>OX637661.1:1787321-2274607 GCA_951802225.1 Euspilapteryx auroguttella | reverse complement strand
CTTTCTCGCTTCCACAGCGCTGAACGACCTCACCGAAAAAGTTATAAAAATATACGAAAACTTAGAAAAAGTATTCGAAGAATGGCCGGAGTATGACACGAGCTCTGGTTTAGATGAAGGTTTAGATAGTTTAGAAATTGACGAGAAGTGGCAGTGTCCGGTCGCGAATAGGCTCAAGAGCGGCAGAGACGAGATGTGTAGGGAAGTTATTAGCAATATCAAAAAGAAGGTTAAACTTCTGAAGGAAATTTTAAATAAGTTTTGAGCGTGTCTGCCAGATAAGTCTGCGCGGACTGGTGGCGCCACTGTATACGCACTTCAACAACCATTCAAAACCAATGGCTGATTGATGATTGGTTCATATTTTGACCGCGCACCTGTATCTGGCACGCACTCTTAGCTATAGTGATGTCTTATGAAATGAACTCTGCCTCTGACGGTTGGAATGATATTAGGAAAGCTGACTGATGAATAACGCTACATTAAATTGTATAGATGAAAATAACACTTGAAAAATTACACCCAACAAAATGTATGAGACTTCTTTCATGTTTTTTAAGCCCATATATTTGAAGAAAAAATAAGACGGTTAGAATATTACTAAACGCGAACCTAGGCACCTACGGCTCTACCACAAAAGGAGTTAAACCGGGTCTAAACCACTAGACTAGGTTTAAATCAGTATCTCGTCATACAAATTGGCGATTTTAGACCGGTCTAACTTTTTTGTGGTAAGGGGGTTAATGTTGTAACGTTTTGCTTGTACACTAAAATTAAAATCTTGACTTCAGTGACACCGTGTAGCCCTAATCTTTCTTTAGCCGGTAAGATAATAGGATAGATAGGTATAATAATAATAAAATTAAAATAATGTTTTGCAGAATTGCCTTCATTTGGTAATTTTTACTAAGAAATTAGGTGTTTTCTAACAAAATAAGCATTTATAACAAAAAGTATTGTAAATACAGTCATAAATTAGTTACTAACATTTTTTTGTTCGTTGTTGTTGCTAGTTGATTATTTGCGGGACAAAAAAAACAAGCAATTTTTACTTTGAGCACAAGTTTTTAAGTGTACAATATCTAGTCAAAATAATTATAATATGACCAATAATACATATCTACATTGTTTAAAATGTGTTCCTCAACGATTATCTCTTAAATAAAAATGCATTTTTCTATCGTCTTTCAGCTGAGATGATAACGATGCATTAAAATTGATCAACTGCATTTTGCAATCCTATTCAGAAATTAAACCAGTCTTTTAGTGAGGCCGTCAGTAATAAAAATACGTTGCCTCTTTTTTTACGTACCTTTTTAATTGCTATAATTTCATAGGAATGAAATTACTACAAGTAACTCCGTTTAACCGTTTATGTATAATACTGTAAATAATATTTTCGTGTTTAAATAAATAACGATGTGCTTCATTTGAATCGTTTTAATTTAATTATTTTACTTGGTTTATTCGTTAAAAATCGGTAACTCATCAACATTTTAGGAATAGATACTATATACTAATTTATTTATTTTATTTAAATAGGAAAACATACAGCTTAAATATACACGGACGGATTTATTACCGCCGTGTCGTAACCACCCAGCACGTCATAACATTTGTTTTTGAATAAGGTAGGTTTTAAAAAGAAAAACATTATTTTTGTTTTTATTGAATTTATTTACAAGGTATGCAAAATAGATAAAGCGACAGAACATCGCAGTTACAGTAAGAAAATATTATTTTACTAAGTCAGCACACGGATGCAGTCTATGGAAGTGGAATGTGGTTCCGAAAAATACTGAATCTCTTAAGAGGCAGTTTACAGCGATGCTAGCGCCATTCGCGAAAAAAAATCTTCTAAACTAAGGCAAATATCAAAAATGTGGCACTGTATGACACTAGATAATTTAGCCTAGTATTTTTAGGGCACTTCTGTATAGCTTTAAGGTTGAAGACCAAAGAAATCTACAAAGTATTGCTAAAAGTGGCCACTTTTGGCAACAATCTATGTTTTTTTTTTGTTCTTTTTTACTCAGGACTACTTTGCTGTGCTCAAAAAATACTAGGCTACATTATCTAGTGTCACACAGAGCCACATTTTTGATATTTGCCTTAGTTTAGAAAATATTATTTTTTTTCGCGAATAGCGCTAGCATCGCTGTAAACTGGCTCTTAAACAAGCTGCATTTATTGGAAAGTTTCATTATGATCTTACGGACTAAAAGTAAATCTACAAGAAAACATTTAAAAATAAGTAACAAGAGAAGAGATAAATTATTATGAAAATTACACGCCTTATATAACGTTGTTGTGTGGATTGCAAGTTTAAACTTAGCTTTTGAACAGTTCCAGACTATTTTAAGAAAACGAATTTCCCTTTTACACAATAAACAATAGATTTTTAATATAAGGTTTTATTGTTTTACAGTTTGTCTGAAGGGTAGAAATAGAAAGACTTATATTAAAAAAGTATTCCATAAATTATTATTGCTAAAATTTACACAAGTAATAATACAATAAAACGTATAATTCCAAATTTCAAAAGATTATCTAAATAAACAACATCTACGTTAAATTTATAAAATTAAAACAATTGCACACGAAATTATGATTAGATACAACTACTATTAACGAAACATTATGCACCAGAGACTTAATAGACAATTTATACTATTGCCCTCAAATAGAAACCTTTTCAAATTCCCCTTTTGTTAATCTCAAGCTCTTTCACGGACTTTTTTAGTGACATCACTATTTAGTGACGTCACTGGAGTCTGAGGGATAAATTTTATGGTTTCATCCAAGTATGCGAGCTAAGTAGCCGGTTTCTATACCTTAATATAATAACGCGCATTGGATCCATTTGCCTAAACGCACACATTTGGCAAGCCGCAACTAAAAAAAACGGAAGGATTATCCATTGAAAAACATAGTTCTCTAATGCCTGTAATATCCAACTTGGTTTAAACTGCTTTACTAGTCTAATCTGCATTTGTTACTTTTTGATTATATGAAAAAGAAAGTGACAACAATTTAAACAGAGTTGGATATTACTGGCATAAATTCTATGACACAGGGTTGCGGAGGCACAGCGTGCTGTTTCTTGTGGTAGCTTTAAATAATTTTCGATTGAAAACCTGTTTTGAACCCTGTGCCGTAGAATTTAAAGACCAGTTTAACATTTTTGTTAAAAACAAGGGCCTTTTCTTTCGTTGCGTGTTAGTAAGAATAAGAAGCAGCTTAAATCAATACATAGTATAAAATAAAGTCGCTTCCTGCGTCGGTCCCTATGTATGCTTAGATTTTGATGCGGTTTTTTTAAATAGGTAGATGATTCAAGAGGTAGGTTTATGAGTATAAAACATGCACAAAATAGTTGGCGGAACAAAGATCCCCGAGTCGACTAATCAAATAAAAAAAATAATGACTATAAATCATAGCCTATATTCGAAGGTACGACGAAAATTAGCAAAACAAATACAATACAATAGTTTTTTTTAAATAAAAAAATGCTATTTAGTGTAAGTATGCTTTTTTGTCCGGAAAAATATATATAAAAATACACATTGGAAAATTTTATTGACTGTTTAGGTACAGTTATCTTATTTTACTTATTTACAACATTCTGGTCAATAACTATATGATCATTCAAATGAAGGTTAATTTTATAATAAGTAAATATAGTACAAAACACTACATCACTTCACACACACCTCTAATATATTCTGTAAAAACTACTCGAGTTTCCAATATTAACAACGTTTTCAATACCTACTCAATATCCCACGTTGTTACTAATAGATACTTTACTTCAATCATCGTCATCTTACCCGAGATACGTCCACTGTTGGCCATAGGCCTTCCGCACACATCACCACAAGGGCAAACATCCTGCGACAAACGCCACGCCGAAAGGGTTGGCGATTGCAGTATGGCTTGTGGAAAGAAGGATTATACCCAGCAGTGGACCTCTTTCGGGCGAGATGATGAGGAAACAGTAATTCACAAAAAAAAACTAAACGAAAATCGGTTCATCCGTTTGGGCTCTACGATGCCACAGACAGATAGATACACACGTTAAAATTATAACCCCCCTTCAGATTTTTCGTCGGGGGTTAAAAATAACACTTTGCCAAACCCTCGGAATCATCTTGTGGTTCTGGCTTAGTCTTTAAACATTTCTATAAATCTCTCTACATATATTTAATTGTACTTCAACAGATTTCAAAAGTTCAAACCGACATTTTAAATATCTTTTCTGATATTTAATTGTTATACGCAGATATAATTATTTTATTTACATAAAGATATGTTTCATTAATCATATTTACATTTTATTTAAACTATGTTTTTTGTAATATTAATAATTAAAATATATTATGACAAAATTAGATTGTTATTTGAATACATATTTGTTTAAATACTTACATTAAATATTTAATAAACAGACATTTGAACATAGCTTTTCTCGTTAGACATACAGAACAGAACATCTCTTGTTGTTTATCAACAAACATATTTTATTTTGTCTTTTTCTTAAAATAATTATTAGCTGAAAATAGCTAAACTTTAGAAACATATTTCATTTATTATTTCAGAAATAATAAAAATACTACAATACTCAATACTGCAGATTAAAAATTCGAGTCCCACCTACATACACACGACAAGTGAAAAAAAAAAAACGATAATAAATAACAATCTATTCTCTGATTGGTCAAATCCAATCAATCAATCAGAGCACAGAAAATACCGCGCTAGCGACGTTTGCAATCTAGCAATATTCTAAATATTTTTTTTTACACTTATCAGCGCTAATATTAATTGATAAATTTACCCTATATTATTACTTTCGTTGGTCAAATCAACACGTATTGCAAACAAGTGACGTAACTCAAACGGCCGTTATTAATAACCTTATTTAACCATGTTTGTCTTAGTAAACATAGAGAAAATAACTTATTTTATTACCAAAAAAAAACGTCTTTATTCTCGTCGTTTAAACCCCGAAAAATTCTCTGTTAAAAAATTCTGTGTAACTTTAACAAGGAATTTACCCGGGGAGTTGTCTTTTAAATTTTACGCGAATAATACCGTTTTAGTAATTCAATTTAACATTTGAAGTATTGTAACAATTTTTCGTTTTATTTTAAAACATTAATATATAAACAATTGGCCTGTCCCAGACAGTCACAGCACGGTGTGCGTTCGTTTGTTTATTTGTCGTTCAATTCGTACTAACATTACAGCACTTCACATAGTGTTAAATATATCTTTTGCGCTGTTCTTCGAGTAACGATTGCACGAACCGTCGCTTAATCAGCTGCCACTGTGAAGGAAAACAAATTTCATTAAAAAAAAAAACGTACAGAACGAAGTACGTTGCGGCGGCTGCACATACTTGCCGTTTTATACCTGAGGTGCGGAGTGCTGGATCAGGTCATGGTTATTTCACCATATATATACTTTTAATATCAATAAAGTACCACGTTATCAAATTTAGAATCCTTAGAACATAATGGAATCAGATCCCCTCGTGAACTAGAAAAAAGCTGACGATCTTTTAACGGCTAAAAAGATGGCTAAGAACACTAGGGATAAAATTATTTATGATACAAAAAAAAACGAAAATCGGTTCACCCGTTTAGTTACAGACAGATAGACGTTAAACTTATAACACCCTGTTGGAGTCCAACATTAAACTATAGCAACATTATTAGATTGGAAACACTAAACCAATTAATCACTCTCTAATACCTGTCTAACACCTCAACCATGTCACCTAGCCAAGCCAAGTAATTAATAATTATTAAAGCTATTCGAGTCGTTCCAGCCTACCTCACGCAGCACACAGTCCACTCAACCAACACCATTACACACCCTTCTCTTTTTTGCATCAGCGGCGGTTAAAAAAAAGCCCGTCTAAGACGATGAGGTGGGACTACAGTACCTCCGCGCGGCGAGCGCCCGGCGGCGCGCGGTCTGCCGCTGGTGCTCGAACTCGAAGTCCTCCTCCGTGAGGGCGAGCCGCGCCATGTGCGCCACCAGGTACTCCTCCTGCAGCACCTGCCCACACCCAACGGAGCCCTCAACTTGTGATAATCTACAGTGTAGGTAGAGAGAGCGCCATCTAAGCGCCGTACACTTACGACCACAGACTTTGGAATTGTGGTCAATCAAACGCCCTGGGAGTCCAGTCTCTTATCTACATTATTATTTTCCAAAAAAGATAAATAAATAATTATTATTGAAATTTCTATCACAAAGTCAGCACTCAAAAACCATAGTTCCTTTTTTAAGACCACATTTATTATATGACCTTAAAAATGCTGGCATTGTCAATGCAATTTTCATTGTTTATTTCGCCACTTTCCCTCTGTTTAAGAGCTAGTTTACCGCGATGGTAGCGCGAAAAAATTTATATCTTCTAAACTAAGACAAATATCAAAAATGTGGCATAGTATGACACTAGATAATCTTACTTAGTATTTTTGAGCACAGTAAAGTAGTCCTAATTTAAAAGAACAAAATTATACACAGATTGTTGCTAAAAGTTGCCACTTTTAGCAACACTTTGTAGCTTTCTTTGGTCTTTAACCTAAAAGCTATACAACAGTGTCCTAGAAATACTAGGCTACATTATCTAATGCCATACAGTGCCACATTTTAAATATTTGCCTTAGTTTAGAAGACATTAATTTTTTTCGCGAATGGCGCTAGCATCGCTGTAAACTGGCTCTTAAGTAGAACTATATTTAATAGCCCTTTCTTCTCTATGCTGTAAAATCATTACGAAAGGGAGCAGAATCATTTGACAGTAAGTTAATTGGTCGTTTGGGGGCGGAGCCTGGCGATTCCATTGTTAGCTTTGCAGATGGGTCTGATACGCGGCAGGGTGCAGTCAGAGCCAAGAGGTAGACAGCTTTTATGTCACTACTACTGTTATTCTAGCTATGTCAAGCTAAGGTTTACCTCGGGAGGCGGGTGCCGCAACAGCTCTAAAGTCTCGCAGAGCCCGGCCGCCTGCTTCCGCACTTTAGCTGACCCTAGGGAGCCAGCCAAAATCACCAGCGCAGCTTTGAACAGCACCTGTTAAACAAACAAGTTATTTATAACTGAGATTATGTATTTATAATTAACTTATCAAAAACATGGGAAGGCCAAAAAGTTCCATTAAAAATTTATAGGGTAAAAGTACACATAGCGTCATTTTATAAGTTATTAAGTCTGTCATTCAATCAATCAGTCAGTCATAAAACCACGTACGGCGGCTGTGCACATATCCCCGTCACTTCCCGAGTATAAAGCATTTCTCATAGTTAGTTTCTCGTAGTCCCCGCCGGTGTCCATTTCGGCTGTTAGCAATGGAGTCAGGGGTGAACTTTCGATCGTTATGTTCTACTCCGCGACATGGCATTAGCTCTTTGGCCTCGTCTCGGGGGGACATAGTGATCGTCCCCCCCAGCGTGGATCTCTTTCCCAACGATCGACGTCGGAATCGGGACCCCGCATTCTGTCGTCCTTCTCGGGGCAGTTATATGAGTACACGAGGCCCCCGCCTCGTGCACCCAACCACCCCGGGGGTCCCCTCTTAGTCGCCTCTTAAGACAGACAGGGGATACCTCAGTCCTATTCTTCAGCCCGGTACTGCAGGGCGTGCGGCGGCGCTTCATGGTCTCGTGCCGACTCGCCGTCTGGCCGGGTTCGTCGCCTCTCTTTCACGTTCGGCCGTCTCCTTGGCGAGCATGACTGCTTCGCAGAAGGAGATGGCCGCCGTCCTAGCCTCTCTGCTGCCGACCATGGCTCGCACCACAGCCGGCAGGGAGAGGTCCGTCCCTACCTTGACCCCCTCGCACAGGAAGCAGTCCCAGACGCGCAGCAGCGTGTCCCAGGGCAGCGTGCGCGTCATGTAGTCAGTCAGTCAGTCAGTCAGTCAGGTACCTTGACCCCCTCGCTCAGGAAGCAGTCCCAGACGCGCAGCAGCGTGTCCCAGGGCAGCGTGCGCGTCATGTAGTCAGTCAGTCAGGTACCTTGACCCCCTCGCACAGGAAGCAGTCCCAGACGCGCAGCAGCGTGTCCCAGGGCAGCGTGCGCGTCATGTAGTCAGTCAGCAGTCAGTCAGGTACCTTGACCCCCTCGCACAGGAAGCAGTCCCAGACGCGCAGCAGCGTGTCCCAGGGCAGCGTTCGCGTCATGTAGTCAGTCAGTCAGTCAGGTACCTTGACCCCCTCGCACAGGAAGCAGTCCCAGACGCGCAGCAGCGTGTCCCAGGGCAGCGTGCGCGTCATGTAGTCAGTCAGTCAGGCAGGTACCTTGACCCCCTCGCACAGGAAGCAGTCCCAGACGCGCAGCAGCGTGTCCCAGGGCAGCGTGCGCGTCATGTAGTCAGTCAGTCAGGTACCTTGACCCCCTCGCACAGGAAGCAGTCCCAGACGCGCAGCAGCGTGTCCCAGGGCAGCGTGCGCGTCATGTAGTCAGTCAGTCAGGTACCTTGACCCCTTCGCACAGGAAGCAGTCCCAGACGCGCAGCAGCGTGTCCCAGGGCAGCGTGCGCGTCATGTAGTCAGTCAGCAGTCAGTCAGGTACCTTGACCCCCTCGCACAGGAAGCAGTCCCAGACGCGCAGCAGCGTGTCCCAGGGCAGCGTGCGCGTCATGTAGTCAGTCAGCAGTCAGGTACCTTGACCCCCTCGCACAGGAAGCAGTCCCAGACGCGCAGCAGCGTGTCCCAGGGCAGCGTGCGCGTCATGTAGTCAGTCAGTCAGGCAGGTACCTTGACCCCCTCGCACAGGAAGCAGTCCCAGACGCGCAGCAGCGTGTCCCAGGGCAGCGTGCGCGTCATGTAGTCAGTCAGTCAGGTACCTTGACCCCCTCGCACAGGAAGCAGTCCCAGACGCGCAGCAGCGTGTCCCAGGGCAGCGTGCGCGTCATGTAGTCAGTCAGTCAGGCAGGTACCTTGACCCCCTCGCACAGGAAGCAGTCCCAGACGCGCAGCAGCGTGTCCCAGGGCAGCGTGCGCGTCATGTAGTCAGTCAGTCAGGTACCTTGACCCCCTCGCACAGGAAGCAGTCCCAGACGCGCAGCAGCGTGTCCCAGGGCAGCGTGCGCGTCATGTAGTCAGTCAGCAGTCAGTCAGGTACCTTGACCCCCTCGCACAGGAAGCAGTCCCAGACGCGCAGCAGCGTGTCCCAGGGCAGCGTGCGCGTCATGTAGTCAGTCAGCAGTCAGTCAGGTACCTTGACCCCCTCGCACAGGAAGCAGTCCCAGACGCGCAGCAGCGTGTCCCAGGGCAGCGTGCGCGTCATGTAGTCAGTCAGTCAGGCAGGTACCTTGACCCCCTCGCACAGGAAGCAGTCCCAGACGCGCAGCAGCGTGTCCTAGGGCAGCGTGCGCGTCATGTAGTCAGTCAGTCAGGTACCTTGACCCCCTCGCACAGGAAGCAGTCCCAGACGCGCAGCAGCGTGTCCCAGGGCAGCGTGCGCGTCATGTAGTCAGTCAGTCAGGCAGGTACCTTGACCCCCTCGCACAGGAAGCAGTCCCAGACGCGCAGCAGCGTGTCCTAGGGCAGCGTGCGCGTCATGTAGTCAGTCAGTCAGGTACCTTGACCCCCTCGCACAGGAAGCAGTCCCAGACGCGCAGCAGCGTGTCCCAGGGCAGCGTGCGCGTCATGTAGTCAGTCAGTCAGGTACCTTGACCCCCTCGCACAGGAAGCAGTCCCAGACGCGCAGCAGCGTGTCCCAGGGCAGCGTGCGCGTCATGTAGTCAGTCAGTCAGGTACCTTGACCCCCTCGCACAGGAAGCAGTCCCAGACGCGCAGCAGCGTGTCCCAGGGCAGCGTGCGCGTCATGTAGTCAGTCAGCAGTCAGTCAGGTACCTTGACCCCCTCGCACAGGAAGCAGTCCCAGACGCGCAGCAGCGTGTCCCAGGGCAGCGTGCGCGTCATGTAGTCAGTCAGTCAGTCAGGTACCTTGACCCCCTCGCACAGGAAGCAGTCCCAGACGCGCAGCAGCGTGTCCCAGGGCAGCGTGCGCGTCATGTAGTCAGTCAGCAGTCAGGCAGGTACCTTGACCCCCTCGCACAGGAAGCAGTCCCAGACGCGCAGCAGCGTGTCCCAGGGCAGCGTGCGCGTCATGTAGTCAGTCAGCAGTCAGGCAGGTACCTTGACCCCCTCGCACAGGAAGCAGTCCCAGACGCGCAGCAGCGTGTCCCAGGGCAGCGTGCGCGTCATGTAGTCAGTCAGCAGTCAGGCAGGTACCTTGACCCCCTCGCACAGGAAGCAGTCCCAGACGCGCAGCAGCGTGTCCCAGGGCAGCGTGCGCGTCATGTAGTCAGTCAGCAGTCAGTCAGGTACCTTGACCCCCTCGCACAGGAAGCAGTCCCAGACGCGCAGCAGCGTGTCCCAGGGCAGCGTGCGCGTCATGTAGTCAGTCAGCAGTCAGGCAGGTACCTTGACCCCCTCGCACAGGAAGCAGTCCCAGACGCGCAGCAGCGTGTCCCAGGGCAGCGTGCGCGTCATGTAGTCAGTCAGCAGTCAGGCAGGTACCTTGACCCCCTCGCACAGGAAGCAGTCCCAGACGCGCAGCAGCGTGTCCCAGGGCAGCGTGCGCGTCATGTAGTCAGTCAGCAGTCAGGCAGGTACCTTGACCCCCTCGCACAGGAAGCAGTCCCAGACGCGCAGCAGCGTGTCCCAGGGCAGCGTGCGCGTCATGTAGTCAGTCAGCAGTCAGGCAGGTACCTTGACCCCCTCGCACAGGAAGCAGTCCCAGACGCGCAGCAGCGTGTCCCAGGGCAGCGTGCGCGTCATGTAGTCAGTCAGCAGTCAGGCAGGTACCTTGACCCCCTCGCACAGGAAGCAGTCCCAGACGCGCAGCAGCGTGTCCCAGGGCAGCGTGCGCGTCATGTAGTCAGTCAGCAGTCAGGCAGGTACCTTGACCCCCTCGCACAGGAAGCAGTCCCAGACGCGCAGCAGCGTGTCCCAGGGCAGCGTGCGCGTCATGTAGTCAGTCAGCAGTCAGGCAGGTACCTTGACCCCCTCGCACAGGAAGCAGTCCCAGACGCGCAGCAGCGTGTCCCAGGGCAGCGTGCGCGTCATGTAGTCAGTCAGCAGTCAGGCAGGTACCTTGACCCCCTCGCACAGGAAGCAGTCCCAGACGCGCAGCAGCGTGTCCCAGGGCAGCGTGCGCGTCATGTAGTCAGTCAGCAGTCAGGCAGGTACCTTGACCCCCTCGCACAGGAAGCAGTCCCAGACGCGCAGCAGCGTGTCCCAGGGCAGCGTGCGCGTCATGTAGTCAGTCAGCAGTCAGGCAGGTACCTTGACCCCCTCGCACAGGAAGCAGTCCCAGACGCGCAGCAGCGTGTCCCAGGGCAGCGTGCGCGTCATGGCGCACAGGAACCACTCGGTGACGTAGAGCACGGGCTCGACGCGGTGCCGCGCCAGGTGCCGCGCCACGCCCGGCGCCGTGCGGCGCAGCAGCGCGTGCAGGATGTCGCCGTCGCGCTGGAGAACCTGCCGGACGATGCTATGCTATACTATAAACTGATAGAACACAGAAAGAACTCAAAACGACGGATTGGATTTGATGATACCACCTTAACGAGCTATGCGCATTAACCACTAGCGTTATACAATACAACGGATATTCTAAGTCGGTGCCGCTGTAACGCACAACTGACGAAATTTTAATAGGTTAAAAAGAGAGAGGGCAAGCCTCATAAGAAGCCAACAAGAGCGAAGTGACAGCATTGCAAGCGCGCGGAAATTTAAACTATAAAATCTTGAAATTAATTAAAAATGCGTAAACGTGAAATTGAATATGAGTTATGAGAGTCTTCATGCAATTTTTATAAGGCAAGCCCTACTTTTGTGCTTCTAAGGTGCGTCCGCTACTAGCCGTTTCTCGCCGGCGGCGGTAGGGCCACTGCCTTAAAATAATTTTCGATCGAAAACCTGTCTTAAACCCTACCTGTTACAAATCAAATTTAAATAAAAATAACAATATTACAAAAAAAAACTATCAAGATCTTTGAACTCCTAAACTCTCACTCACCTCTAATCCAGGATTGTAATACCCGCTGAGGTATTTATCAGATATGCTGACGAGGCACCAGAAGGCCTGGACCGAGGGCATATGCATCAGCAGGAAGGCTGCTACTGGTGCCTGAGCCTGGAAGTAGCCCACCTTCGGGTTCAGCACCGAGTACGCTTTCAGTACTGAGAAGAGCTCTTGCTGTCTGCGGAGAAGACGGTTGAAATCACTTTATTTTTTACAATAAAGTATTCATTCATAAATTTAACGGTCCCCCGGTTGCGTAGTGACGCAATACTATCGCCACTTTTTACAAATAATTATATCTTCTATAGCATGGCCGTAATCAAAAATGTACGTCAATGATGCCCTAGATAATGTTATTTTAGAATTTTTAAGGCTCTTTTGTGTAACTTTCAGGTTCAAAATCTAAGGAATATACTGTTTGTTACCTAAATTGGACACTTTAAGTTTCAAAAGCGTATATGATCATTATACCAAAAAGTAGCGTGTAAAATATGCAGTCAAAATAGGAACTAATAATCAATCAGCCATTTATTTGAGTTGAATGGCAAAAGAAATACATATGCAGTGGCCACCAGTCCGCGCAAACCTATATGACGCGTTAGTGACCTTGACTACCAGGATATAATAATGATATCATCCTAGAGGAAGCTAGGGGAAGCTGCGCAAGGTCGAGTGAAGAGGAGCTCCCGGATTCCAGCCCACTGTCTTTGATTAATCCATACTTCCATACTTATATTATACTTTTTGTTACTAATGTATTGTACTTTTAAACCATTGTACTTCCTCTTGAATCGCTCTATCTATTAAAAATACCGCATCAAAATCCTTTGCATAGTTTTAAAGATATAAGCATACATAGGGAAATACGCGGGAAGCGACTTTGTTTTATCCTATGTATTGAAATGCGAAAGTAACTCTGTCTGGCTGTCTCGCTTTCCTGATAAAACTACTAAACTTATTAGAATGAAATTTGGTATATGTATAGTTTAGTTAGAGCCTTAGAAAGGACATAGGCTACTTTTTATCCCGAAATTCCAACGGGAAAATTGGGAATTAGATGTTTCAAGGGAAAATGCGCTCCCCCCACTAGTCTTTCAATAATCTAGTCATAAACATACCCAGGTCCCTCCTCGCGTATGAACATCTCGTGATGAGGGAACTGGCGGTGCAAGTCCTTGCGTATATCGTCGAGGCAGCGAGCGTCGCCCGGCGCGGCCACCAGCTCCGCGTACTCCGCCGGGTGCTTGTCCAGCAGGAGCTGACCCCCGCAGAGGTAGAGCCAGGCCTTAGGACGGACTGAGGCTGGGATGCCTGAGGATCAAGGTATATTGGTTGGTTGGTTCTTAAATCTGCGAGCTGCTTTTGTTTAGGCAAGTGAAGGTAATCAAGGAAGATTTGTATGTAATTTCCGTGCGGAATTCGTGTATTTGGCACGCCTTACTGCGATGTGTTGGTAGAATAGAGTATGGTAGCAAGGTAGCATAGAACTGAAGCATCCTATCTTATCCCGTGGCTGTCGCAAAATGCGAATAAGGAAAAGGCCAAAAGATTTAAATAAAGTCATTAGAGTAAAATTTTATTGTTTTTTAAGAAGTTTGGAAGTGATGGAGCCACGAACTGGGAGCGCACGATAGGGACTGGTGGGAATCTGCCCAGGACAGGGATGTGTGGAAGGAGGGGAAAGAGGCCTTTGACCAGCAGTGGGACAATAATTATTAAGAAGTTTGATTGGACTGCTAAATAAGCCGACTAACAGCTGATGAAAGTTTAGAAAAAGTATTCGATGTATTTTCTAAATGGACACCCCATGGAAATTTTGTTGATCTGTGGGGAAGTATGTCCATCAACAGAAGTATTTCGGAAGAAGAAGAAGAATAGTTGGTTACCTTTTCTGCAGCGCTCGCGAACTTTCTTGTAATTCTTGCTCATGAAGGACTCCCAGTTGTTGAGCATGCGCAGCCACTTCGCTTCTCGCTTCAGGATCGTGCTCGGGGAGACTGTCCTTTTACTGGAAATAATGAGTTAATATGGTTATGACATGAAGTTTTATAATGACTTAATTTTCAAACAATCAGTGTCTCGATCGCATTTGTTTTGGAAGGTTTTTATGATACGATGTTTGGTAGACTTCATTACGAGGTAAAACTATATAAAAGTTTTAACAAAAAAGCTTTTTTTTTATTCAAGAAAATACGATGACAAACATAACAGGGTTCATATCATAGTATAAAATAGCAACAAAATCAAGGTAAGTATCTCTTATTGAAAGTCTTGTAAACTACAATACTGAAAATCACTGTATCCTTTAATCTCATAAGGCGAGATAGTTTAGTTAGGGTCGTCATTTCGGCTTCAGACAAAACGAATGAAAAAAAACAACAGTCCAAAAGAGCACAGAAAAGCCCAAATAATACAAAACTTTAAGGAAACAGTTGTCAAGCCACACGACACACGACCCGGTCAGCATCCTTCCGCGTCACGTTTTCATTAGCATGCTTAAAATAGTACGTTAACCTGACTACTTGAGCCTCTTCAAGGAGCAGTGAAATCGTTTTTGCGTAATTTCAATAGAAGTTTAATGACCCATTTCCTTATCAGAAAATCCGAACCGCGCCTCTTTATATAGCAATGATAAGAATAATAATAATATAGTGTAATTATATGTTTTATTTCACATGAATTGACAACTTACACATTGAGGGCGCGTGGTAGCCTAGACTAGGCCAGAATCTGCTCATCGGAGACTTGTGCTATGTAGTGTGTTGATGTATATGGGTCGTTATATTACAGTTATTTATACCTTGGGAGTATTCTACAGAACTTTTTACTGAAAAGTCAGATACCGAGAGAAACTCTGGGCCACCCTAGTTTGGCCAACTATTTTATCTATCGTATAACATTACTCTCATATCTATAATATGATTTAATTTATAAAAACCGACGCCTAAATATCTGTTTATTCAACTGTTTCGTTATGTAAATAATATATTTCCTGTCCGTTTTCATTTTTATTTAAAAACCCAAACAAATGAAACTATTTCGAGAAAACAATCAAGTAACCTAAATGTAACCGCCTGCCAAGCGTGGCGATTATGGCAACCAATGAAATGTGTGTTCGAGGTTTTTGAATAAAAATAAATAAATCAATACATAGTATAAAATAAGTCATAGCTTCCCGCGTCTGTCCCTATGTATTCTTAAATCTTTGAAACTATGGAACGGATTTTGATGCGGTTTTTTTTTCAATCGACAGAGTGATTTAAGAGGAAGGTTTATAAGTATAAAACATGCACAAAATAGTAAAAGGATAGGCAGTACGAAGTTCGCCGGGTCGACAAGTAAATGTTAAAATAATTGATGGAAAAATTATTCTACAACTGGCCATTATTACAGAGGCCATTAGAAACGCTCCACAAATCATTCGCAACGATAATGCGCTTTTTTGCATTTTATTTACGACTTGTGAATTGCGGCATTGACACCTGACCAAAAAAACAAATTAAGTACTGAGTGAGGGTACAATTCTTAGAGATAACGCAACATTTATTAATCAACAAAAGTCAGGAATTAACTTTGATAATGCGTGTATTTTTTATAAAAAAAATACTATCTTGTGCGTGGATTATACAATAAACCTTCCTCTTGAATCACTTTATTTTAAAAAAAAGCCGCATCAAAATTCATTGCGTAGTTTTAAAGATTTAAGCATAAATAATATAATATGGACAGACGCGGGAAGCGACTTTTTTTACTATGTAATGATAATGATAATGATGATATAGTTGAGTACTATAATTTTCTTTAGCCCCTGATCAATCAAGCATTATGTTTATGCAAGTTGTAGTTACACTATAAATATTGATAACATGCGGTCCTTTACTTAACAATAGAAGGTCTCCTTAAAAGAGTGGTTCGAAAGGCCTCCCTAATCCATAATAATTCGCATAAGGCGCAAAAACAAAGCCTTTAAAGAGTATGTTGCCTTTCCCTCCCGATTTGCTGGTGTGTAAAATCCTAAACTTTGCGGTTGCAATTGTTTTCAGAATTGTACCATTTACTGTATCGTTATAACAACAATACGCTTTTTTCTTGAATACAGAGTAGAATGGAAAGTGGATTTTAATGATCTAACTGAGATCTTTGTGCAATATGCTCTTCTGGGTTCTCTTTTTCTTTTGTGTATTATGTAATTTTTAGTTATTTTCAAGATACCTAAGTATAAAAACTATGTTAAGTTTAAGTGAAGAAAAATCTGATATGCCATGCGTGGTATATTGTAAGGGAAGCCCTATATGTTTGTACTCTTTTATTAGTTACTAGAGGCAGCCCCGCGGTTACAGTTACACGCGCAGATTTCTCATAAACACAAAAATCCAGTTTTTTTCCCGTTCCCATGGGAATTTCGGGAAATCCTTTCTTAGTGCTCACCTACACTCCCTAAGGGACCTACATGCAAAATTTCAGCCCGCTACGCCCAGTAGTTTCGGCTCTGCGTTGTCTGTCAGGCAGTAACGGAAGAGTTTTATATATATTGATAGTTATAGTACAGTAGTTATTTAATAATAATAACGCATCACACTCAGAGCCCCTAATTAGGAAGATCCGGTATCTAGGATGCCAGAATCATAACAGAGACGAACATTACACCCAGACCGGGAAACAAACATCGATATTCATCATAACAATGTTCGCCCCGCCGGGAATCGAAGCCAGGTACACAGGCATACTCAGTCCACATCACTGCCAACTGAGCTACGGAGCAGTTATTATTAAATATCTGTATCACCGATTCTATCTAACACAATAGGACAAAACAGTATTTTTTGCGTTCGACAACTTTAAAGGCCGTTGGCCTAGTTTAAACAAAATTATATTTCGTGGTTTCATTTTCGATATAAATCATTTCACTAGGTAGTCCTTTCACCTACAAGGCAACATTCGCACGTTCTTACAAATAACTATTAGTCGATCGATTTAATCGATATCGATTACTCGATTAATTTGAAATTTACCCATGCTCCCATCCCTACCACTCTACGCGCCCATCACTAGCAGCGTCCGCCAAGCCTGTCATTCTTTTTCCGTGCGAGGCAACGAAAGCACGCGTTCGGATCTTGTTCGCAAAAAATTAATTTTTCAAGATACCGAAAAGATCCTACGAATATTTAACAAAAAATTAAGTGAGTTACTTAAACTTTGATGGATTTCATTATCCTCATACTATAAATCGAGAGACAATGTCTAATGTTACGGTAAGTTCATCTGCTTACCTACCTTCAAAAAAAAAAAAAAAAAATATTTAGACAGAAATTTCGAATTGAAATTCTGCATAAACTTACATTTAAAAAGTGTAAAAGAAATATTTTTGCAAAGCCATAGATTCGAACAAGAACCAGGCTGCCATACTGCCATAGATTCCAATAGGAACGCGGCAAAATTTAAAACTGTACATCAGTTTTTATCATTAAAATAATTTTTTTTGCAAAGCCATAGATTCAAATATGAACCAGGCTACCATACTGCCATAGATTCCAATAGGAACGCGGCAAAATGCAAAAATAATCATAATTTTTTATGTATAAAAATATAAAAAGCATAATTTTCTTTTTTCTTCTTATTCCAGTAGGCGAAACGCCTTTACAATTTAAGGAATGTGCCCAGAGCAAATATCATTCGAATATGAGGATATATTTCTAGCCGAAACTATTCCCTACAACCCATGATCAGGTCTAAATGAGACTGAATCACCAAAAATCATGATGGCGACATACCAAGTGCCAATTGCCACCACTGCCCCAACAGTGATCACTTTCAATACCAGGTCCAGGTTCAATACCAAACAGGTCCAAGCACCAGCAATAACTTCCTTATTGGAACTAGTAGCGGTTACACCAACCAATTGAACTCGGACCCTGAGGCAAAGTTTAAATTTCCGGAACTGGACCCATAAATTTTATTAACCCTGGACGAAGCCCTGGATGATGAACTAAAGTTGTGTGATTGAATCTACGATAATCTCTCTCAAATGGCTAGAGAAGTCAAGGAAAAAATCCTTCAGCAATATACTATACCTAGCAACTACATATTGGTTCAAGCTTCAAAGCTAAATACTAAAATACTCTCATCTCAACTTGGACTGACTTCACATCACATCGGGGAGTAGGGCCATGGCCATTCTCCTAACTCAAGATATAAAATAGAGGCAATCAAGATTCTAAGCGAGGGCTCCCGTAGTTCATGCAACCTTTATAGCTCGGAGACACAAGCTCGCATTTAAAAGACCGCACCAGGTCTACCAAGACGTTTTTGAATATCTTTCAGTACAGAAAACGAGATAAAGCACTGTTCGGTGCCAAATTTTAGAGAAAATTAAATTAAGCTTCAAAATTGAATAGCAATGCCTTCAAATCAGGAAGACAGTAGTCTTCCCAGAAATACTGTTGCTTACACAACACAGCCGCCTCTACGAGCTCCACGGGCACAGCTTGGCCGCAGTTTCAGGAAAACTCAGGCCCTCCCCGCTTTGCGAAAAACAAGGGGGGGGGCGTGCCAGGGCCAGAGTACGAAGATACCACTCGTCAAGTTCCAAATTACAACGACCCAATACCGACGCAGTCGCACGTTTAGAGAACGACCCATCAGGCCACGTGCTCAACCACCATTCTGGCAGAATTCAGTACAATATTTTTAAAATGTGTTGGTTGTATTGTATATCACAAACAATAAAGGTATCCTTAATTGGATTTGTAACAGAATAATTAAATCTTTTTCTAATTTTCCACTTGAGCAATAATATGTTCCTGTTGTAACATGGTTAGCACAGTAACAACAAGAAATGTCAATCGCAACTAATAATTTGCTAGAAATCGTATCTAAAACCTTTTTGACACCAATTCAAATGGAGGTAAGAGATTTCATTTTAACCTAAAACTGTAATAAATTTGTAAGTAACTAAACTTCATTTCGAAATGGCAGAACAGCATGCAAGCTATTATAACATGGCATCTATTGACCTAAAATGTCTCGTAACTTTTTATTTCTGTCGCTTAAAACTATCGTAAGTACTTACCTACGTTTCCTGTTTAAAGATGTGAACACACAGAATCTTGTTACCCACCTATGATTTCAACTCAATGCCTTATCTTATTGGCTCACGATAGCGCCTAGAACTTTTACTAAGATTAAAGAAGGGGTCGTAGGTCACTTGCGTTCATTTGGTCAAAAATTGGTAAATTTTTGTATGTGACGATATCCTTTACATAGACCGTAGTTACATGGAATATTTAAATAAAGTTAGGTTTACACTCTAATCACTCGAGTGCTTGGGCTTTATTAAAAACTATGAAAATAGTAGCTTATAGCCACAAAATAATTACAAATTTTCAGGATTTAAGTAAGTAGATGACTTAAATATGACTTTATCACTTACAAGCCATAAACGTAATAAAATAATAGAATTGGTTCTGAAGTGTTCTCAACTACCACCTGTTACAATCAGATAATTTTCACAAATGATTGGCATCCTAATGTCCGCTAGCGCAGCATTTTACAAAAGGCTGGTTGAAACCAAACATACTTGAAAGGCAAAGGTACAGGTACCTTCTACCTACCTTATATTCAGAGAATACTATGATAATTATTTTACAGGACCTGAATTGATGAGATAATAATATTATAAGCATTTAAAATTTCATTTAAACACAAAAATATGATTCATAAGTTAACACGGACTCGAGTCGTAAAGTCGTAACTCAAACTTACTATAGTAATTATATGTCGTATTATTAGCAATATACTAAGCCTTAGATGCCCCGAAACTTAAACAATTTGTTAATTTTTATAATGGGTAGATAACATATTAGCATTAGCTATCAGCTACATTACGACACGAAGTTGCATACAATTTCCTAATTTCAATTAACTTACCAGATATATTTGGCCTTGGTTCGAGAAGCGAAAAATCTAGCTATTAGCACCCTATATTACACGAAATATAATTTAGAGGCAGATCGAAGATTTAATTTAAAGATGCTTTTCAAACATTCTAGCGCAAAACTTAAGAAATACTTTTCTTTGAAACAAGACCCAGATGCTACAAAGGGGCAGATGCATATTTTTTCTATGCCGATCCTTCATTTTCCGTTTTTCTTAACGGCCTACAAAAAATTACTGAGGACGAAACGACCAGTATTCTAGTATTCCCTTCTAGTACTTCTAGACCTGCCTGTTATCCTCCATTGATTGATATAGTTATTTCGTAATAATCACTTGAGGGCGTGACGAAAACCTATGTTGTCTACTAACAGGGACCGTCACCCTCTCCTACTCACGCTTACCCTGAGTGCCGCAGTATGCTCGAGCAGGCAATGCCAGGTCTCATTATCCCCTCAACAGCATCTCATCAGCATCTTATACTAGCCTCACTTTCTAATATTACTATTCAACAATATCAATTTATTGTTATTCAATACTATGATTAAATTAGATTCTTTCGAATGTTCTGTTTTTAGTGTAATTACTTTTCCCTCCGACGTCTTCGAAAAAGACGCATCACAGGATTCACAGGGCATCATCATAAGAGCCACCGCTTTATCCCTGCTTTTAGGCAGAAATATTTGTTCGGATGATTGCATCAGCGCCTTCCTTAAAGATGTTATAAACTAATACCCAATCCACCAAAGTACACAGGTACTTGGTAAGTATCCACAATTGGTTCTCAAAAATCTCTAAAAATGTATACCAAACAAGAATGAACTTATCCTAGACAAAAGTTGCTTTATACTAACATTATCTACAGCCTACAGCACACATGGTTGAAAGTCTTTCTCTAAATAACAGATTATTATAAATAAAAATAGCAATGGCATTAGAATCATAAAGTAAATGAAAATTTTATCAAAACTATAGGCGCTAAATGCAATCAAAAGCTATCAACCATTGTTAGTTTTACTTTATCTTACGGTGAATCCGTCTATATATAAGACGGTTATATAACCTTAACTAAATAAATCAGACCTAAATAAGCCAATCACCTCTTAATAACTGTGAAGCGTAACGTCCTCACAGGAACACAACAGCATAGTCAATAAGCATGTGGATCAGGCAGATCCTTGCGGTGTACGGCACACACAGCAGCACGCGACACGCCGCCGCCACATCGGCTGCTCATGCTACCGGCGTCAATCTTGATCAGATCAAAAGACGGCCGTCTGGACCTCTACCTCTAACAAGTTTGCTAAACTTAACAATGTCCTATGATGATTGATTATCAATTTTTTATCAAATCTCTGACCAAATTAGTTCATTAAAAAATATACAATAAGTATATAAGTATGTTATAAATAATGTAGCTGAGTACCTACCTACCAAGTACTTACCTAAGTAACTACGCAATGTTAAACTTTGAAGTACTCTATAAACTAACTTTATTGATTACTTTTATATGTTAAAATATAGTGTTTTTAACTAATAAGATGAGTAATATTATTTAATAATTGTAGGTACCTATACTAAGAGTTCAAATAAAACTAGCCAAAATTACATCTTTTTAATTAATATTGTTTCATTATCATGAAAAAATATAGACAAAACAATGTCTCTAAACATCTACCTAGTGAAATGATTTATATCGAAAATGAAACCACGAAATATAATATATGATCAAACGAACTTCTCAAGTGAAGTTCGATCAATATTATATGAGTGGTTTCATTTGAAGATATAAATCACCCTCCCTACCCAAATCCCGAGTTTTATCAAAAAAGTCAATAAACGACGTAATTTATGCCAGAAAACTATCTCTAAAAAGAATGACAGGCTTGGCGGACGCTGCTAGTGATGGGCGCGTAGAGTGGTAGGGATGGGAGCATGGGTAAATTTCAAATTAATCGAGTAATCGATATCGATTAAATCGATCGACTAATAGTTATTTGTAAGAACGTGCGAATGTTGCCTTGTAGGTGAAAGGACTACCTAGTGAAATGATTTATATCTTCAAATGAAACCACTCATATAATATTGATCGAACTTCACTTGAGAAGTTCGTTTGATCATATATAATATTTTTATAACCACAAAGGGCACCATTGTCATTCGATTCGTTTATAAGAAAAGAACTCGCACGTTCTGTAACGCAAACATTCAGTCTAGATGCCGCTTAGTCTGGCGCAAGCTATTGTACCTTTTATACATAGACAGATCTTTAGTTGCGGACACTACACTACACATCAAAATAATAACTTGTACATCAATATACCTATATAAAACTCTTCCGTTACTGACTGACAGACCACGCAGAGCCAAAACTACTGGGCGTAGCGGGCTGAAAATTTTCACGTGGGTTCCTTGGGGAGTGTAGGGGAGCACTAAGGAATAATTTCCCAAAATTCCCATGGGAACGGGAAAAAACGGGATTTATGTGTTTTTGAGAAATCTGCGCGGGTGAAACCGCGGGGCAGCCTCTAGAAGTATAAGAGACACGAAAACAAAATTTTACAAAGCAAATGTAAGTGTTGTGGGTGAAAAAGAGTCCTGCCTCAGCGCCATTTTGCATGCAACATTAATGATTCTGCTAAACCATTTTATGTACCCCCGTTCCACAATTGAGCACAAACAAAATTACAGCTTATCTGTATAAGTCCATGATGTTTCTGACAAGGCAGGGTGGTTCAGCTCACCATAGCTAACAACTTTCCACCCATGTTTCTTAGCGAAAGTAGTAAGGTTGTATGTGCCAAATATCACCCTTTAATTTATGACAAACTTGTCGGGTAAACTAGTGCAAGCGCAGAATTGGACTTGGGTCAAATATTTAATATTTAATATGCAAGTGTCTGACGTCTGAAGTATACCCAACAGAATGACTGCAGTCTGCAGTGCAGATAGGTTACGTTGTTGTAATCTAATTTGATGAAAAAACCGCCCACCAGAAATGCATGAGCATACTATTATTACGAGTTCTGTGTTTGACGCAAAAAAAAACATGTAGCAAATCAGAAAACTCCGGATATACACTAAGTAAATCAAAGAACAGTTACTTTCGATCGTCATCTCAGCTGAAACACGTCCACTGCTGCACACAGGTCTCCTCCACAGATCGCCATACCGACCGGTCTTCAGCTGTAGTCCCGCTATAACCAGATCGTCTGACCTGGTTAGGGGTCTGCCTATTCTGTCTTCAGGTGCGCGCTGCGCGGTCGTCACTTGAGAACTTTTCGACCCCAACGACCATTTGTTCTTCAAGCTACTTTACCCTGCCCATTTTCCGCACGTTACTCTATCATAAAGTAAACTAGAAAAATCCGGATGCACACTTACTTCTCACAGTTACTCAACTTACTCAAGACATGAGAGATTACAATAAAATTACAGCATCTGTCTAACATAAATACAACAAAACCCGATTATTATAATGGCAAAAAGTGTACAAAGCATGCGCTGGGTAATTAAATTCCATATTACTGGCATAATTTCCGGACCCAAGTGAGTCGTACCGATGGAAGTTGCCAATTAGTGTTACACGCCATTTACACGCGACGGGTAAGTATCAATACATATGAACAAAGTCGCTTCCCGCGTCTGTCCCTAAGTATGCCTAAATCATTAAAACTATGCAACGGATTTTGATACGTTTTTTTTTTTAATAGATAGAGTGATTCAAGAGGAAGGTTTATAAGTACAATACATTAGTAACATTAATAGGTTAGGCAGTACGAAGTTTGCCGGGTCGATTAGTAAATTTATAAATAAGAAGCTCTTTACGGTGACTTAGCATCAGCGTCACCGTTGCGATTGGCTAGGTACAACTAGTTATCATAAACTCCCTTTCGGCTTAGTTGGTTAAATTCATTAACGAGTGCAACATGTGATGAGACAAGACTACATTGTACTTACATTTATTTTTATCTAGTATCGTATGGATATTGCTATTGCTTCCACATACAATATCATGCGAATGTAAAGGCAAATAATTTAGTTTTTGCACAAAAATAACGATTTTTTTATATTATGCTAAATTTGAAGGACGGCGAGCATTAGCGAGCGATAGCAGACACCGATAGCGCAAGTGCTGGGTGATGTGGGTCGATCAATTAAAATCACCTCGCATTCACTTTGGTTTTAATTCATAGTATCAAATGATTCTTAATTTCGTAGCAATATAAAGCACAAGTGCTCACCCCGCCGCATCGTGAGCGTAAATTCCCTTGAAACAGCAAATTCCCAATTTTCCAGTAGGAATTTCGGGACGAAAAGAAGCCTATGTCCTTTCTCAGGCTCTAGAGTTCTAGAGTATCCATGTACCTAATTTTATTTATATTTACTTTTCAGTAGTTTTCTCGTGAAAGCGAGACAGGCAGACAGAGTTACTTTCGCATTTATAATATTAGTGTAGATTGTCTAATTGTCCTCTTAAAAATCTACACTAAAAATAAACAAATGCACAGCAATGCAATAGCATGCAAGAGTTTCTCTCATAGTTCTTAATTAGATTTAAATCCTTTCCTTGAGATAAGGCTGAGAAACACTGAATCTTTCTTCAGCCACACTCACACATGCATTTCCAAAGGAATGATAATGATCTTGCTCACACATTGCATAGTGCCGTTTGTATTGTGTAAGTGCAGGCAGTTTGTTTGCTCAATACATAATCTTAGGATTTTTTTATTAACATAAACCAACATGCTTGCAACAACAGGCGCTGTTTTAGCTAGCTGCAAAATAATGTTTGGTGCAATGTTCTTGGAAAAACTTTTTAATGTGTAGAGTTGCAAATCAAGGGGTAAACAAGGACTGACAACTACAAAACAATAAGAAATTCCTATATTAAACTTTTTAATTTTTTTAGAAGCAATAATTCAGTAATGGCGATAAGCTGGCCCAGTTGGTAGTAAAACATAAACTCGGCTAAATGTGGGTCTGGCTCTTGAGCTGGTGCCTCTGCCTAACCCTTCGGGAAATGAAAGGCTAATGTTATGTTATGTCAGTAATTCTTATTGGTTTTCAAAAATATTAGTAACCTAAAATATCAGTGACTTCATACAATAAATCAGGCGAATTTCTTACCACATTTAAAAAATAAATTCACACAGTAATTTATAGGCTCCGCGCTTTCACGAAGTCTTATCTAAATCATGTAAAGCTCCATTAAATCCTGATCAGTAGTTTACCGTGAAAGTGAAACCAACCTTCGAACATCCTCACAATCTTTCGCAATTATTATATCCTACTCTATTAAAAGTATTACATCACTTCTGTTTAGTTTAGTGTTAACTATTGCATTGCCTGATATATAATATGTGACTAGGAACAATGAGCCTACTTTTTGTTGACATTTTATTGTCAAGTTTTGAATGGATGCTTTTTTGCTGGAGTCGTAATGAATGATACTATAGATATACCGCTACCTCTATTAATATATTTACTTTATTATGGCTTTGATTTACTGAGTCTTTTTGTTGTGCTTTCACAATTTTCTAAGTTTCCACAAATTATAAATTGCTCCTTGAAAGCTAATTGGTGAGTCTGAAATATATTACTGTCCCTCTCTACAGTTAGTGTTTTTATTTTTCTTTCAAATAAACAAGATAGCAGCAATTAAAATAAATTTATTAGCACAGCATTTCTATGTGCAATAAACCTGAAACACTTTAGACATGATTTTATGAGTCACCCCTGGAAAATAAAATGATAATATTTGTCATGTAAATGTTAATGTTTTTTTCACATTTCACATCTATCATGAAAATTCAATAATATTCAGCAATTCAAAATAATAAAATGCTTTTCTAGAAGGTACCTAGTTTTTTTTGATGTTAGGAACTGAATTGTAAAATTACGCATTAGAGAGTTATGTTAAATGCAATTAAATTTCTGGTTTATGCAGCCATTAATTTGCCTAATTAATTATTCTGCAAGTGCAACTAGAATTAAACTCAAAACAAGAGACAAGCATTAATGTTTTCTTTTAGTTTTATTAAATTTGTAAATAAATTAAGAACAGGGAGGCATGCTGGGCACATAGAATACAGGTGTGGTAATGATTCTGAAGCGGTGTTGAACCTATTAGTGTGAACAGATATTATGTTTGTAACTTTGTAATTCCAGTTTTGTTGGATCACTTGCTCCTTGCCTTCCTAAATAAATCTTACATTCTACATTCCAAACTACGAGTACAAGCACAGCATATAGAGAAAGGAACATAGTTTTCAAATCACCCTACTTGAATACCTCAAGGATGGGCACCTCTATGTATTGAAGTGCAGTTCAAAAGTTTAACAAATGAAGGATTGGCAGCAGACACCTACTTTATTGAAAACTTGAATGTTTATATTGCAATCACTAATGCACCCATCAAGTCTGTTGATTATAGCAAACCTCTACAAAATGTTTGACCTTCTGAAGATCTGGGATTGTCTGAGAGTGGAGATCTCCCAGCTAAGATGATGATCTAAACCTGATACCTTCCAATAACTTTACTTACGGTTCCGGACTGTACTGAGCACCGCCAAAGAAGCCATGCCTGTCTGGTTGAGTAGTCACGGAGGAGCAGATCGAGGTGTTATCAGTCTGTTCACTACGGTCGCCCACTCCTGCGCTCTTCAAGCTTCTCTCGCTCTTCTGCAGAGACATTCTTGTCTTCAGATGTTATAACTACCCATAAAATGCACCATTCGGGACGATGGTGGGCGTACAAAGGAGAGAAACATACGCTTCGCAGGTGCAGCACCTAGATGCATGAACCAACCAACGCAACAACAATTTGTTCACAGATCCAAAGGGAAAATTATACACATGATTCGAAAACACTTTTGAATTTGTATGAACACACTATTGCTCTAAATATGGGCAGATAACGCTGATAACGTGATTAGAATGCTGAATTTAATTATTTATTTTACACAGAATGCGTGGGCAAACGAATCAAAAACATGGAAAAAGAATGAATGAACTGAAAAAATTAAAGAATGAATTTGGAATGATTGAAATAAGTTTTGTAAGTGATTTTAGAGAGCTATTTGTTCATTCATCTATAAATAGTCTATGGAAATAAGGATATTTTCACATGTCACTTTCTTACCTTCTCATTACGGACCGGAAACAAGAATGAATGAATTCCCAATTTGGTAGGGTTATTCATCAAAGATGACTCATCATTCATTAATCAATCATTCAATCAATCAATGCAGCAGATGGAGATGGCTGGTTGGGGCAAGGTAGGCGAAGGAAGACCGAAAAGACACAAAACGTAGTGATTTATGATTTACCTTCTCTTCTCTCTGACACAAAACAAAAACAAGGAAGAAGTGTTTGTTGTTGTTCTCTAGATGTTCTACTGCTTTATTTTCAGCGCTGACATTGATATGATATCTAACATTTAATTTAGTGTACATACATACCCTAAATTCCTACAAGATCTACAGTGCCAGCAATATGAACATCTTGAAAACGATTTCCCTTTTTTCAACTCGGACCAGATGTAGTTCGACTATTGCATCTGAATTTGTGAACAGAAACCCACGGAATCTAGAGAGGATGCGCATAGCGCGCAAACCTGAAGGCTTTCATTTAGATAAACCTGGGAGAAAGTTCTGGCACAAGTGAGTTTTAACCTAACCTAACATTATTTGTAGATTTCTTGTATTCAATATTTCAATCAGTTATCAATTTTTTTTTTACTTTCAGACTTGTAATCACTCCTAGCAATCGAACAATCACTGCTCAAGTAGTGCATTTCCTCAATGGAACAGTAATAGAAGCTAAAACATCAGAGTGGCCACTGCGGAAGCAACTTTTCAGCATAAAAGATACTTGTGCTTACATCAATCTAGGCCGTGTATTTTCACAGAGATGCCTAGAAGCTGGGATAACAGAAATGTATTGTGACATAAAACCTGTAGAAGGAGGTAAAATGGAAAAGCTACTTAAAGAAGTTACAAACAGCGGAATCATATTACAAGAGCCTGAAAGATATGTAAACCCCTTGCCTTGGGATAGACTAAGACCAGAGAAGCCCTGGGAGGTTTATGAGGAATGAGCGGATAGTTGTTAAATTTTAAGATACCAATATAAATAAAGGAATTGTAGATTATAAACTTATGTAATTGTTTGAAATTAGATCATAAAGAAGATAAGTACTTAATTAGATACAAAGCTGCTGTAATGTGCCTAAGATAGGCAGGAGATAATCTTCCTTTTATGGTGTACTGAACTGAGGCTTTTCTTCTGTAGCGAGCATCATTGAGTTAAAAGTACCTCTGCTTTATGTTTTTTTTATTTATCTTGGATATATTGTAGAAAGATTTAACAATTAGTTTTTTTGTAAAAAAAAACTAGGGATTTTGCGAAAACTCTGATAATTTGATAATAGGATAGGAAAATAGGATAACCTATTTCCCAACTTGTGATATATCGTTTTTGAAAGACAGAGTTACCGATTTTGTGTATATTCAAGGAACTTGTTTTTTGGCCTTTTACCCCTTAGACACAAAATCTGTAGGTCTGTCTTCAAAAAACGTTGTTTTACAATATAGGATATGGTTTTTTACATACGCGAATTCATTTAAACTTTATTAAAAATGTATACTTTCGCTAGAATAAATTTAATAAAAAACGAGAAAAAATTTGAATTTCGCGCCATAGCGAGAGTTACCAGCTTAACATTATCTTCCTACGACCGACAGATACAGAAAATAGTATCACAATAACTAAACGCAATTCATTAATAATAAAGTCAATGAAGCGTTTAGCTCAGTCAGCATGCTTAGTTATGATGTAATCGAAATAGCCCTAACAAATAGCTAAATAACATTCAAAAATTATTTTTAAAGTAACTTGTGTTTATCATTTCATATTTAATAATATAGTAAGCTACTTTCAATATTTTAAAAATTTGATTTGTCCTGAAAATGGCGGAAACTAGAAATAAAGATGGCGGCGGCTAGCGTCCATTTTTGTTCTGTCCTTGCGTCATCATCATGCGCTATTGCCAGATCGTGCTCTAAGTATTATTTGTCTCTTTTTTTCCAGTCCGTAATGAATACAGATGAAAGAGAAAACCTTTTTATAACAGTACGTACACGTGACCTCACTTTTCGTTCGTTCAATTTTAACTCGACAACATACTATCAGTCAGTCAATCGTGTCGTGTATTTTATTGTGAAAAGTGAATGCAAAATGCTAAAATAAACTTGTAATTTACCATGAAATAGTGTTTTTCGTAGTGTACTGTTATGTTTTTATAATGCCTGCTTCAATTGGTGTTAATTTGCGTGTTACTGGCCACTGCAGCCAAGGCGGGAGAAAGTACATGGAAGATTTATTTTCTGTTGCCTATCAACAAACGGAGGATGAAAGGGACTTGGAATATGCATTTTTTGGTATTTACGATGGGCACGGAGGTAGCGAGGCAGCTGCTTTTGCGAAAGAGCACTTGATGGACTCCATCGTGAAGCAGCGCCAGTTTTGGTCAGACGACGACGAGGACGTGCTCAAAGCTATCAGAAACGGATACATGCTGACCCATTTGAACATGTGGAAGGAGCTAGGTAAATGTCATAACAGGTCGCTGAGGTTATAAACAAGTCAACTAGGTACGATGATGAATGTTGCAGGGGAGCAATAGTTTTCAAGGAAATTCACAAGAGATTGTTCATCTTGCCTGACCTTGTTCTATCTACCTACTTGGTTTTTTGTCTAACTTTTTTGACATTGAAACGCCAACTAGAGTCTCATGAGGTTTATTGCTTACAAAGTATCATTATATTTTATTTTTAGTTGGAATAATGATTATTTCTGCCTCTAATTGTTGCAATAGCTCTCTTGTTAGCAATTCAGTTGAAAATTTACAAAATTTGGGGAAAGTGAAAGCAGTTTTACCAGTTTTGGTCAGATTGGAAACATGTTGAATTACAAAATTGTTTTCATTTCGGTAATGTTTAAATTTTGTATTTAACTTCATACCTAATTAAGAGGACAGTATACCCATATGGCACGCTTCCATACAAAAGAGAAAACATTTTTCCATTACTAATTATTTTCCAATCACCATGAAATGATAGTATGTTATTAACACTAGAAAACTAGGTTTGTATTTTTTCCTTTTTTCAAAATTCGCAATAGATTCAGACTTATAGGCTCATGAAAAACTGTTTTATAGTGTTAAAAAATTGGTCGGATTAAGTTGTTTGTTTTATCAAACCAAAGCATATTAACCGACATGCAAATTTGGCGGCAAATGGCACGTTTGGGATTAGGGGGGACAGCATCAGTTTTTCTGTTTTTTCTTTAGTTGCTATACTGTGATCTTAAGTAATTAATTTTTATATATTTTTTCAGAAAAATGGCCAAAAACAGTAACTGGCCTACCAAGCACAGCGGGCACCACCGCCAGTGTGGCATTTATCCGGCGAGGTAAAATATATGTCGGCCATGTGGGAGACTCTGCTATTGTCCTTGGATACCAAAAAGAAGGTGTGTAATCTTCTTTATTTATAAGACACATGTATGTTACTCACAGCTGGACTGATTATATTATAATAATTTATTTGTTGGATTTGTTGCCACTGCCACCCCTAAATTGCAGAATCACTACAAAATTAAAGAATAATAAAAATACAAGAGCAGTAGAGCGCTTGCAAGGTTTGATCTTACAGTATACTTTCAGTTGAATCTATACCAATATTACGAAAAGGGAAAATGTGATTGTTTTTTTTTTGCATTGAATTGGCTCCAAAAGTACTTAACTTATTTGAAAAATTCTTTCACTGTTGAGAAGCTACACTATCCCAGAGTGAAATAGGCTGTAGAATTTAAAAAAAAACAGAATTCAAGGCGGTACAAAGTTTGCTAGTTAATAATAAAATTGGTAAAATCCAATGACCCCCTTTTATTCCAGGTTTATTCTAGTTATGAGTTTAATGATTTCTTTTTCTTTTAGGTTCCGATGAATGGGCAGCCAAGCCTCTTACGTTAGACCACAAGCCAGAGTCGACTGCAGAAATGGAAAGAATACAAAGATGTGGCGGGAAAGTTATATCAAAAGCAGGTGTCCCACGCGTTGTGTGGAACAGACCAAGAGTAGGGCATAAGGATCCTGTAAAGAAGACAACTCCTATTGACGAGATACCGTTCCTGGCTGTGGCGAGGGCTCTTGGTGACTTGTGGAGCTACAACCCCCAGAATGACGAGTTTGTAGTCAGCCCTGATCCAGATGTTGGTGTTCTTACTATTGACCCCATGAAATTTAGGTAACTCTATTTTTTAAAACTTTGTAGGTATCAGGTATAGGTGTAAAACTACAGTTGATATTTTTATCTTGTCTCCTCTAATTCAGCAAAAACAAATAATTTAGGTATATAAACTTGGGAAACATTTGTTTAGGTATAAGATGTTAAATAGAAATTATTTTTTGTTGTGTAAGATTTTAATAAATTTTGCAGATAATCAACTATGCTCATCTTCTTCTTCTTACATTATAATAAGATAACACATCACATCACACTCAGAGCCCCTAACTAGGAAGATCCTATATCTAGGGTACCCGAAACACATACAGACACGAACATTACACCCGAACCGGAAACAAACATCAATATTCATCATACCAACCCAGGTGCACACGCGTATTCAGTCCACATCACTGCCAACAGAGCCACGGAGCAGTCAAAGATTTCCCGCCACTTTTATTAACTCAAATCTTTTTCCTTTTTAGGTGTCTAATATTTGGTACAGATGGCCTGTGGAACATGATATCGCCAGAAGGAGCGGTGAATCTCGTCCAGGCGACGGAGAGGCATAATGAAGCTGCCCTCGTCACGGCCAATGGGGGCCAGCCTAAGGACTGGCTCAACCCTTCCAAGAGCCTTGTGGACCATGCTCTTCAGAGGTAATGTCCTTATTATAAGTTCAAATTAGAATTATTAGTAGAAAAAGGTATTTTGTGTAAAGTAAAACTTCTTTTGCTCCATATATCTACGTCTATGCTATGAGTACATGACTCTCACTTGCCCTTACGTAACATAACCTCTGTTTTTTATATCTTAATCTACATATATCTTCCATTCGCCGTTCCCGATTACACTTTTCGTAACGCTCGTCACGCATTTACCAGCTTACTCTTTTAACCATTTACTTGTGTCTATGTCTACTCCCTAAGTCAAGAGTTCGTAAAATTGTTGTGGTTATGTCTTTCTCGATGTTCAATTAAATTTGACATTACAGGCGTTAATTGCATTTTCGCTTATTTTGCTGTTTTCATTGTAAGGTTGAACATAACATAATATTCCATATTCTACGCCAAAAATAATGCTAAATGTGATCTTTCTTCATTTCATTAGATGGTCAAACACCAGAATGCGAGCGGACAACACTAGCGTAGTGACGCTGATGCTGGACCCGCCCGGGCCGCCGCGCGCCGCCGTGCTGCGCGCCAAGCCGCCCGCCCAGCCGCCCGCCCACGCGCCCCCGCCCGCCCTAGCCCACCGCCCGCACCGCCCCGCCCCGCGAACTTCACTAGCCCCAGACAGTCCTGCTCCCGCCCTACCACAGAATGGTATGACTATAATGACGCGGTACTCGGACGTGGACAAGCCCCCAGCGCCCCCAGACGAACGCTTGCCGCCTTGTGCCTCTCTGGCAGCCCCGTGGAAAGAACCTGCTGAGGGGGATGCGATTACAAACTACGGGAATCCCGCAGAGTCGTATTTCATGGCGCGTTTACTGCATAGGAGTCGTGTGGTGAATACGCTGGGTGATGTTTATGATGATATAGCGGGTGTAGGGGAAAGCGAGGAGGCGCGTGGGAGTTCTCCGGCGCCGCAAACGGCGTTGCCCGAGGAACCAACCCCTCCCGAGCCCGTGGAGCCACCCGCGCCCGTCGTTACCAAGCCGTCAGACGACGTCAGCATACAAATAAACGAAGTGTCCTCAAGTTCGCCCACGGAGTGCCCGGGGCGGGGCAGGCGCGGGCGGCGCGGGGAGGCGAGCGGCCGCGTGCTGCGCTCCCACGAGGCCGAGCCGCCGCGCCCGGTCACCCGCCAAACTGGTCGGAAGCCGCCCGCGATCGAACGCGTCGTTATACTGAACCGCTCGCACGTGGCGGACCAACCTGCGCGCTGTACGAGATCTCGTGACGCGGTAACTGTTCCCGCTCCGGTGACTTCGGGAAACGGACCTGCGCGGCGCCCCGCGGCCCCCGTCCCGCGCCGCCGCGCCGCGCCCCCGCCCGCGCCCGACTGCTGCAAGGAGAACAGAATGACGACGAGACGCCGCGCCGCGCCCCCCGCGCCGCACCCGCGCCCGCCGCGCCGCCCGCGCGCTGAGCCTGATTCTACTACGCTGGGGGAGTGTGCGAGGTTGCAGCCGCCTCCTCCGCCTCCGCCGCCGCCGAGAGCCCTTCGCTCCCGTAATGAAGCGCCGCCGGTGAGCGCGCCGCCCGCCGCCGCGACTAAACGCACAGGAGCTGGCAAAGCGCCGCCGCCCACGGCCCGCTCGCTGGCGCGGCGCGGCGCGGCCCCGTGGGCGCCGGCCTTAGCACTCCGCAACAGGCTCCGCAAACGTCTCGCCAAGTAACGCCCGGAGTGACAGTGTTTTTAGTGAATTGTGGTTACCTGTGAGCGCACGGGACGATGGTGCCTTCTACTCTAGTACTGCCAAAGTACTGGTTAACTGTTCATAGTTTATATAGTTTGCTCGGCGGCCCGCGTCTCGCGAGACATCCAAAGAATACGACGTCGGTTAAGGTTTATAAAGTATTCGTTGTTGTTTTAGTTTTTTATTCTTAAGCTAGCCGTTAAAGTTGGAAGCTATAATTAGATTAGTTTTCAGTTCGAATGCGACTAGTTTCATCTGTTTTACTCTTATCAGTATGCAGAGCGTTCGAGTAGTTTTTAACATATATATTTTTCATACAATGTGTATGTTTAAATTTTTCGTTTTTACGTTTCCCATAGTCGCAAGGGCTGGCTAGAAGATGTTGAGTATAAAATACTTTGAATATAATCCTAGTTGGTCACATGTGACTGTAACAATAGTACAAAATACTAAAATGAGTATATAGAGACAGATCGTGTAAGTCGATTGTGGACCACAGAGTTAATTATGTAGTTTGAGATAATATTTAATGTACATAATTCAGTACAATTATTATGTATTTAATTCAAGTAAGCTGTCGAGTTGATGCATTTAACAGTTTGGTTTGCCCTGAATGTTGTTATAAGACTACGGAATTTTAAGTCTAGTTATTGACTTTTGATAATATCTAAAAAAAACAAAGGAACATTTTTGATAACTATAACAAGAAAATAATAAGAATATCCCTGTGATTATAAACCCTTGTTAGAATTTGTATATTGAGAGGATTTTACACTGAAATTAGTTTTTTTTACACTATGACAATCTATTTTCTACCATCTCCAGAAAATTACACTTGCAAGCTTGATAACATAATTTTGTTTATGAAAAGAGGACTAGTAAATAGTAAAGGTACAAAAAGGAAAATAATATCTTGATACAGCAAAATATGATCTACGTAGCGGTATTAAGACTATTAATCGTCAATCATACTTCGAATTCATAAATGCACAAGTTTTTCAGGATGTTTTGAAGTGTGTTCCAATTTCACGGTAAAACTACTGATCAAATTTTTAATGATAGAATAACACATCTTACGCTATAATTTATAATGATATTGGGTGAATTCATATTGTAAAATGGTATACTTTATAATTTAATCAGATTGTAGCTAAATTCTGGAAATAGTTTTACTACGAAATAGATTTTTTTACCCTATCAATATTCCAGTGTGCTTTTTTAAATATTAATTAGGTAGATTATACCAGAGCGCTATATTTTATTATCAAACAAGAAATCTAACTAGGATTAAAGTAATTACACAAAAAATGTGAAAATATTTACGCCCATTCTACACTATTGTGAATAATGAAAGATTTCAAAAAGTATGACTTCATTGTATTGTTAATATAAATGTGTATTACTTTTAAAATATACTTACCACTCTCTATAAATAAATTTATATTGCGTTTTGAGAAGCCGTATCAATAAAAGCTCGTTATTCTTTTGGGAAAAGAATTGTTAATCTAAGGAAAATACTAAAATTATAATTTGTTTGTATTTTGAAATGTGTTTATTTAAATTTGAAATGAAGACGGGGTTTTATTAAATTTAAAATTATAAATTAAATGTTGCGGTCTTTATAAAACACCTTTCGGTCTATCTTAAAATAGTTTTTTACTTTTAATTGCTTATTGATATGATTTAATACCAACTATCAAGATATGTAGGTTGTAACTCGAAATAAATGTGATGTTAAAACCATTGAATAATAGAAAACCATGAATGTTTTTGTGTTGAAGGCATTTTGTGTGATGTCGTTGCATATTGTTATAATATTAGTACTTCAGACATATACAGGCGCGGATTGAGGTTAAGAGTGGTGGGCGAAGGGTGCCATTGTTTTCGCCCCACCCATGACTAACACCAATACCTTGCTATCAGGCAGATATTAGTTAAAAAAAAACTCGCAGAGTTATCAAAACTCTAAATATAATAATATTAATTTATGTTGTTAAACAAGAGATATTTTACTGGTGCCCAATTCTTGTAAGCGATCGTTTTTTCTACTAACACTGGTATGACGGGGTTAAATTTAAGTTCACTGGCTGCAGTGCTGTTTTTGGTACAGCAATCTTTTTAGGCCTCATTATTTAGGAAATGCTTTCAAACAATAAAAAATGCAACTCGATTGCTTACGAGTATTACCCCCTGGAAGATAGCAAAACAATTACCCCCCTTCGAGAATACCTAGATCCGTGCCTGGACATACCACTGACTGAAGGGTGTAGTTGCATAATGTCAAAGATACAGTTTAAAGATTATGTAAGTATATGTATTATAAATTAATTACTATAATAATAATGTGCCTCATGTTACCCGCTATAAATAATGTTGCAGAGATGTATTTTCAGTAAATAATTAGGTAGGTAATATAAATAAAAGATTTATGCATTGAATTAGATTTAAAGAGAGGTTTAAAATATAATTTGTTAAGATTTCGTGTATAATTTTTGCTTGTTCTTATCTCTAGCTGTGAATTATGACACCAGATATTAATATGACACTATTGTCTTAATAATTATGACGCTCGGTCGTCGTCGTTCTACCGTCATCATAACGACATTAATATTTTGACACGTGTTTAGCGGTAAGATAGAGAAATTTAAAAATTTTTTTTTCGTTGGATTATGCTTATAACTCACCATCTTTCTTTTTTGTATTTCTATACTTAATTTTCTTTACGTTATTAAAATAATCAACTTTATTCGTTATAAAATAAAATGTATGAAAGTTTTATTATGTGGTTAATTGATCATGATCGTAGGTACATTGAAAATAAAAATGTATGATTCGTTAGAGGGTAAAACTGCCTTTGAATAACTTGAAGGAAATCAGTTAATATTGTAAATAGCGTTTTCATGTTTAAAAGATAAATTTAAAACATAGAAAATATAATTTAGATTTTATTTTTTGATTTGAATAAAGTTTGTATAAAAAGTAACAACTTAGTTTTACTATTTTAGAGCGTTTAGCATTATACATTTAATAGATAGAAGTCTTAACTTAGAGTACTATGAAAACGAAATTCAACCAACTATTAGCCAGTTCGATCCTAAAAAAATTTGTATTGTAATATATCTATAGCTCTTTAATATCTAACGCTACGCGAACCCAGCTAATAACTCTACGCCAGCTGCATTCCGTTACTTGCAGGTAACCATAACCCGTGAACTGAATGCGGAAGTTATCCCAGAGGGGCTCGCATGAATGGTACAACCCGACCGCTTCCATCAGAACTCAGTAACAAACGCTACGCTCCTGTACCCCGGTTGTTCTAACTCCGCTAGGTTATAGGAGTAGCTCTGCTCAGTCCGCAAACGAAGCAACGATGTAAAGCACGTCTGCTTCTGTTTAGACGCAAAATTGCGCTTAAAATCCCATAAAACTACGGACTGAAAGGTGAAATGTCGGTTTATTTTAAGCGAAAGTGAAAGTGTTGTGATCGCGTGCGTTCATCGTAGTGACGGTTAAAAAGGCGGGAATTTGATACGCGTTTTTCGGTTCTTGTTTATCGATCGGTCTCTCTGCTGCATCCACATTGCATTGCGGTTGAGACTTGAGATAAAAGCGGATTGCGGTTGTTTACTTGTTACCTCTACCACTACAACTTGCAGGCTGTCGTACTATCTTCAATGCTTTCTATTCGATTAGATTCTTAATGAGGAGAAAGAGAAAATCGAAGCTATAGGCATTAGCTGCCTAGGTTGTTAAGTATAATAGGAAGCCTGGTAGCGAATTACGATTGTTATGATTTGGGTACCTAAACTACTTAAGTAACTTAGCATACATTTTGGTAGGTTAAGTTCCTATGTAGAATGTAGAGGAAGCTTGAAAATATCAATCTACATAATTACCTACCCTTGAGTTTTAAATCTAATCTAAAAAGAGGGAACTTCCTTGTTCTGTGAATCTAATGGTATAATTCTCTTATTCTATTCTTATTTTACCTACTCTTATCTCAATTTAGTTTGACAGTTAACGCAAAATTGTTAAACTGATTAAAATGCCCTTTAACTCTAGGTTTCTGCTACTCTTCACAATTTTACTTATCAAGTAGGTAGGTATACTCATTGCTTCTTTTAAATTTAAACTGCTTCTGGAAATCATCATTATTCAGTGGTCGGATTAATAATCGGGTACTTTACTTACCTTAACCCTTTAACCTACCTAACTTGGGACAAATAAAACAAGATTTCCCTAGATGTAGGTAGTGGTATAGTATGGAACTCACCTAAGTACCATAGACTAACGTAATTTAAGTACCTACCTACCTAAGTACCAACTTACGTTCTGTACAAACATGGCACAGACAGTCTTAATCAACTGTAATTAGAGCAGATCAATTTAACTTTACGATACGATCCTCAAATAGTCTGCGAAGATCGTTAGCGACATGGAAATGGAACTATGTTAGCGTTAAAAATATCAGCGCCACACCACGATAGTCAGGTTTTTTGTTAAGCATATTTCAATGCGAATTCCCATTCGGCAATATATTTTTGTTGCCTACCGGATCGTGAACAGAATGCGAAGAACAGCTTCATTTACATTATTGTAGGACTACGTTTCAAGGACCTGTTTTTTATATTATTAAGTACCTAAATATATTTACTAGCTGTGCCCAGCAGTGATACCCAGGGTTTATTACCGCAGTATTAAAAAGTAGCTTATGTTTTAATCCAGCGAATTTCAGCTAAAACTCCATACCAAATTTCATTGAAATCGCTCCAGCCGTTTAGACGTGAAGAAGTAAGAAACAAAACACACAAAAGTTATGCGTGATCATACATAAAAAAATAATATATATATACGCAAATAATTGAGAACCTCCTTTTTGTTTTTTCGTCGGTTAAAAAAAACAAAGTCAACCATTGGGTGCTTAAGTACTTAGGCTCTGACAAAATAGGTTCGTCACATTCACATCGTTACGTATTATATTACACTAGTCGACCCGGCGAACTTCGTACCGCCTAACCTATTAATATTTTGTGCATGTATTATACTTATAAACCTTCCTCTGGAATCACTCTATCTATTAAAAAAACCCGCATCACAATCCGTTTCATATTTTTTAAGATATAAGCATACATAGGGACAGACGCGCGAAGCGACTTTGTTTTATACTATGTATTGATGTATTTAGTAGGAATACATTGTATAATCCCATAGAGTGATAGTTAACCCATGAAATGATAAGTACAAATGTAAGTACGCTGGTACGATGACATTACGTAGGATACTGATTTTGTTTTTGCTCAATAGGTAAGTACCTACTTAGGGTCTTGTGTAAACAAATCCACCAGCTTAACAAAAGCATCCGTCACGATTCATGGTCCAGAAATCACGGCCCTGTCTAACGCAAAAGGAAATCTAGTCGTAATTGTGTTTTGTATAGCTGTTAAAAGTAACTTATATTTATATTCTGTTGTATTTGTTATAGCATTAAAACCATCAAACAAAAAGAAAACTTAGTTTTTTTTTATTATATAACGAGGAATAATCAAATAAATTTATCTACAGAGATTTAAAGTAAGAATTATATAAAAACAAAAATAAGTAAGTAGGTAAGTACTTACACCACCTAAGTATTTCAGTAAAATTTATCCCAAAGCACAGAATACCTAATTAGTAGAATGTACTTCTTTCTAACTAGCTAAAAAGTATGTGGTACCTAGACCTAGGTACGGTACGTAATCAAAACTCCTCATACACATCTCAGCTAAGCTGATTGAGGCATGTTATAAACATCAAAAGACTTATTAGGTAAAAGATTTTCACTAAATAATTTCCTAAAGTACATACCAAACCTGCTATCTGCGATATTAAAAACGCGACAAAAGCCAAAAAAAGTTTAAGCAAGACTCATACCCATGACAAATCTAGCTAATCCGAAAATTGGCAGACAAGCGAAGCAAACTTAAATTGGATAAAAAGTTTACAAAGTCAGTAGGTGTATAGGTAAAAAGTTTAGAATGTAGGTAGCCGGTGAGGTGCCAGTTTAGTATACATTGATCTGATCTGTTAGATATTTTTATTCTTTTTTCTTTACGTTCTTTACTTATCGTATTAAAAAAAAGTTAGGGGAAAAAGATGAAGAATTATCATTCGGACATGCGTTATTGCTTTGTTTTACGTGGTTTTACTTAGTTATCTTAAGGTACTTAAGTAGAAGCATGTAAAACTGACGCTAAAAGTTAATTTATTTAAAGTTTGCAGGAACAAGTTAACGACTTCTATGATAAAAGTGTAATCAATTAAAGTGCCTAGTGTTGTGAAAAAACCTTGTTGTTAGGAGGAAAAAACATTAAAATATAAACTAAAGCTGCACTGCATCTTCACTAGACTTTATCGACTACAGGGAATATCATCAGAAAATGGGTGAGTTTTTTTTACATTATTAAATTCTAGTTTTTATTGTTAGTTAGTACTTGGGTAGGTACCTACTTAATTTGCGGGAGTAGGTAGTTGCATTGTGGCGATTTATGAGGGGTGGCCTATGCTATGTCGCCGGCACGAAACTTGCGTCGGCTGAGCGAGGCGTATGTCCAGCAGTGGACGTCTTTCGGCTGAAATAATGATGACTTAATTTGAAAAGAAAATTCTAATAAGAAAATAAAAGCTAAAAAGGGTACCAACTTCTTACTCACCTAAATTAATCAAGTAGGTAGGTACTCATACTTTTGTCGCTTTTTTTAATTTATTCATACGAATCCTAGAGCCGCGTTCCTATAGCGGGTTATTCCATTAGTCTCCAAAAATCATTTTTTTTTATTTCCATTTAGTCTCCAAGCTGATTTATTCTTATTCTTATTTAATTATTTTCCATTTCCTATAGTCTCCAAAATATTAACAGGCAAAGATGGTATCGACGGCAAAACAAGCAAGAAAAACCAGTTTTAACAGCATTACAAAATAAAAATATAGTAACCGATACAAGATTATCGCCTAGATTTAAAAAATATTTGCACTCGTTGTCAAAAACATTACAAACTGTCAGCTACCTGATAAGGGGCGGCTAAGACTACAACTAGGTACTAAGTTTTACGGAAACAATAGCCGTGCGGTTATTAAACCAATCACAGAGCGCTGCTCGGTAGTCCTTCGGCGAAAGTACCGTTATTTAAAATTAAAAAAAAAATGAGTGCATGTGGTACGCTATTTTTTCTAATCCAGACTGACCTTTGACTTGAGGAGAGATTAGGCTAGTGTCACTGTGCCAGTGCTTAATGGAATAAAGTTAAAATCCAGGCGCAGGACCTAGCACAATCACGCCGTTTAAATATGCATTCAACATTTCAACTCACGTAAGTTTGGTTGATAATTGTGATAAGCTAAGTATTACAGTATAGAAAATATGCAAGAAGTGTTGAGATATTTATTAGATGTTAAATAAAACGTTATTTACCTATTTTACCCTATCGTTACTTATATATTTAGCATAGTAATAGTGCTTCTGATTGTTGTAAATGTGAAAATTGTATTCCCTTACCTAAGCAAATTTTAACAGTCATAAGTATTAATTTTTTGTGAAGTTCAGGATAATTCATATGTAAATATTTATTAAAACTGATTATACTAAAAAACTACGTTTTAATAAAATTCCTAAACTTTTGTTGTTGTCTCTACATAGTAAAACTTACCTGGAGACTAAAAGGAATAGTTGTATGAAAAAAAAAATTTGTACCTACCTTTACCAAAAAAGTGTTTTGGAGACTAATAGGAAACGTTGTATGGGGCGGCAAAATTTTGGACATCAAAGGTTTTGGAGACTATCGGAATAACCCCCTATAGCCTTAACAATAAAGGGACCCATTATTATGATTATTAATATTTTTCACGTATAATAAAAGTTTAAACTTACCCACGTTTGTGGACCTCTTACTTAGTTAAATAAAATTACTATAGTCAAAGTTTATTTAACAGATTGCATTAAGATCTAACCTTAGCAACTTAACCATTATAAATGTTAAAAACTACATTGTGCATTAATTCCTTTATGTAAGTAAGTATATTAATTTAACGTAGGTATACTTACTTAACTTAGTACATGAACAACACAAATATTCAAGTACCTACACAGTTCGATAAACAATGTGTTGTTCTTGCTTATCTGGTATCGCTATATTAGTAAGTACCAAACTCAATATGCTTCCTTTACATGTAGATAAGATCATAAATCAATATATATAAAACTCTTCCGTTACTGACTGACTGACAGACAACGAGCCGAATCTACTGGGCGTAGCGGGCTGAAATTTTGCACGTGGGTTCCTTGGGGAGTGTAGGGGAGCACTAAGGAATAATTTTCCGAAATTCCCATGGGAACGAGAAAAAAAGGGATTTATGTGTTTATGAGGAATGTGCGCGGGTGAAACCGCGGGGCAGCCTCTAGTACTAAATAATGTTTTAACTTTTTCTCACTTAATTGTAATAAAGTTTTATAAGAATAGTTTTTTGTTTATAAGTTAAATTACTTGGATAGCCGGTTCACTAAGTCGTAGGTATGTGCCTTTCTACTTACTTACTTTAGACGTGTGTTATAATATACCATTCTCTGTAGGTACAGTGGCGGACTAGGAGGCCGTAACAGATTTGTCTATGGTTTCGTCAGCCCTAGACGTTACGAAACGTTGCGTTACGAAAGAACAAGAGCTATTTTGCAATGCAGAAAAACCAGAAGTGTTACGCCGACCGTGTCGCGCCACTGTACCTGTACAGAAACTCAATTAGTATTATTACGCATTAAATATTGAGAACTTCAAGGTATGGTGAGCTTAATCAGCCTTTAGTTAACCTTTAAATAAGTTTTGAAAAACATTTTATTACTTAATGTCAATTACTTTTGCGATATAAGAATTTCTCGTGAGACTATGTTAGTATACTTACAGCACCAACTTGAGTCCACGATGATAAAAATGAGTAGTTCTTAGCCAGCTCACTACTACGCCATCAACTAGCCCTATTCAAACACATTTCCAGACCGGAATCGAACCCACGCCACTTGCAGACATGACCTGATTGTTTTGGCGCAGCCGCCCACGCAGCGCAACACCTTTCCAATGCGATTATCATGTCTAGAGTTTACCGCTTTAGGGATCTTGGACTTCATTTCATTTTTATGTTGTGGGAATGAATGAGTTGGAGTTGGACACTGAGGCTGACATTCACAGTCGAGTCGCAGCTCGACCTCGCCCTCCAAATAAAATTTTATAGAATACTACCAACCCTCAACCCTCATGAATAACGTGGAATATATACTTATAGGGCTATGCTATGGTATAGTATTTTATTGTATTTTATTTTAAAACTAGTCGACCCGGCGAACTTCGTACCGCCTAAACTTTTAGTATTTTGTCCATGTATTTTACTTATAAACCTTCCTCTTGAATCACTCTATCTATTAAAAGAAACCGCATCAAAATCCGTTGCGTAGTTTTAAAGATATAAGCATACATAGGGACAGACGCGGGAAGCGACTTTGTTTTATACTATGTATATATATATATATATATATATATATATTGATGATGATGAAGAGGCCATGGTAGCAGTAGGTACCAGTACGAAGTTCGTCCAGTCATAGTTTTCAATAATCCTGTAAATACACTATTATATCCCTATATAAATAATAATAATAATAATAATAATAATAATAACACATCACACTCAGAGCCCCTAACTAGGAAGAACCTGTATCTAGGGTGCCCGAAACACACACAGAGACAAACATCACACCCAGACCGGAAACAAACATCGATATTCATCATATCAATATTCGCCCCGCCCGGGAATCGAACCCGGGTGCACACGTTTACTCAGTCCACATCACTGCCAACTGAGCCACGGAGCAGTCAATATAGGCAATTGGTACCTATACCTGGTAAATAAGGCTTTAAACATAACATACACTATTGTAGGTGTGCCCTTCCAACCACAAAATCTCAATTTTCCGTTCCCGTAAGATTTTTGGAATAAAAAGTATCATTACTTCCGTCTTGTGACTCCAAGCTCCAAGCCACCAATAACAATTTACAGCTATATTGGGTCAGTAGTTTAGGCGTGCTGGCGTAACACACAGATAGACAAGAGTTTTATAATATTTGTATGGATACGTAACGTACCTTAATAATCTGTAGGTATCGCGAATGACTAACCAACTTATTATAAAGTCACACACACAACTCGACAGGTAAAGTTTATTGATCTTTATGTTCAATTGCATTGTCTTTTTTCTTTAATCTCCCACGCGTTGTATTGCTATGATATGGGTACAAAATTGACACACCCTCTCTACTATTAGATACCGTGGGTTATCTACCCACACCACTAGTGTTGAAGTCTTCAGAAGTGGCCAAGTGCGGATCTTGCGGGAAACTTATTTTGTTTAATGCAAAAGATATTCTTAATTACATTGGTTGGTTTCGCGATCTATATGGCGCATCACTGTTAAAACTTTACCCATTAAAAAAAACAAAATACGGTAAATTTTTTTTTTCGCTGAGGCTGAAAAGTTCCCGAGTGGCTACCGCACCACAATGTAGTCAGACGACCTGGTGAAAGCTGCGGGAGTACCAACACTAGATGAGGGTGAGGGTCGTTGTGGCTATTTATGGGGAAGGCCTATGTCCAGCAGTGGACGTCTTCCGACTAAAATGATGATTAGTCCGATCAGATGTAATTTGAAGATGTTTTTTGTTCAGAATATTTAGGTAGTTAATAGTAAAAACTCCTGCAGCATAGCAGTTACTTTTGAACCTTGAATTTAGGACGACCTACACACAATTTTCGAACATTAATACATCTTTGTCACCTAACCCCTTGTCACAGTATGATAAATCAACTAAGTTTTGAAGTCTGGAAATGTATTAAAATAAGACAGTTACTGGCATTGACATAGTTAGGAGCTGTACAACAGCTATATTGAAGCAAAGATAAGATTAACTACCTATCTATGTAACTGAGATGTAATTATATACCTGACGTCATTGAATTTTAGGAAGTTTTCCAATAGATAAAAAACTTACAGCTGTGGAAATTTAGTTATTCGCTGGTGTAAATTAAAGGCAGGCGCAAGGACTAAAATTATGAGATTGCATTCCCAGATATTTTCAAAAGAATCAAGAAAACTTACGGATCATTGATGGTCACTTGGGTCATTGATCAAACTGACCCCCTATTATAGTATACTAGTCGACCCGGCTAACTTTGTACTGCCTCACTACTCGTACTATTTAGTGCATGTATTATACTTAAGTACCTATAAACCTTTTTCTTGAGTCACGCACGCTACCAAGTTAAAAAAACCGCATCAAAAGCATATATAGCAACAGACAAAGATGCGGGAAAGGATACCAAGATCTAGAGACGTAAGACATATAGGCTGACTGCTATTCACAGTCGTTTCGCAGATCGAACTCGTACTCCAAAGTGTCAAAATGTAACTTTAAATTGTTCTCCGCTCCAAATTGATAAACCTACTCGAGATCCGACTTCGTGACAGTGAAACATATGCTAAACAGAGTATAAAACAGCTCGAGCCAGGATAATCAGTACTGGGGAACTACTTGTCCGAGTATCATACTCGACCAATTAGCCTCCAAACGCTGAGTGTGAATGTCAGCCATATCCACCTCGACTTTAGTCCGGTATGCACCAATAAATAATCGGCTGATTAACTGTTGAACAGCCGATTAATGGTGCACAGCGCTCGTAGCCTAGAATATACTTAAACTAATCTCACCCTAACAGCTTAGACGAATAAGTGTGGGAGTATGCATGTGCAGACGTGCACTTTACAGAACTTGGCTAGCTCTGGCGGCACCAACGCCTAGCAATGTTTCGCAAAATGCAAATTGTACCCGATTCACGAAACTTTATGTATTTTGGTCAATGTACTGTTTGACCTGATGTTTTGCAACTTGGATATACACTTGAGGTGTCGGCCTTTTTAATATGCAGTTCGTTTAGTTAAAAAAAAACAAACCTAGATTATATACCTATGTATGGAATTCAAATTTCAGTGTTTAAACAATAAGTTTAATTTCAGTATGTAACATTATCTTTAGAGGTCCTCCCTTGATATTATCGGTAGAGTTTTTAAAGTGTAATTCATACTGCGGCAGTGATAACATTTCTCTTCTAATCTTTCTATTGATGCCTCAAGGCAATCTAGAGCAACAGATGGCCAGCAACCATTGTTTTGTTTACAAAACGCGTGGCCATTTAAAAAGGCATATAATCATATTGTAATAATAGAACCTATTTTTGTAAAAGAAATCTTCTATTGTCGATAACACCCAAGGAACACCCACTATATTTTTCGACGACGACGACGCAACCAACTCGTTGCGCTCGCGCCGCTTTTAGTCGCCTGGCAAAATTCGCGGGTATCGTATCTGGATTTCACGTGATATTTACTATTTGAAAAAAAGTTGATTATGTTTCATACAGTGTGCTGTTTTTACCACGATTAGCTGTTCAGCATTGTGATAGTGTTCTTATCAGTCAGTTACTGTTCGAAGCTAGAAGTGTGCGTGCGCTATATTAAAAAGTGATTGTTTTTAAAATATTGTCAGTGATATATAAAGTTACTGTTAAACAGAATAACGGTTTCATGTGTAATAATTAGTTGGTTTAAGGTATGTTATATTGAGTTTTGTATGTTACCTATCTATTCCGTATCTATCTGTACTTACTTACTTACAAACTATAAAATCACGTCATTATTATAACATAAAGTTATATTTTATCTATTAAAGTGTTGGGTAAAGAGTGAGTACGTGTTAACTTATTTCCTGCGTGCGTAGTATAATACGATAAGTACCATGATACCATGATAGTAGTATACCTAGTCATCTTTCTTTATCTCTTGTGTGTGGTAGCAGGTAGCTGGTAGGTATTATCTCCCTTACATTTATGATGTAAGAGGTGGCTGGTAGTTTAGTGATTTACTTAGCAGAAAGCACCAGCAGTCAAATTAAATTACAACCCTCATTATTTTGTTATCATAATTATAAGCTAAATTAATAGGAAGAAATTATCTAAGTATTAAAAGTAATCATATTTATCTGTATTAAATTCATCGGCATTTACTTATATACTATTTTTTACAAAGTATTACTACTTACTATACTAAGTAAGTACCTAGGTGCCTAACTAGCACAAGTAGGTAATAGGTAAGTATAGGTACTCTGTATGTAAACTGTACCTTTACGATTTTATGCTAGAGTTCGAAGGCAACTCCAGCAAAAAATCGAAAAAAAATTGTAAAGCCTAGCTAGCATAAGATGCAAATTTTACTAGTACAAAACAGAAACCTGTGGAACTATTTTTAGTAGACCGAGAATTTGAAATTAAAAAACGTATTATTAGTTTGTCAAGTAGATAGTACCTACTTACCTCTACACATAAATATTGTTTTTACTAAAAATAAAGTTTTTAAATTGTGTTCTGTCTAACCTAATCCTTCCTACCTAACTTATGATTAAGTATAAATAAAACATACCTACTTACAAAAACTAACAACAAAGTACAGTGGCGGACACGGTCGGTGTAACACTTCCGGTTTTTCTGTATTGCAAAATAGCTCTTGTTCTTTGGTAATACAGACTTTACTACAAATTTATTATTTTCATTGGTTTCAGATCAGAAAGGTGATGAGTCAGGTGGCGTCACTGGTGGTGCCTGACAGTTTAAAGACATCGTAAGCACATTACTTACTACATAAGTACCTACTTTCTTAAGTTAGTATAAGTACTTATATTTGAATAAGCAAGATACATTAAAACGGTTCAGCAGTTTAGACGTGAAAGCGTAACGCACAGGCAAACAGAGTTACTTTCCAATTTATTATAGCAAGAATAAAAAGAACAGCTAGTGCCATCTGTTGGAAAGCAATAAAATACTCAATGACGTAAGCATCATGTAGAGGGCGTCGAACCTTCAGATTACGAAGCTTGTTTTCGCCAAGGCTAACGAGTGGGGATATAGCTCAGTGGTAGAGCATTCGACTGCAGATCGAGAGGTCCCCGGTTCAAACCCGGGTGTCCCCTTGAAATACTTTTTATGTTTTCTTTTTCAGGTCAATCTATCGCACCAAGGAACGCGTGAAAGGGTTTTCATCAAATTTCTTCAAGGCTACATTTAGCTCGCGCAGCAAAGCGGTAACTACCGCTTGTCTCCCAGTCTCCTCAGAGGAAAAAACCAAAATAGGTAGCGCGGAGACGAAACCTGTCACTAGAAACCGACCAAGGACCGGTAAGGATACACTCCAGTATTATTTGTACGTAAGTACTGCATTGTTCGCTCCCGCCAAGCTAGCTGTAACGAGTTTTATTTTTTTCCTAGCGCCGCAACCGGATCAGACTCAGGGAAATGTTACAAAAACTTATGGACGGCCAAAAGCAGTTTCGGCTACGAAGGAGAAATCAGTAGATCCGGAACGCCCGAAACGATCCAAGGCCCCAGACCCTGGGAAAGCAATTAGAGATGCAGAAAGTAAACCGCTAAATGCCCTTGGAAGTCCGAAATTTTTGCGACTTGGCAAGAAGTCCCCAGCTCCTGCTAAGCCTGAGTTACACCGTTCTGAGATAAGTGTCCTGCCGCCAACTTTGAAGCCGAAAAACTTGGAGTCTTCTAGATTGAAAGTGACCAAAAGTATCAATAACAATCATATTTTAACGAATGCAAATGAGGTCCCGCCGGTGACGGCCGCAAAATTTAATGGGTATGTTTTTTTATCTCTATTAGAACCTTTTCATAACACAAGAAATTATATCACTGTTCGAACAAAAACGGATGTATTCAAATATATTCTCCAATGTAAAAAACAGTGAGGTGGGGAAACGCTACGAAAATGATTCAAATATCGCGCCAAACTTGCCCCAACGCCGCAACTTTAAAGCGTCTGTGGTCCTCATCCTTCATTATAGTTCGTATTTACAATGGCATAGGATACAGATTATGCATATACATTTTGTATTCCTCTCGCGGCGGTTTCCTTTTTCTGAGGTCTCTGAGGTGTTCCTCTCCTCTGGCACGTATTTAACGGAGGAGCTAAGTTTATTATGCCCTTCTCTTTCTGACTCCTAACGGTGTTTTCCAAGCACCAATGAAATTATAGAATGCGATATAGCTATACTTTTCGCACCCGTTAAAGATCTCCCTCCAGCAGCAAAGCAACCTTTTTAACTTGTTTTTTTCGTCAAATAGCTCCATAAAGATATGGGTTTTTTGACATTGGGTGGGTTGCCGTAAAGAAATGAATGGTGGATGGACTTGACATTCCTTTCCACATCCGCCGTTTTGGAATGAAACGATGAAATAAAAAATTAAATGAAGCAAAGAAAAAGAACGAACAGTCAAGTTTGTTTGTTTCGGGGCGCGGATGTTAGTTTCGCGTTCGTGTTATTTTAATTTGAATAATTAATTAATCGTTTGTTGTGTTAATCTTATTTCTGTGCTTTGTGTTTCCTCGAGTTCGTGATATGGATTTTTAACCAGTTTTTAACAGGTGTTTTTGACTACGTAGTTTAGATCCTGTAAGACGTGGAAGCGAGTTCTGCTATGCAATAAATTTGAATTGTTTTGACTCCCTCCCAAAAAAACTCTTTATCTTATGGTCCTTTTACTAGTTTAGTAAGCGGAGTGTAAGTTAAAAAATTGCAGAATGTATACTGTTCTTATCTACCCTACCTAAATATTTCTTGATTTATGATATGCCTTCCATCCATATGCTTTAATGCTGCTATGCTGACTTTGCCGTATGTATCTAGGTGGTCTAGATAATTGGTAGCTTAGCTAGATTAGTAATTACACGTAAACCTATAATAAAATGATGTGGTACACAAATAACTATTCGCTATCGTTATTCTTAACTACTTAATGACTCAGTTGGTAAATTTGTTAGGCCTAGGGCCTAGTTGAAATTTTCCCTAATAAATTAAATTTAGGTATTTAAGTACCTATTCTATATTTTAGTGTATTTCCATGAAATTAGTAGTGCTTACCCACAGAGTAGTTATGTGGTGTTTACTAATAGAATATAATAGTTTATTTTCCTTTCTAATTCCATGCATTCAGAAAACTTTGAATCATAATAGGTAATTCAGTAAATACTAAAACAGTAACTTTAAGAGGCGAGCTCTTGTCTGTGTAGCCTCCTCCACTCCAGTCCAAAGAGACCTGCCTTTTATAAAATGGCACATACAATAAACTAAAAATTAAAAGTTTATACGTAGGTACTGACATTATTGTTGTCTCATTTTTCAAACATTTTCATAAAGTTTTTTATTTTGTATTGTAATGTGTTCACAAATTGCACAAGAAAGCACACCTTGTACTATTTGATTCTCAATGTCACTGTACCAATAAAAATAAATCATACCTAAGTGCTCCCTGTCAATACATAATATTATAACTAAAAAGGGGAAATACTTATTATATTTAAACAGTTATTTTGGGAATAATATCTCAGTTATACATTTAAAATTTTGTTAACAATAATTCTAAAAATATTTTTCTTTTGTTACCTGATCTTGTTACATTTTGTTTTATTAACCCTTTTGTTTAACTGGGTATTGAACTTAGTTGGTAAAGATCTGTACCTATGTACCAAAATTGTCATGTGAAAATAATACCACTATAATGTTTGTATCAATCCTTAACTACCACTTACTGCTGCCTTCTCAATATTTTAGCTGTTAATCAAACATGAACCACATCAGTAGATATGTTTTATAATATGTTGTATTCTTTACTTTGCATTTTATCAAACGTCAGCAGAAATTGTTCCATATATATTCCCACTTTGAACAATAGTCTAAGTATTCCCAGTTATTCAAATAAGTCTTCAATTATGATTTTATCACGTACAAATTACATATTCCTAGCAATTCAATGTTAAATAGTCGTATTTGATTACAGTATTTGACCAACTGCGGCGTCAAGGATTTTTGATGAAATATCATTTTAATAACAAATTCTTGAAGGTTACACTTCACTTAGCGGCTGGAGTTATTGCTTATTTTTCAGCGCTACAAAGTGTTAGTCATCAAGTGCAAAACACATGTTGCAATGTTATTCATGGTTACTTTTTTTACTCTCCCACTTGACTTTAAATTTACTAATTATGTAATGGAACTACCTATAATAGTGTTGTTTAACCAAGCAAATACTTACATAAAAATAGATGTGTTCCATGGTACTTTATAATAATATTTCGAAGAGGCCATAAATCATCACTTGGTTCGAGTCATTGGTACTTCTGAGTAAGAGCGCTACTTTTGAGAAGTCACCGTCTATTTGTATAATACCTATCCCTCCCTACCTCATTTTGTGGTATTATTATAAGCAGACGGCCGACCCATGCGTCTCCGCATTTCTTTTGTTTCACATTTCAGCCGAAAGACGTCCACACCTGGACATAGGCTTCCTCCATAAATCGCGACAACGACCGATCTTGAGCAAACCTCATCCAGTTCACTCCCGCAGCTTTCACCAGGTCGTCTGACCACCTTGTTTGGTTTCTAATCTCGAGTAAATGCTTACTACCTACTTAGTACTAACTAATTACTTCTCTACTTGACGCAACATTAATTCAAGCATTCTTTAAGTTTTAAGATCGCTACATTTTCCAGAATAGTTTTTTAAACGAATTTTAAAATCATACGCAATTAACGTAGAAAAAACTGAAAGAGTTCTTCGATGTTATATTTTATTATTAAGGTACTTTATACTAAGTACCAGTATCGGGTTACAGTGTCAGGAGAACTGGTTTCTCGCAAAAAGTGAAAGAGCTGACACACATTTGCTGAGAAGCTATTTGTGAAATTATAAAGAGAAATATTTCATGATGCGCTGTGCTGCTGGCTGTACCATTAGCTAGATAATAAATGGTTTGTTCTATGAATTTATTATATTCAGTCTTAACTCTTCCACCTCCACCCCGATTTCAAAAAACACAACGCGCCACGCCACCATACAAAGATTTCGTTCGCCGCGCAAGGCCGACAGTGCGGCGTCCCCTGGCGCTGCGCGAACTGTAAAAATCAGCTAAAAATCTACCGATTTTAGCAGAAAAAATGGACGTGTTTATGCAGAAAATTTCTTATTCAACAACCAAATGCTGTACTTTAGTTTATTTATTGACTGACTAAAGTAACAGTTTTTAAATGTAACTGCCAATTTATTTCTTATTTTAATAACTTAAAAATGCTTGGTGTAGTTTATCAGAAAAAGAGGTTTTAAATATTATATCTAAATGTTTTGCAACTTAATGATCTCACAATTTGTTAAAGTGTCTAGTCAGTTAGTATAGTAATATATCATGATTAGGATTAGTCCTTAATATTTCAAAAAAATTTGTCTCTGAGGACATAAAAATAAAATATTTATTGCCGTTTCGAACACGCCAGCAATTTCTGGAATAAAAAAATATTATTATCGTAAGATTATGTCGATATTTGTCAACGCTAAATAGTGAAAAACAGAAAATTTTCGAAGCATAATTAAGAGCCAGTTTACCGCGATGCTAGCGCCATTTGCGAAAAAAATTATATCTTCTAAACTAAGGCAAATTAAAAAATGTGGCACAGTATGACACAAGATAATGTAGCCTAGTATTTTTAGTGCACTGTTGTATAGCTTTTAAGTTAAAGACCAATAAAAGCTACAAAGTGTTGCTAAAAGTGGCCACTTTTAGCAACAATCTGTGTATAATTTTGTTCTTTTAAGTTAGGACTACTTTACTGTGCTCAAAAAATACTAGGCTACATTATCTTGTGTCATACTGTGCCGCATTTTTGATATTTGGCTTAGTTTAGAAGATATATATATTTTTTTTTCGAGAATGGCGCTAGCATCGCGGTAAACTGGCTCTTTAGGCAGAGGTCTGACTGTAGCCGAGAGAACGACTAACTATCAGCGATTTTCTCGCTCAAGACACGAACAATACATAAACATTCTGTGTAAAGGAAAGAGATGCATGAATATTAATAGTTACTCTCTGACTGTTCACACTGCGGCCGGCGACGACTAGCCTTTAATAAAAAGGGCTCGTTATTCAGCGATGCTCGCTCGCACTGACCGCAGTGACGACGGGCGAGTGGCGCGAGAAATCGCTCGGTGCCCGGTGACAAAACTATCCAAACTACACAATCGCCCTCCACTGATCGTCAACTCCTTTATAGTTTCTAGTTCTAGTCGTTTCTCGTTCATCGTCGGCGGTCGGACCACTGCCTAAAGAAGTTATGAAGGTTTTATGGTGGCCGCGTGAACGATACAAGGAGAATGGCGCGGACATCGAGATCTAGACTTGTAGACGGTTTGGAGACCTGTTAGGCTATTGCCTTTCACAATGAAAATAAGAATGAGAAACATTTTGACATGTGATAGATAAGTATACATTGCGGGTTTACAGCTGAATCTCTTGTGTAGGTAGACAAAATGATTCACCTATATACCCGCAATGTACACTTATCTTATTTCAAAACGATTCACATTCTAATTTTAATTTTGAACGGCAATAGATCCCCTGGATTTTATGTCAAAGCAAGGTGCAATTTGTCGAAATATGTGGAAGTAAGAAACAAGTTTGATTATTGTTTTAACGATGGTTCCGAAACCACGTGTTTTGTTAGCGGGGTTTAAAACAATAATCCAATAAACTTATAATAACCGTACAACGTTGCCGGGCTTTATGCCCACACTTTTAATCTAATTTGTGAACTTGACATTGGCAAAATACTCCACTGAAGTGGAGTCAAGTCTATTAAATTAAAATAATTATAATAAAAAAACAGCTTCGAAGCATTAATGTTTTAAAGTAAAAACAATAAAAACTCTCCAGTTAACAAAGTTAAGAAAAAATATTTCAGTGATATTAAAGATGTCGATGTGGTATCAAGTCCAACACGCTCAGTGAAAATTTTTACATTTGAACTGATATGTGGATGCTCAATGATTCCACTCTGGCGTTTCGAAGTCAACATCTTTATAATACTTCAGCATTTTCATTAAAAATATTATTTTGCTGTTCGTTATTTAATGATTCTTATATAAAAATTTCATCTTCATTACACAGCCTGATGAATGATTCCAGATTCAGGTTCCGATAAATGACGAGTTGCAACCACTAAGGCTACGAACGCACAGGCGGTTTTATTTCCGCGCAGTGTCAAAGTTTGTTATTAAATTTTCAACCTTATTCATAGGCCCCGAACGCACAAGCGTGTTTTTACGATTTTTTATCCGCTGGTGCGCACACTTCCATAGGATTCAATATGTTACATAAAATCCGCGCGGCAAAAAACCGCCTGTGCGTTCGTAGCCTAAGTCCGCCAATTAATTTTCAGTAAACTCATCGTCCAAACGGATGATCTGCGCAAGGCTGCGGGTCCACGCTGGATGCAGGCCACCTGCGATCGGTACAGATGGAGAGCCTTGAGGGAGGCCTATGTCCAGCAGTGGACGTCCTACGGCTGAAATTATGATGATGATGATGAAACTCATCGTCTAAATCTGTTTATAGCAAAATACAATTTACACACCAAATTTAAGAAGTATGTAAAAGGATTTATAGGATTCTCTGAATTAAGATCTAGTGATTCAATTAGCAAATATGGACTGAACACATAGTCTACATTTAATAAACATGGAACGTTATCATGATTAACAAAAAAAAATGAATTCTGGCGTTGACACACTTAAAATGATGTCCATTCCTTATGTACTAGAAAGTACTTACAGTTTATTGCGATAACATCTCTGTTAATTTCATGATCTGAAAAGGGATTCAAAGAACTTAATTTGTCTGTTTTATAGCCAGATCAATCATCAAATGAGGGTTCAGAGTACCAGTTTCAATTCCCATATCAATCGTCCGTGTGCCACTGTTCATTGTCAGATCAGTCTTAGGAGGGTTCGTAGTGCTAGTGTCCATGGCCAGGTCATGATGATGATTCGAATCGGAGTAAGTATCGGGATTTATAACCAGGTCACAAATTTCACAGAAATACAAACAAGAAAAGAGATACGCCGCAGTACCCAACGGTTTGACCGAGGCTAACCAGCCGTTGCATTTACTACCACATTTTTTTTTATAAGTAGGTATGCTCTCGGAGGCAATATTTAAGTGTACACTTTTTCTAAGAAGGATTAATCTGCAAAAACAAAAAAAAATGTCAACACATTTCTTTATTTTTGAAAACAATAGGCAATGAACTGACGCTGAGCACTTTTACGATCGAAAGACAAAAGAATAGCGGGCGGCGACCACTCAAAAAATATCCTTATCTATTGTTCAATGTTAAAAACATTGAAACGCACAGCTGCAAAGATTATGTATTGTGTGATTTTCGGAATATTTAAAAAAAAAATCTTTATAATTAACCGACACAGTTAATAAAATTAAACAAAAAATGTTTCGCTTTAACTAGTAAAAGCACCGTTAAATTACCGCCTTATCTTTAATTCATTGAATACAAAATAGGTGATATGACGCTTGTTCAAATCTACGGTCACCTTTATAATTACAAAAAGTCGAACCCGTTTACCACTTCAATCCTAAAAGCGGCGTTAACTGCTTGCTTACAAGTCACGTTTTCCCCTGCACTTGGAAAAAGTAGCACGCGCGAACCGAAAAATACACTTCCTCGAGCGCCATCGGGCGCAACGTATGTGCCCTGTTCCAAAATATACTAAATCACGACATAAAAAATTCAAAAAATTACAATGTATAGTTCTATTAAAAATATTACATTCTGCATATAAATAAAAATATTTGAGTAAATAGAATTAACTTTATCTCAAGTTGAACTTCAATGGCTGTTTCTATATAATAAATGTATGAAAAAAGTATAAAGCATGCATTAGATCCGTTTAATCAAATCCTTGACTATCTTTTTTCAGTAAAAATAATATTGTAATATCCTATTTAGTATGTTTTTTATTGAAAATAGTGCGAGCGCCAGCCGGCGTCCTCGGCGCCTGGGGATATGTTTTTAAGGGACGCATACGTTGCGCCCGTGGCGCTGAATGGGTTAATTAAGTGACTAACCCATGCTTTACTAAAATAATATCATAGTGAATCTCACTCAGAGCCCCTATACTTATAAACCTTCCTCTTAAATCAATCTATTTATTAAAAAAAACTGCATCAAAATCCGTTGCATAGTTTTAAAGATATATACATACATAGGGACAGACGCGGGAAGCGACTTTGTTTTATACTGGGTATGTATTGATTACTTCCAACATATTCACATCATATTATTCTGGGCTAACTAAGTAATATTACTTATAACAAGTTAGCCTACGATGCTATGTCAGAGTTGTAGGGAATGCAACCTCGAAAGGCCGAGCCAGCCGCTGGTCGTTCAACCCGTATCCATTTAAGGCTAGGGCTGGCCTATCGTTTTATTGATCTCTTAACGTATTCGGTAGCTAATAACTTAGATATAACTTTTTTTTGAAGATTTTTATGGTATACTAGTAGACCCGGCGAACTTCGTACCGCTTAAATTATTACTATTTTGTGCATGTATCATACTTATAAACCTTCCTCTTGAATCACTCGCTCAATTAAAAAAAAAACCCATTAAAATCCGTTGCATAGTTTTACAGATATTTAAGCTAACATAGGGACAGACGCGGGAAACGACTTTATTTTAAACTATGTATTGATATTGAAGTACTCCTTGCCCTGCCCACCAATAAGAAGTTCGTTTATTTGCTATTTTCTAAAGTTGTAGGGTTTTAAAATGGAACTCTTTTTTATATCACTATTCTCTACATTAATTACATAAAAAGTGAAACTCCAATCAAATGAATGCTTGGCTTTAAAGTATTTGTTACTAAACCGTTATAAACAAAGAATGTAGTTAACCTTGCTACAATATCGTGCGATATAATTATATGCTGCCATCAAAGTAATAAGGAATTTGTTGATTGGATCCATTATCATCTTTATCAGTTACTAGCTGGTGCCCGCGACTTCGTCTGCGCATATATAATATTGGTATGGAAGTATAGATTATTAACTTAATAAAATCCTAAGTCTGTTCATTTATTACCTACTACATATACGCACACTTTGGACACGAATCAATTAATAAATTAATTTGTAATTTTATTTCTATATCTTTAGTTTGAACGCACCAATCGCAATGCGAACAGTCTGAGCGCTATCAAAATACAGGTCGCCGGTATTATGATAGCGCTCAGTGACAGTGGATCAGACTGGCGCAGGACCGTGGTGCATGGCGTGCGAGAGAAGAGGCCTATATCCAGCAATGGGCTCTTACAGGTCGATGATGATATCATAGTACAAACATACTTCGAAGCTAGGTAATGTTCGTAAGGGGCGCTCACTCGCGCACTGACTCGCGAGTAGTCCGAACGCTATCATAGTACTTGGAAGCTCGGGAATGTTTGTAAGCCACAATCACTAAATGGCGGGCACTCTAAGCGCTATATCTGTACTTGAAAGCTGGGGAATGTTCTGAAGTCACTAACTTGCAAACGTCTGAGCGCTATCATAGTACTTGGCAGCTCGGAAATGTTTGTAAGCCACAATCACTAAATCGCGGGCACTCTAAGCGCTATATCTGTACTTGAAAGCTGGGGAATGTTCTGAAGTCACTAACTTGCAAACGTCTGAGCGCTATCATAGTACTTGGCAGCTCGGGAATGTTTGTAAGCCACAATCACTAAATCGCTGGCACTCTAAGCGCTATATCTGTACTTGAAAGCTGGGGAATGTTCTGAAGTCACAAACTTGCAAACGCCTGAGCGCTATCATAGTACTTGGCAGCTCGGGAATGTTTGTAAGCCACAATCACTAAATAGCGGGCACTCTAAGCGCTATATCTGTACTTGAAAGCTAAGGAATGGTCTGAAGTCACTAACTCGCAAAAGTCTGAGCGCTATCATAGTACTTGGCAGCTCGGGAATGTTTGTAAGCCACAATCTCTATATCGCGGGCACTCTAAGCGCTATATCTGTACTTGAAAGCTGGGGAATGTTCTGAAGTCACAAACTTGCAAACGCCTGAGCGCTATCATAGTACTTGGCAGCTCGGGAATGTTTGTAAGCCACAATCACTAAATAGCGGGCACTCTAAGCGCTATATCTGTACTTGAAAGCTGGGGAATGTTCTGAAGTCACTAACTCGCAAATGTCTGAGCGCTATCATAGTACTTGGCAGCTCGGGAATGTCTGTAAGCCATAATCACTAAATCGCGGGCAGTCTAAGCGCTATATCTGTACTTGAAAGCTGGCGAATGTTTTTGAGTCACTAACTCGCAAACGTCTGAGCGCTATCATAGTACATGACAGCTCGGAAAGGTTTGTAAGCCACAATTTCTAACTCGCGGGCAGTCTAAGCGCTATTAGGTATATCTGTACTTGAAAGCTGGGAAATGTTCTTAAGTCACTAACTCGCAAACGTCTGAGCGCTATCATCGGGAAGGTTTGTTAACCACAATCACAGATTCGAGGGCAGTTTAAGCGCTGTATGTGTACTTGCAAGCTAGGGAATGTGAAGCTCCGACGCCCGAATACTTCAGTCACGTTTATTAAATATTATTAAAAATAATTCAGCCGTTCTTGACTTATAAATAGTGTTCTTAACACGACTTTCTTTCATATATAATAGATTATAGTGTGCCCCATTCCCAATATTCCCGTGGTAATACCAGGATAAAAAGTAGCCTATCTCCTTTCTCTGGCTCTAGACTATACATTGTATAAATTATAGTGTGCCCCGCGGCTTCGCTAGCGCACTTTCCCTTGAAACATAAATTCCCAATATTCCCGTGGGAATTTCGCGATAAAAAGTAGCCCATGTCCTTTCTCAGGCTCTAGACTATCCATATACCAAATTTCATCCAAATTGGTTCAGTAGTTTTCTCAGGAAAGAAGGACAGACAGACAGACAGAGTTACTTTCGCATTTATAATATTAGTATTAGTATGGATTAGAATCGAAAGGTGTGTCCGCAGTCCGAAATTTTTAGAACCTTAAAATACTAAACTAAAGAATTTAAGAGGCATAGCACAGCTAAAGTAGCGCCACCCGAGAAAAAAATTAATATCTTCTAAACTAAGGCAAATATCAAAAATGTGAAACAGTATTGCCCTGGATAATGCAGCCTAGTATTTTTAGGGCATTGTTGTATAGCTTTTAGGTTAAATACCACAGAAAGAAACTGATTGTTGCTAAAAACGGCCACTTTTGGCACTTATCTAGGGGAATACTGTTTCACATTTTTGATATTTGCCTTAGTTTAGAAGATATTTATTTATTTCTCGGGTGGCGGTACTTTAGCTGTGCTAGGGCTCTTAAAGAATATAAACCGATTTTCTAAAACGTTTAACAAGGTTTTTCTTAAAAAATTGTATGTCAAAAACAAGACTAGCTGGACTCGGTTCAAGTTCAAGAGCAACAAACAAAACACGAGGCTATTAATAAACTACATAAATATAGATTCACAGCTATAGAATATTGCATTTCGTCCCCTCTTGGTATTTCCTCTCAGCAATTGAACATCGTAGAGGGTGTAGGGGCACGTCCTACACGCACTATTTTGTTCGTTAAACTCTGTTTTTTTGCTAACAACTACTCGATTTGATTTGTAGAAATCGCTCTTAGCATAAGGCTGCCTATTGCAATCAATATTAATTTGAGAACATTGAAATTGTGTAGAGTTGATTGATTTCAATAAAGTTTCCACCATCTTCGTACCCTATATCAATGTTTTTAAAATAAATGTACAAGAAAATTAAACATTCCTAAAATCACCTGTGACGAGTAACGAACATTATACTAAACTTTAGGCATTGATTTCCGAGGTCCCGAGGATCATCATAATATAGCTTGACGACTTGACCTACCCCGAACTCCTAAAAAGAAAAACAATAATTACATTTTACATGAAAATATTTACTGGAATATAAATAACGTCAATGTTAAATGCAGTAGTTAACAATCGACCGTGTCACTTGAAATAGGGGATTGCTTGCTTGCTACCAACTCCCTCCTGTTTAATTTAGTTGGATAATTATATTAAAATGGTAACGCAAACGCAAAAGAGAGGCGTTTTTATATTTCGATGATTCAGTTCAGTCAGACTCATGCAAGCCTAAAGTTGTGTGCGTCACTAGTTTATTAAATAACAAGCTTTCCCGGCTTACTTCGTTACGCCATAGAATATAAGATACTACAAAAGACTTGGCTCTAAAGACTATGTTCTTTTTACTGCCCAGAATGGCCAAATAAAAAACAAACAACAACAACAAACCACCTGTCAAAATATGTAAACAACGGAAAAAAATATTGCACATTGGGTTATATTATTTGAGTTTAGGTAAGGATCCCTATTTTTTTTGAAAATTTAATATAGCCTATGACACTCGGGGTTAATGGAGCTTCCTACCAGTTACAGAATTTTTCAAATCGGTTCAGTATTTCCGGAGCCTATTCGTTACAAACAAACAAACAAATCTTCCTCTTTATAATATTGGTATAGATATTGATACTTTATTTTGCTAGGTAGGACAATAAATTGCAAGGAAGATATCAAATCAATATCGATCGAGCTGATCTGTCAAGCAACTAAGTTTACTTTATCAGGCACGACAACTCCCTTTTCTAATCTACTAGTCGACCCGGCGAACTTCGTACCGCCTAACCTATTACTATTTTGTGCATGTATTATGCTTATAAACCTTCCTCTTGTATCACTCTGTCTATTAAAAAAAACCGTAATAAAATCCGTTGCATAGTTTTAAAGATATAAGCATACATAGGGACAGACGCGGGAAGCGACTTTGTTATAAACTATGTATTCATTGATAAACTACCTAAATCCTTTGGATCATCATAATTTTTTTGATTGATAGGTAGTACTTTTCGTTGTTCGATAACTTCTAACGGATTGATTTTATAGATTTCAATTGCTAACGGGATGTAGTTTATTTTGTTTAGCAGTCACGTTTCGCCGTGACCATTGTGTGTGTCGGTCACTACGATTGTTTCAATACAAAGGACGCTCGTCTAAACTCCAAACTAAATAAATAAGCAAACATTTTGATCCGTGTTTCTGTGACAAAACCGGTCTGATTATTATTACATCAAATATCAATAAACGTTATTGTTATGGTATCTGTTTGGTTTAGAATCTTAATAAATAAACGTTTATAGAGTAATTATTTTTCTTTGAAATTTCAAACTAGTCTTTTTAGTAAATGAACGTTTACCTGTCTTTAAAAAGCTTCCTATTCTAAAGGTTTTAGTTTGTTACCAAGTAGTGTTTTGTGGTTAGGTATAAAGCGGTACTTAATGTAATTGTTGTAAAAAAGGACGTCATTCATTCATTATACTACCATACAAGTGCCTTTACTTCCAACTGTGTATATAAATAACATTTTATCTCATAAGTAAATCTTACGTTATTGTTAGTAATTTATCAACGTTCTGACGCCAAGATAAGGAAAAGTGTACCGATTTGCATTCAGTCTTAAATCGGACGTGTTTTATTAATCATTTAACTCCGTAGTGATACTTTAAATTAAAGCATTATCTGTACCAAAAAGCAACCACTCAAGAAAACGTGCTAAACAAATGGAAACAAACTCGTTCGAACAGTGATATAAAAACAAACAACAACAACAAAAAAAACAAATGCATCGAAAATGATGAAATTCAAATCCCTGTTCCGTAGAGGACCTAGCCAAGGGAAGCAAGAAGGAACATTAAAAGGAGCACCATCCGTATCAAGTCTCGACTCAAAGCACCATAAAGTAGCTCCATCTCGTGATAAAACCCTAAAGATTTTTGGGTCCAAGGAGAAGCTTCAAAAGACCCACAAGAAAAGAGAGCTGGGTAACAATAACGCGGTGCTAGAGGACCCTGAGGAGTTGGACCATGAGCATGGACTCCATGAGTATGGAAGCGCCGAGGAGGTGGGCGGCAGGTCTGCAGATGAAGGGTCCCAGGAATGCGTCAGTCTGCCGGTGCTGCTGAATGCTGAACACATGCCGGGCTTCCAGGAGGTCGAGTTGAGCACCAGGATTCCTTCGGAGGTTAGTGGTTTAATTTTGTGTAGAATAGTTAGTAGTCGGTAAAACGTAGTGTATACCTTGATATGCAATGTGTGTACAGTCTTATTATGTGTTATCATCGATATAATAATTACGTGTCATCCCTGTTGTTTATTGTCACAACATTTCCTAGCTTCATGAAAAAAAAATACATTTGAACATATTTTAATTAAAAGTTTTTTTACAAATACGACAGCCGTAAATAATATTATCAAAGGGCGGATTCATTTAAGCATTGAGGTTTTTCTTATTTCATTATTATTTACAAATTTAAGAAAGGCAACATCTGGTCAGGTCAGACGATACCTGGTGAATGTTGTGGGAGTGCACTGGATGAGGGTCCCAGAAGACCGGTCATTGTGGCAGTCTTTGAGAGAGGCCTATGTGTTTCGGCTGAGATGATTTTAGGTCAAGGTTTTGCAATCTAGTGTCAACAGATGTAACCAGCCAGACCGATGGATCTATTATTGAGTACAAACTTAAGTATTGACTGATCAATAAAACCGTAAAGTAATCCAAACTCATATCTTCACCAGGCATCCCTGGCCTCCGACCAGGCTTCAGGTTCCAGAGAGCTGGAATCCCTCCGGAGACAGCTGGAAATCACCGCCATGGAGCGAGCTCAGCTGCAAGCCAGGGTCGATGAGCTGCTGGAAAGAGCTGCCGAGGCTGAGAGGCTCAGGACTGAGCTGGACAGGATTAAGGTTGGTTTCACAGGGTGCTGAAGGCTTTGTCAAACAGAGGACGCTTCAGCGTCGCGGTCTTTGCTTTCTTACGCTACGTTAAGAAATGTATGTGGCATCAAAAAGCGCGACTCTATAGGGCCGCGTTGAAGTCACGATCATGCAGCAACCTCAGCTGCAAGCAAGGGTCGATGAGCTGTTGGAGCGAGCTGCTGATGCTCAGAAGTGAGCTAGACAGGATTAAGCTTGGTTTTGTTTTGAAGCTATGTAACTCAACACAAACGGACAAAAATACTTTTAAATTACAAAAGAAAAATGTTACCGTATTCTTACATTAACAAGCCCTCTTCAAAAAACAGGATACCTGTAAGAAATCGCTATAATTATTCATGGTCCCCTTTTGTATTAACATCGTTTTACCTTCCAGTGCAACGAAACATTATCAAGCCCTCTCCAAAAAACAGGATACCTGTAAGAAATCGCTATGATTATTCATGTTCCCCTTTTGTATATTAACATTGTTTTACCTTCCAGTGCAACGAATCAGAGCGCGAGGCGGCACTGGAGCGCCTGGCGGACGAGAACGGAGCCCTGCGCGCGCGGCTGCGAGGCGTGGCACACTCGCCTCTCTCCGACAGTGAGAAAAGACAGCTTCTGCTCGCTCCAGCGCCGAGGAGGATGCACTCCAGCGCACCTGCTTCTATTGCCTTGAATGCCAATGTAAGTTTACTTAATGGACAAGTTCGTATAATGAGTTTCCTGGAAGAAATTGCTCTAAGCGATAAGGCGGCCGCCGATTTTAAAAAGAGAAAACGGTTTTCCACTTTTGTAAGTTTTTGTGATAAATAGTCGTATGCTTCTGTCTCATAGTTCTAAGTAAACAATTCAAATTTTCATCCATATCGATCAATTAGTTTAGGCGTGATTGCGTAACACACAGGCAGACACAGTTACTGCGTATATTATTTGAAGAATGGAATTTTAAAATAACATCTAATGCTCCAAAATTAGTTATCAAAACAGCAGTGATGGTAGTGATAGGTTGCCTGGATGAAAAGCTTTTTGAGCAAATTGGTGACCCAGGTGACCTGGCCACCCTTTCGGGAGTGCACTGGATGAGAGTCGCAAAGGACCAGTTATTGAGGGGACATATGCAGGTGGATGTCTTTTGGCTGAGATGATTAAGAAGATTTAATTGCATTTTTTATTTATTTATTTATCCAGGGCGATGGCGACGGCGACGGAGCAAGCACCCCGGACTGGGACAAGCACTCGTCCTCGTCGCTCAGCGAGGTGTCCGTCGCCTGTCTGCAGGACAGGATACTGCAGATGGAGGAGCATCACTACAGGTATACCGCTCAGACCAGCCACGTTGTTCATCTTATTTATTTTCATTATATTCCGTTTCATTTGGATTTATTTCTATTCCATGTCATACCATTAATTTTATGACTCTCTGTTATATTCCATGTCATTTGTTTAATTCCATAAAATTCAATTTCATTCCATAATATATTCCAATCTATGCTTTTCTATTTTCAATGATCACGATGTAAGGTAACCCTTTTTTATAACGGCGGAAAATGCCTGACGCATTCGTCTGCCCGTCGTTTGGGATGGAGCCGGCCGTCTTGGCAATTGTAAAATGACCCCGGGAATCATAGGTGCTCGGCGGCGTCCGGTCTAGTTGAAACCCATGCTAAACCTTTCCACAGCACGAGCGAAGAGCTGCAGGCGACCTTAGCCGAGCTGGCGGACCTGCAGGCCCAGCTGGCGGACGCGGCCGCGGACAACGAGCGGCTCGCGGACGAGAAGCAGGTGCTGCTGGAGTCGCTGTGCCGCCAGACGGAGAAGCTGGAGGACAGTCGCACCAAGGTGAGACCCTGGACCACAGGAGCACAGCTTTGTACCCCGTACAGTACGGGCACTCCCTTCTCCCTCTGCAAGTGCGGCCCGCGCTCGGTCACCTCTCAGTGACGCTCAGTACAACCAGCATGTCTCATCTCTCTCACTATGCTAGTGCTATGTGTATGAATAAATATTTGTCTATGTCTATGTCTATGTCTCACACAAGCATGGTGCGCGAGCTTCTTCTGAGCGCGAAGCAACTCGTTTATTTCATGCATTTTAGCGGGAGTGTCCGAGGTGTGACAAGAGTAAAAGGAAGGAACAGAGACTAAGCTTTATACAACGGCCCAGAAACTTTACACTAGTACGCACGCGCGACGCGACACGACGTTCCGGCTCAGCCAGGGGACGAGCGATACATACAGATTACGTCACGAGTTGGCGACTTGTGTAAAAGCTTAAGCGTTTGTTCCTTCCTTACTATTGTGCTGGTACTAAGCTAGATCTTTACCAGTTCCCAACAAAACTAGAGTGGTGAAGGTAAGCCTTACTACCTAAGACCATAGAATTGAAGGTGTGAGTAGCCACCAAAATGATTCTATTACTCCATGGTACAGTGTCGGACACGATTGGCGTAACACTTCCGGTTTTGCTGTATTGCAAAATAGCTCTTGTGCTTTGGTAATACAGTCTATGGCTGACGGAACCATAGACAAATCTGTTACGGCCTCCTAGTCCGTGACTGTACCATACATTTCCAATACAAACAGAACCAATAAAACAGTCTAAGATAATGTAAACTTAGCCCAAAATATTTTAAATACTACAGTATAAAAATATTTTGTTTTTCAGGTGGACACATTGCAAGAGCTCTTGCTCCGGGAAGGAGTCGAACCTGAGATCTTGATGAGCGGCGACGCAGACCAACAGCTGTTTGCTGTGCTCAAGGTTCTTACTAACTGACTTTTATATTGATACTATATTGATACTTGGGCGGACATTCATAGTCCAGTCGCAGTATGAAGTAGCACACGAAAGTGTCAAAATGTATCTTTAAATAGTTCTCTGCTCCAAATTATTGTAGACTAGTCGACCCGGCGAACTTGGTACCGCCTTACCTATTAGTATATTGTGCATGTATTATACATATAAACCTTCCTCTTAAATCACTCTATCTATTACAAGAAGCCGCATCAAAATCCGTCGCATAGTTTTAAAGATAATCAAGTTCCAACATCGAGACAGTTAAAGATTCGTTTGACAGGTAGATAATTTGTACAGTGGCGGGTCTAGGAGGCCGTAACAGATTTGTCTATGGTTTCGTCTGCCCTAGACTGTATTACCACAGAAAAAGAGCTGTTTTGCAATACAGAAACACCGGAAGTGTTACGGCGACCTAGACCGCCACTGTACTTGAGAACGTCTAGTATGAGTTGAGACTGTGAATGTCAGCCTTAGAAGTATCAGCACCCCTTCTCCTCCCACGGGTGTCGTAAAAGGCGACTAAGAGAACACAGGAAGGACGGGCAGCAGCGTCTTTCTTTGAATAATTTAAACAGCCACACTGCGATCGTCAACCAGCCTGCCAAGCGTGGCGGTTATGGCAAAATCCTACCTGCAATAATAATAATGATAATAATACATTTCTTTATTCAGATAACAAGATCCATTCAAATTCAAATAATTCTTTATTCAATATACGATACAAGATATCACTTATTGAAAGTCACCCTGAACTACCTCGCCTCTCGCAGTATAGGATACTTTACCAAATAAGCTATCAATAGCAATTAGATTAGACATCTAATCTAATTGCTATTGATAGCTTATTTGGTAAAGTATCCTATACTGTGAGAGGCGAGGTAGTTCAGGGTGCCCACCAATTGGCTCAGGTAAACAAATGTTTGGCTTGCCTTACGACAATAGTCGCCCGGAGAGGCCCCCAAACGAGCCCTCCTCTGTCAAATGATTCTACTCCATTTCTCTTTAACTATCTTATCCTATTTTAAAAATTACAAGTTTTGCAAACACTGGCATGTTTGACCGCGCAGTGCTTAAAAATTGGACAGTCAAACTTGCCAGCGATAGTGCGAAGGATGATGCAATGTTCATTCTTGTGTTGGTGGGGGAGACTTTTGTCCAGCAGTGGTAGTCTTTTAGGCTGAGAAGAAGATAAGATTTAACTTATATTTTCTTTTTCAGTTACAACAAGAAGAAAGGCGACATTTGCTGTCAAAGCAGGAGCAGTTGGAAGGAGAGATTAACCAAATGAAGTCGGCACTAGACGACAGGACCAAAGAAAACGAATCACTTGCTGAAAGAATAAGGTAGGTCACTACTTCTCACCGACATAGTAAGTTTACACGATATTTTTATTTATAGCCTATAATGTGCTTTTCTGAACCTTGAAAATATGCTATAGCCTTTATTCAGGGTTAATCTAGAATTCTAATGTTAAAAGATTTTTTCTAATTGGTCCAGTAGTTTTGCAACATATTCGATAAAAAAAAAAACAATCAAGCAAATCTTTCCTCTTCATAAAATCGGTGTAGATAGGTCCACTTTTACCTTTATTTTGCCACCTGGAGATAAGTTTCACATTAAATAAACCGCATCAAAATCCGTTACGTAGTTTAAAAGATCTAAGCATACAAAGGGATTGATAGGCCCTCGCAGCACGACCGACCATTTGCGGTGTCTTTCTGTCACTTTTAATCGCTTTTGACATTTCAATGCGGGAAAATGACGTCACTAATCGAGAGCGAACCATTATGTCTACGGATCGAGCATGAGCAGCACGGGATACAACTCTTGCGATGTTGAACTGTCAGTTTAATCAATTGTCTATGATCTTGCCAAAAGTGCGAACATGAGATACGGTTTTTCTCTACGAATGACACATGAATCCGACATATCTTGTCTACTAAGGGAAGGGGTGCAGACAAAATAAGACAAGAAGACAAGTTTAGTTCTAGGTTATGTTATCTTTCGTCGATAGCATACTTAAGTTTGGTTATTTACTGGAAAATAAAATAAAAACCAAATGGCAGGGGTATATATTATACTAGTCGACCCGGCGAACTTCGTAGCGCCTAACCTTTTAGTATTTTGTGCATGTTATAAACCTTCCTCTTGAATCACCCTATCTATTTAAAAAAACCGCATCAAAATCCGTTGCGTAGTTTTAAATATTTAAGCATACATAGGGACAGACGCGGGAAGCGACTTAATTTTATACTATGTATTGATACTTATAGTATAGTATAGACACTCTATTGCAATCAATAAACTTATCATTAGGTGACTAACAATTAATGTTCTTAAATTAATACATTGATTGCAATGGGCGGCCTTATCGCTTAGAGCGATTTATTCCATAATAACATCAATACATTATTAAATAAAGTCGCTTTCCGCGTCTGTCCCTATGTATGCTTATGAGCCAGTTTACAGCGATACTAGCGCCATTCGCGTAAAAAAAATATCTTCTAAACTAAGGTAAATATCAAAAATGTGGCACAGTATGACACTAGATAATATAGCCTAGTATTTTTAGGGTACTGTTGTATAGCTTTTAGGTTAAAGACCAAAGAAATCTAGAAAGTGTTGCTAAAAGTGGCCACCTAAAAGCTATAATAAGGTGCTAGGCTAGATATCTAGTGTACAATAGTAATACAGTGCCACATTTTTTTATACTTATTTGTCTTACTTTAGAAGATATAATTTTTTACGCGAATGGCGCTAGCATCGCTGTAAACTGGCTCTTAAATCTTTGAAACTACGCAACGGATTTTGATGCCGTTTTTTTTAAAAGATAGAGCGACTCAAGAGAAAGGTTTATAAGTATAATACCTGCACTTAAAAGTTACGTGTTAGGCGGTACCTAGTTCGCTTGGTCGTTTTAGGTTCTGTATAGGTTTTCAGTCTATCTAGGTAGGTATTGTCCATAAAACGATTTCTACTCCCGCCACCAAAACTATCCACTGTCCGCAAATTATGACCGAAGCTAGATGACCACACAACACATTGAACACAAACAACTGTTGCTCGCACAACAAAGTAAATAACTTACTACCGCTACTAAATAACTTACTTTTTTGACTCCATTTCACACTTTCTTTCTGCGTTTTTCTCTTTTTATGGCGTAAATCGGCGTAATTACTTGGATAAAATACTTAGAATACTTTGTTCAAAAGTTTTAAAAGTTTTTACAAACAAAATGAAAACAATTACAACGATCATTTGAAAAACGTTTTGTTTATTCTTCACATAATCTAGTGCGTTCCATTTAAAACATTTCTTTTCATAATAAAAAAAATGTAAACTAAACGCAATGAACGAATGAATAGTGCTGTGCTGCTTGTTATGTGAATCAATTTCTTTCCCCGACCCTGTGTGACCACATCAAAAATAAAAGATTGGTCTTATTTTTTTCTTCTAGCAGCCCCATCTATCTCGATGGTGAGGAAGATTTAGACAACGATTAAATTTGTCTACGCACTGCTGCATGTTCGCACATGCGGGAAAACAAGACCCTCGAGATAATTTTAAACATTTAATCGCGTGTTCAAATGAGTGAGTGCATGCTGCCGCGGAATAGAGTTGTATACTACTATGTAGTGAAGTGTGATTTTCTCGATCTACCCGCAGAACATTAGAATCATCTCTGGAACGAGCGGAGTCAGAGAGAGCGACGTGGGAGCGAGAGGCGACGAGTGCGAGGGAGATGGCTGCAGCCAGGCAGCACCAGGTCACCACTCTCACGCAGCTGCTGGAGGCTGCCAGGGCCAAGGTACGTAATTTCGAACATAAATCGTCTTTGGATCTCGTCGGATATAATGTAATGTTCTGTGTACAGTGGTGGACACGTTCGGCGTAACACTTTCGGTTTTTCTGTATTGCAAAACAGCTCTTGTTCTTTGGCAATACAGTCTAGGGCTGACGAAACCATAGACAAATTTGTCACGGCCTTCTAGTCCGCCACTGTACAACAGGGTTTGAAGTTATTTTATTAGTAAATACCTTGGACCATACACCACTCTCCGGTACTCGCGACACAGGCTCGGCCTAGTGCAAGTACCACAGGCAAACTACCCTCTTCATATTATTTAATAACAGATTGAATGATAATGTGTTTATTTTTAATGGATTTTTATGTATTTGTGTGTGTATTTTTTCTGGAATAATACTTACTACACAATAAGATTATTAATTATTTACAACACTAATAACACTGCTTTGTAATTATTTGTAATTTGTAATATGAATCCTGTTCATGGAAATAAAGATTATTATTATTATTATTTCGCTTCGGGTACTATTACAACCCTCGCTTGCTGTAAAAAAAGACAAATTTCTTTGGTGTTTTGTTTTTTCTGGTTATAAATAATAATAACACATCACACTCAGAGCCTCTAACTAGGAAGAACCTATATCTAGGGTGCCCGAAACACACACAGAGACGAACATCACACGCAGATCGGAAACAAACATCGATATTCATCATATCAATATTCGCCCCGCCCGGGAATCGAACCCGCGTGCACACGCTTACTCAGTCCACATCACTGCCAACTGAGCCACGGAGCAAATATAGTATTATTCTTCGTGTCCTTGACTGTTGGTTTGTCATTCGCTTGCTTTGAGTCGCATTGGGGCGACTCTGGACCCCTATGCACTGCTACCTCTAGCTATGACGCAATGTGTGTTGTAACAGCTGGAAGAGCGAGCGGCGGAGGCGGCGGAGGCGGCGGCGAGTGCCCCAGCAGCCGAGGAGGCGGGCGAGCTGGCGGCGGCGCGGCGCGAGGCGGCGGCGGCGGGCGCGCGCGCGCACGTGCTGGCGTCGCGCCTGGCCGCCGCCGCGCGCCAGCTGGAGCGCGCGCAGCTCGACGCGCGCCAGCTGCAGGACGACGCGCTGGTACCCACTACACTACTCTACACTACACCATCACAGTATAATCAATAGTAGAAACATCATTTTCAGCCGAAAACGAAAACGAACCTTCGGCCTAGGTCTCAGTTTCGGCCGAAACCGAAAGCGGGGCAGCTCGTGCACGAGTTGCGGTAAAAGGTTTGGCCGTTTTTAGCCGAAACTGATTCGGTCGGCCTCTAATAGACATAGAGATGTACATAGACATAGACAGATCTTTATTTGCGCACACAAAACATACAATATTATGTAACAACAACAACAAGGTAAAAGAAACACAACGAACAAATAACGAAATAAAATTGACAAAATCATTGTAAGTGTTGTGGTCGCAAAATGGCCCCGACTCAGCTATGTTGCAAGCAATGCAATAAATTGTACTACATACAGTACGGGCACTCCCTGCCACCGTCAGCAAGTGCGTCTTCGTGAGAGTGAATCGACGGGGTATAAGACTGCTCAAGCCAGGATAATTAGAACGACTTGTCCGAGTATAATACTCGACCGAGTAGCCACCAAACACTGACTGTGGATGTCAGCCCTAGAGGCTTGTAATACTAAACCAAGAAACCAAGTGTTACTTAATTGTGTGTATTTACCCAGGTGTCCCGCAACAACGCCAAGTCGGCGATAGCGGAGCTGGAGTTCCAGCTGGAGCAGCTGCGGGCGGAGCGCGGCGCGCAGGCCGCCGAGCTGCAGGCGCTGCGGGACGCCGCGCAGGACCTGCGCCTGCAGGTCTCTAGTTATATCCTTGGTATCCTAAAAAAAGGCAAAACTCAATAAAGTATACAAGATATCACTTTGAAAGTCAATTAGACTATTTAATCTAATTGATATTGATACCTTATTTGGTAAAGTATCCTATAGATAGAGTGGAGTGGACGAGAAAGGGGAAGGCATAGTATAAAATAAAGTCGCTTCCCGCGTCTATCCCTATGTATGCTTATATCTTTAAAACTATGCAACGGATATTCATGAGGTTTTTTTTTAATAGATAGAGTGATTCAAGAGAAAGGTTTATAAATATAATACATGCACAACATAGTAATAGGTTAGGCGGTACGAAGTTCGCCGGGTCGACTAGTAGGCTATATATATAAAATAAAAAATAAAATTTGATTGATTGCAATGAAGTGTCTTATCTATTTCTTATGTGGTAGAGCCGATATTGGAAGGCAAAACGAAGTTAGTCGGGAGGGACAGGTAGTAAACAATAGTTTTGCAGGTGCAAGTGAGCTCGGAGGAGGCGGCGGCGGCGCGCGCGCGCGCGGCGGAGGCTCGCGCGCGGGCGGGGGACGCCGAGCGCGCGCGGGGGGACGCGTGCGCGCGCGCCGCGCAGCTCGCGCGGGACCGCGAGCGGGACGTGAGTACACGCCTCTAGTACTAGCGTCATACACCTTAGTAACTAATGCTGACATACACAATCACTGTTTCGAGTTTACTCCTCAGATTTTCTTATAGGACAAGTCGTTGTTAAATGCTGATTAATCTGGTTCGAGCCGTCTCATACTCCATCCAGAGTATTCTTCACTGGCTTGATGATTTAAACTTAAATTTTGACAATTTGGAGTACTACTCCAAATTCCGACTCAACTGTGAATGTCAGCCAAATACTTTAACATATCATTGTTTCTACCCCAACCACAACACAAAACACCAAACATTGCACAATTAGTAGATGATATAACATGAATTTAAAGTAATGCATTATGTTATTATGAGAGTGCTCATATTAAAACCCGAGCCTAGTGAAAGTTTCAAGGGTTTATTCCCGAGCGTAGCGAAGAACTACTATGCTCTTCAGTCTATCCCACAAAAACGGAAGGCATAGGATTTGACCCAACCACACTAAATCTAGAGTGGTATCAGTAATACAGAGAAATTAAAATATGCCACAAAAATGTACTTAAACTGTGCAATTTGGCAGTAACTATTTAAATAAGAGAGATCAGTAATTAAAAAAATCTCTCGCTCCAGGAAGCAGAATGGAAACAGTTCCAATCAGACCTTCTAATGACGGTGCGGGTCGCAAACGACTTCAAAACCGAAGCTCAGCGCGAGTTGGAGCGCCTCGTCACTGAGAACAAGCTGGCGCGGGACAGGATCCGGTCGCTCGAGGACCAGATTCATAATATTAAAGGTAAATAGACTCTCTGTAAAGCAAATAAGACTTAAAATTGAATGCTGTTATGTTTTTGATTATACATGAAATGTGGTGAGTTTGACTTGATCTGACTATAATAGATTTGACCTCTGTACAAAGATTGTTCTGTGGATCAGTTTTTGTGTTTCGAAAAAGTTCTACGAATAATTAACAGGAGTTTTGTATGGAATGTTGAGTAGTGATGGTGGTTTTGTTAGTGACCATAATAGAAGATTCTGTTTTATTTTGAGCATGGATCAGTATGTAAGGAATTGATGATAGTTACGGTCTATTGGTGGTTGAACTGTAGAAAAGTATTTTTTTTAACTATTTGCATGATGTACAAATATTACGCTGTAGATTAGTTTAGTAGATATTTTTTTTATGGAAAGACATTAAGTAATTTTATTTTGAGTTCTGCCTATATATTTTAACAAGAATACATGTTTAAATGCTATTTATAATTTTTTCTCAAGCTGGTGCCTCTGCCTAACCCTTCGGGGAATAAAAGGCGTGAGATTATGTTATGTTATGTTATATTTTTTTATTGAAAAACGAGACATAAACATTGTATTATCGTTAACAAATAAAAACATCATCGAACAAGATCATGCACTAATCCCGTGTACAGCTTGCCAAACTGTTCGTCAAACGAACTAACAAGTTGTAAATACAATTAATAATTGTTTCAAAACAGGTGTTAACAGATCAGGCTCGGGCGAGAGCTTGAACAGTCTCACTAACTGTTTCGATGACGAGAAGCTAACCAAAGACACAGAATTCGTAGATTCACAAAGCGACAGCTCAGCAAAGGAAATATTCCGAAACATCCGCACTAGATACTTATCCAGAGTTCATTGCGTTACTGATAAATCTAAAATAGATAGTACTAGTGTTGTTGACCAGGCTTTCTTCCGATCTAGTGTTGAGCATGTTTTGAATGATCCTAAAGACTTCAAGGTCGTTATTGAAGATGCGACAGTTGGTGAAAGTACTGATGAAGGCGAAGGCCCTAGTGATAAAATAGTAAATTTGGGAAACGATGGTCGTGTTAAAGCTACTAGACCGATGGTAGAAGTTAATGAAGTCAGCAAAGATCCACTAATAAAAATATTTGGTGAAAAAGCGACCATTGAACTAAATGAAAACAAAGATGTTGCTGGTTTTGATGAAAAAATCAATAAAAGAGAAAATTCTGAAATTAGAGATGAAGTGACTGAACAAAAAAGGAATAAAATAGAGATCTCTAAAGAAACAGGAGTTGTAACGGCAGAAGGCAAATTAGTTGAAATAGAAGATGAGAATGCTAAAGATGCGTTAAAAGTTTTAGAAAGACAAGATGCATTCGATATTGCTGCTGATAAAATTACAAGACAAGATGCAATAGACACTGCAGAGACATCACTAACTAGGCAAGATGCTTTTGATTACGAAAATAATGCATCACCTCTAGGGATATATTCTCCTGAACTTTTTGAAGACGACGATCTTCTCGATCTCAATGCCAATACTGTCAAACATGTTACTCAATCTGAAACTTTTCTTAAAGAGAAACGTAGGGACAGAACGATATTCAGCAGAAGTCTGTCAGATTTTTACAACGGCAAACCAAAATCTTATAGTTTGGACGATCTACACAAATCTTACTTCGATGACGTACTCAAAGAGGCCATAAGTATTGATGTCTTTAATAACATACCTAACTATAGCGCTATGTCCTTATTCACTGAAGGTTCTGATAGTGTGTTTCTATCACCAAAAGATAAAAACCAATCGCAATTTAAATTTAAAACTTTTGGCAAAGAAGCTGCTAACGATGATGTTAGAACGTTTAGACGGCATTCTTCTTATATTTGTACAGATGAAACTGATTCTGTTTTAAATGTACAAAATGAAAGAAATGCTATACCTGTAGTAAAAGCGGAGTCTATATTACCATATCCATATCCAAATGATATAGTTAGAGACAAACCACATTTTGATCTGTTTCAACAAATTGATACTCCTGTTATTAATAACGGAAAAGTTGAAAAGGATATAAAACAAGTACGTGAAGAACTAAAACAAACGTTCAAAGCTGCAATAGGCAGGATAAAAGGGTTTAATAAATCACCTTCGCCAAAGCGCTCCATTACAAAAGATACAATTCTACCTGATGCTCATAGAAGGAAGTCGCATTTAGATCAACCGAGGACTGCAAAATTGGAAATCATCAACGTTCCTCCTCCGACAGTGCCAGAGAATGATCTTCCAAGAGTTGTAGCAGTATCACCAATCATTCCTGATGATATAATATCAGTACCGGTAGAATTTCAAGATGCTAAATCAATGAAAGAAATTAAAAATTTTGATATACTATTGGACAGTAATCCCTTTAAAGAGATGGTCCAAAACGTAGAACGGGATTTAGAAAGTAAAGAGCTCGGTATTACTAAAGAGTTGCCAATTGATAGTGAATCAAAACCAAAATCAGAAGATAAAGTTTTAGATTTCCCAGCTGATAATAACGTATCTTACCATTTGAAAATCAATACTATAAACGATCCGTCAGGTCAAGTAAATCCCCAGCCTCCACCCAGAAAGGTTACACCACCAGAAGTAAAAAAGAAAGCCATCAACAGATATAACACGTTTTTAACACCAATAAAGATCATTGACGGAGAAATAAGTCTGGACATGGACAGTACCACGCCATCTCCGGTCATGCTGAGTCCAGTGCTCATACATCCTCTGTTCTTCAAGCCTAACGGTGACCAACAGTTTCCACAAGGCACGATGTTCTTTGACGATATCAATCAAATCTTTGCTGAAAATAGAGGGATTACAGTCGCTAATAATCAGAACAATGTACCACAACCTTCAGTTGAAAATAAGAAGAACTTTTATCAAAAGAAACCTAAGGCTCTACCTTTTCTGTCATGGAAGACCTTTGGATCTAGTGAAAGTCTGCCAGATCTAAAATTTCAGTCTAGATCTCCTACAAGGATGACGCCGTCACCAAATATAGAAGTCAGAAAGTTGACCAAAAAGCCAGAGTTTCTGAAAGACAATAAATACTACCAACCGGTGGAGAACGTTCCGTTTAGGATTAACACGAGCGTTGGCAGACCTCCGGCTCTCAAGCCCAGAAGGCAAGACTTTGTCAAAGTCAAAGAACCCATGACCAGGTCCATCAGCAATCCCTTTTTACACTTCTCTCGAAAAGAAAAGGAAGAACAAGAACATTATTACGAGGAAATCGGTCAGCCGATGGAACCTGCATCTCCAATAATAGCAAATATGGACAAAAACATGGCCGATGATGTGAAGTTAAAATCAAAACAAGTAGACGATCTTGATAACATAACTAGAGAAGAAATTCTGAAGGTGCCCAGAAGACCAAAAAAGCCAAGAAACGAGGAAAGGAGACCAAGCAAACCGACTATCGTAGTGAACGATGTTCCTATCGACGAAAAGGAACTCAAAGAGATAGCTAGCATAACCAAATCTGTTATTTCTTTATCAAGAACACCCAGCGCCCACGAAATGGACAAGAAACCAACTGGAAACGTAGGTGATATAGTACAGAGTTTAGAATGTAGGAAGATGGAGGAAGGGAGAAAACTATCCTTGCAGAATTCCGAACATCCGAAGATAGAAACTAACACGGGGTCGTTGGGACGTGAGAAGAAGTACCATTGGAAGAATCTGGAACACAAACGTCTGTCGTACCCCCTGAGGTCGCTCAAAGACCCGCCTCCCGCTCGCCCTCTACGTAAGTTGGAGGGAGTGGCGTCGTGTGAACCCCTGTCAATAACGTTCCATGTTTAAAAAGTGTTTTGTTTTTTTTCGTGCTTTTATTGTGTCTTTTTTTTGGTGGTGGTGTTGTGTTCAGGTTCAGGTTCAGCCTTGTTTGTATAAGTTTTCACTTTTCAGCTGCTTTTGGATTGTTTTCACGGGTTTGTTTCACTTGTGTGTGAGTTGATCTGGTGTTTAAAAGATCGTAAGCCTTGGAATTTTTTAGGGCTTTCGTGCAATTACAGGTTGAGGTATCACAGTTTCGTGGGAATGAAATAATAATTTTTGTTACATTTTATGGGTGGTGGCTCTTACTTTTAAGGTGGTTAACACTTACTGGATTTGCGCGACCTCAATGAAGTTGACTATTCAGTTGTAAAACAAATGACTAAGTATTGTTTTAATTTCTTAATAGTAAAAAAAAACGTACAATTTATAAATTAAATATTTTTGTAAACAGAAACCGAAATTTAAAACAACACACAAAATTGAACAAATTAGGATCCGCCCAGTTAAGAAAGTAGCGCCACCCGCGAAAAAAATTCATATCTTCTACACTAAGGCAAATATCAAAAATGTGAAACACTAGATAATGCATCCTAGTATTTTTAGGGCACTGTTGTATTGAAGACAAATGAAAGCTACTAATTGTTGCCAAAGGTGGCAGTTTTTAGCAACAATCAGTAGCTTTCTTTGATCTCTAACCTACAAGCTATACAACAGTGCCCTAAAAATACTATGCTGCATTATCTACTGTTTCACATTTTTGATATTTGCCTTAGTTTAGAAGATATTGATTTTTTTCGCGGGTGGCGCTACTTTAGCTGTGCTATGTCTCTTAATCAAATAAGTTGAAAGCTGCAGTGTTCAGTGAATAAGTAAGAGTGTGTTTCTCGCAGCCATGCCCCCGCGGCAGGAGGAGTCGCCGCCGCCGCCGCTGCTCACCAGCGCCTCGCTGCAGGACATCATGGCCTCCGCCGCCTCGCACAGGCGGACTAAAGGTAAAAAGGGGACGTGCATTTGTGCAACAATTTATACCTGCCAGGCTTGTCTTTCTTCGTATCTTGTTTCCTAAATCAAAATTATAGGTTGCTTTCTAAATATTATTTCCCAAAAACTACACACTGGCTGTATTATCTTATATCTTATCTATATAGGTATTAGGTTTGATGGGCGCCTCTGAACCCACCTCGCCTCTCACTAAATATAAGGTGCAACTAAGTAGTCGTAATTGATTTGCAATAAGAAATACCTTGTATCCTATATTGAATAAATAATTTTTCATTTTCATTTCATTTAAAAAAAAACAATTGCTGAGCAGTCAGTATTCCTAAAATTCGAGAATGGATTGGCCGATTTAGCGATGAGACTTGATATTTAGTATTTGATACTTTTGAAGCTCAGAACTATTGATTTAGACATAGACATAGACATAACTTTATTCACACACACAACACTGACAAACAGAAAATACAAAGTTTTAAATAAACTAAACTATTAGCACAGATACTAAATGTAAGTGCTGTGGGTGTGAAATGGCTCTGACTCAGCATATGCTGCAAGCAATGCGATGCAATGCAATACAACGCTGGTAATTCTGCCAGAACCACGATTGGCAGTATGGAACACATAGAAATATTGAAAAATAAAATTATCGAAAGTAGCAATAAAAAAAAAATTAATACTGTTTATTTTTTTAAAGGTGTAAGCAGACAAGACTCCCGCCTGTCCGTCAAGTCGCTGATAGAGAGCATCGAAAACGCCGCCAAAGCTGCCAAGAACGCGCCCGCCGCCGCGCCGCCCGCCGAGTGGCCGCAGGTATTATTTATTGTTATTAGGCAGGATTAATCTCGCTTAGTACGTAAATGCCTTATTCCGGAAATGGACACCGAGTGCTGAAAGGACTCATTCCGGAAAGGACTTATTCTTAAAACGACTGATTCCGTTAACCCCGGCCTGATACATGCAACCCTAACGCCAGTTTAACTAGTCCTGTCCCTTAAAGTGTCAAGTAGAAAAGATAATAATTTCTTATAAACCATGGCCGAATTCAAAAATAAGCGCTTTTGACTCCCTAGATAAGCTTGCTTAGAATTTTTAATGCTCTGTTGTGTAACTTTTAGGTTCAAAATCAAAGAAAAAAAACCGCTATGAAACTAAAGTGGCCACTTTAGGCGACAAACGGTATTTTTTTTAGATTTTGAACCTAAAAGCTACACAACGAAGTGGCGCTAGTTTCGCACCGTGTAAGCCCTTAAATTAATGTGCCGTATGGGGGCGGCGCAGAATACCACCACCCCATCTCCTCCCGCCTTAGAAGTCGACAGAGGGACTTTCCGATGATCAGGCAGCTGCGTTAAAAAAAATTAAATAACCAAACTGCAATCTAAAATCGGCCTACCCAGCGTCGCGATTATGGCAAAACCCTACAACAATGTTCATCTGTGTGGAAGGCCTCTGTTCAGCAGTGGGAGTCTTTTTTTAAACTGAAGAGAACTTGGTAACAGTAACCAATTTGAAACCAAGGTACAGACGCCAGCAGGCGTAGCGACGTCTCCTCCGCCGACACTGAAGAACGGGCACGACGCTGCCAACAACGGCAACGGCTTGGCGAACAATTTCAACAGCAAACCTCCACCGGCTAGAAGCCGGCCCTCGCCCGTGCCCAGCGGTAAGTCTTCACTACTTTACTTGATTGTATTCATTGGTACTATTAGGTATGTGTCAGATTCAAAGAAGCTTCCCACGGTCCGCGTGTTGCGTATTGCCATACAGAGATGTGACTTATCTAAGATAAAAGTATCTCAAATACAGATACAAGGTATTTGCATCTGGTATCTGAAATACTTATTTAAAAATGTACTTGCATCTTGTATTCAGATACTTTATTTAAGGTTCTGTTGCTATGGGTCTGACTGAACGACGAGAGTGGCCAAGGGACATGCTACGGCCTAACGAGTGAGACCAGTCGCCGGTGCAATGATCCCGCGCATTTAGGTCCTCATAACATAAAGTGGATGAAATCCTCGGAGGACCACCGCCGACGACCGCGGACGATAATGCGCGCAGATTGAGTTACCGACTCGTGTCTGCGCTACCGACGACGAGACCCTATTACGGCGCGTGAAGTGAGCTGGTGCTCACCAGTGCTACGATATGGAGTGATATCGTGGACCGTGGGAAACTACTATCGGCTCTACCACAAAAACAGTTAAACCTGGTCTAAATCTCTAGACTAGGTTTAAATCACTAATTCGTCATACAAATTGGCGATTTACACCGGTCTTACTTTTTTGTGGTAAGGAGTTATAAGTCTTATAGTATATGAGAATTAATAAAATAGCTGTCAATCAAACCACGACCTTCTCAGTTAAATGCTATACAGAATGAACAGATTATTGGTTATCTATTACTGACACCTCTGCAATAGACAGTTATTTTATTACCAACATACTTACTACTAATATTAGTTTATTAAATGTTACCATAATCAATCAATGTTATATTCAAACTAGTAAATGTGCATAGACTATACTTACATTTATGATGTTAACCCTGTTATACCTACATAATTTTTTTTATAACATTTTATTAAACTTTTTAGCTTCTTACCTTCTTATGCCCAAATTCCTAAAAACTGTTTGGACAAAACAAACAACAATAAAAGTAGTGAATAACTGCTAATTTCAAATCCTTTGGATAATTTAACATGTTTAAGTTTCATATTTTTATCATTCTTTAAAATGCTGAACATACTTCGATTTACAAAAAAAAAAAACTTTGCCTTGGTCTAGCAGTTATTATTTTTGACCGACGAAAAAAAAAGGAGGAGGTACTCAATTCGACACGTATATATATATTTTTTTTTTTTTTTAATGTATGATCACGCATAACTTTTTACAGAGTAGTTCAATTTTGATAATTCTTCAATTTTTAATCGACAGGGCATACCTTGAAGTTGGTCCCATAAAAATTTGGAAATAAAATTCCCACCCTAAGGGTGGGAAAATAGGGGTGACTTTTTGGTCGGCGGGTGGATTTATCAACTCACAAGTTGCATTTTACGTGTAACACTATACATTTTGATACCTACTTACAATATATTTTGAAATGAAATAAAATCAGTCGAAAGACGTCCACTGCTGGACATAGGCCTCCCCCACAAATCGCCATACCGACCGGTCTTGTCGTCCCTGTCAACCATGTCGTCTGATCACCTTATGCGGAGTGACCACTGATCACCTTGTGGGAGAACAAAATAATAAAACCCTGAAAGAACTGAAAAGCATAAAATAAAACTTTTTATCAAAAAATAAAACCGCCGAAAAAAAAACTGAAAAGCATAAAATAATAATCGAATTACTAAGTTCTTAAAGTAATGTAGGGTATATACCAAGTAATTTTGAGTCGGCGCCACAGATTCCTCGTACAAAGACCATTAAATTAGGTACCTTAAATTTAAAGAAATAACCAAAATTCATGCGCTGCCGCGCATCAATCTTTACGTAATTATGGAATTTGCTTGTGTGGCGCGCCGACTTAAAATTACTTGGTATATACCCTACATTACTTTAAGAACTTAGTAATTCGATTATTATTTTATGCTTTTCAGTTTTTTTTTCGGCGGTTTTATTTTTTGATAAAAAGTTTTATATTAATAAACTATAGTCAAAGTGCACGTATTATAAATATAAACCTTCCTCTTAAATCACTCTATCTTTAAAAAAAACGCTTTAAAATCCGTTGCATAGTTAAGATAGAAAATGCATATGCTTTAGATATAAGGATACATAGGGACAGACGCGGTAGGCGACTTTGTTTTATACTATGTATTGATAATGATAAAAAAATTAATAAAAAAAAATTCAGACCATATCCATATTAAGTGTCGCTAATCACAAAGTTAAATGAAAATGAAACTATCGGTAGAAATAACAATGTACAAATTATTTATTTACTATTCTTATTATTTAAGTATTATCTCTAAATAGTACTGCATGTCGTCTGCTTTTATTTTCTTACAGCATGGCGGAATGAGAGAGCCACCTAAACCCAACTATTTATCATTCTAACTCTATGTGTGTGACCTGAACGTGCTATATTTATTATTTATTTAAAAAAACGCATGACAATAATGGATCTGGGTTTTATTTAAGGCATTAACTAAGGCTTCTTCCAAACTAGGAATCCCCGTCTTGCTTATGGTGAAGGAAGTCCGTTATTGCAAATTTAAAATCATTTAGACTGGTCACGGTTGCATATTACCCATAGGTTATTTCAGTCTAGCTTGTCCAAATTATCATTTCGTATACCTATTGAGACATGACATAAAGTCCTATGGTTCTGGTACTATGTGAATTTTTTTGTAAAGTTGAACCTTACCAATTTTTCTTAAAAAATGCTTGAAAAGAAAAAAAGGGTACAGAACCATTGGAACTATGCAGTCGGAAATATCTGTGTAGTTTAACCGTCTTATTCATAAAGATACAGTAGATTTTAAGTAGCGTTACTGGAGGTCTACTTCTCTGGTTTGTTGTATGGTAAATACGTGACATCCACTCTAAATTGACATACGTCAAATAACTAAAATGCTCTTTAAATTTTTATGAATAAGAGGGTAAGTGTTTATCGACGTGGCATTCAATCCTACTGCGTACCAGATTTTCTTTCATTACTTACCATACTAAATCTCTATTTTTAGTCTGTTAAATTTTTACATTAGGTTTTCTTTCGTTGTTACCTTCCTTCATTCCATAACCACCAGCCAATTCCAGCAAAAACACATCAAAACTCCATTTGTTACACCATACTTTCTGAAGTCTTGCCTTGATTTTAACGTGCCTTGTGACGTCATAACATAACGCATAGATATTTCCAACCAGTGCCCTTAGTACGGGTTTGCTAGCGGGTTTACGCACGCGTTAAGTATTTTCCTATATATAAACTTTTATAGTTTTGCCAGAGGCGCTGGAACGGTTTCCAAACTAAAATTTGAATGCTCAACGCGTAACCGTGGACAAATTCATACTAGGGACAAAGCATTAGTATAGAATATGAGTGTGGCTTGGTTGCAATATGTGTGTCTAACGCGTGCGGCAGAGGGCGCCGCGGGGCCCGGCGCCAACATCCCCGACGAGCAGCGCGCGCTCGCCTCGCTGCAGCAGAAGGCCATGGAGTCCTTCGTCAGGAGGAACAGCTACGGCGATATTTGTGAGTATTGCTAATTGAGGAATAGGGCTGAAAATAGTGCTCGACCGCCCGTCAGCGCTGGCGTCGCGTCGGCAAAGCTATAGATATTCAAATGAAGCTGTAACAAGCTCGGTACAGTGCCGACACACTTCCGGTTTTTCTGTATTGTAAAATAGCTCTTGTTCTTTGTTATAACAGAGGGCGCACGAGAGCATAGACAAAAGTGTTACGCTAAACGAGTCCGTAACTGTATATTTGCATTGATATGGCTACTTCTGATCGACGTTAGCGCTAAGGTATAGGTCGGGCACTTTTTGCAGCTTGTAAAGTTGTTGAGGTCTGACTTGGATTATGTTTTAAAGAGTTGAAGCGTTTGATAACTTTGCTATTGCTTCCATTTTCTCCATTTTGAAAACGTGCCGAACACATACGTTACCTATGTTTAGTAAATTTGTACCAAAGTGTCTATCTATGTTGTTAGATAGGATTGTGAATCGATTGCTGTAAATTTTAGGATCACTCTTATACCCTGTATCATCATAAAAAGAAGTAACTTTTCAAATTCTAATTCAAAATTATTTATTCGCAAAATACACGTAGTAATATGATGGACTGTACAGAGCAAGAAACAGGGTTTTTAACCCTTTTCTGGTGTGCAAGCATTGTTACTAAAATCTAATTAGCTAAATTATTTTACAAATAGACATATTCATTCATTGTTTGTCACTTTGAGACGTAGTTGTCTTTGTAGATGTCGTGTTTTAAAGCTAAAACTAGTACATGACCCATCAGGTGAGCGCAAGGACCCTCTGAACGCGCTGCAGGTGAAGAACGGCGGCTCCAAGCGCAACGCGCTGCTCAAGTGGTGCCAGCAGAAGACGCAGGGGTACAACAACATCGACATCACTAACTTCAGGTGAGAATACCACCTTTTATGTTGTTAGTTTAGAGGGCCTATTAAGGCCGCATTTGCAATATTGCTTTTCGTCCTCCAAGTGTCAAAGTCAATACAAAAAAACGCAAAGAGGACGCAAAGCAATATTGCAAAAGCGGCCGTAATAGTTTTAGAACGTTATCAGAGGGTTTTGTCTTATTCTATGGCTCCCAAGTGGTCCAGGCGTATCGCCAGGGGTCCAAATGAGACGAGGGGGGACTAAGTTGGGGTGATAAATAGTTATCTATGTTTTCGCATTGGAACCAGCAAACTGTTGAAATTAGTTTAAGATTAAAAAAGAGTTCTGCTTCAACAACTAGAAATACTGGCCAGGTTTATCTACATCAATATTATAAAGAGGAAGCATTTGATTGTTTGTATGTTAAATAGTTACTGAATAAGCTCTGAAAGTACTGAACTGATTTGAAAAATTATTTCACTGTTGGGAAGCTACACTATCCCCGGGTAGCATAGGCTATACAATATGCTTAATTCAAAACGCAAAATAAAGTTGGCCGTGTCTGTAATAATCACGTTTAGTAAGCTTACGTAATCATTGAGAGGTCTAATGTGTGGCGCGATGAATTAAGCGGCGGTAATACATTGGGAAACGCAGGCGGCTTCGGCTTGTAAACCTATCCTTAATGAACGTCCTCTCTCACAGCTCCTCCTGGAACGACGGCATGGCTCTCTGCGCGCTGCTGCACTCGTACCTGGGCTCGGGCCGCGTGCCGTACAGCCAGCTCACGCCCGCAGACAAGCGCACCAACCTGGCCGTGGCCTGCGCCGCCGCCGAGCACGTCGGCATCCCCACCACGCTGGTGAGTGTTAGCACTGCCCGCAGCCAGCTCACGCCCGCAGACAAGCGCACCAACCTGGCCGTGGCCTGCGCCGCCGCCGAGCACGTCGGCATCCCCACCACGCTGGTGAGTGTTAGCACTGCCCGCAGCCAGCTCACGCCCGCAGACAAGCGCACCAACCTGGCCGTGGCCTGCGCCGCCGCCGAGCACGTCGGCATCCCCACCACGCTGGTGAGTGTTAGCACTGCCCGCAGCCAGCTCACGCCCGCAGACAAGCGCACCAACCTGGCCGTGGCCTGCGCCGCCGCCGAGCACGTCGGCATCCCCACCACGCTGGTGAGTGTTAGCACTGCCCGCAGCCAGCTCACGCCCGCAGACAAGCGCACCAACCTGGCCGTGGCCTGCGCCGCCGCCGAGCACGTCGGCATCCCCACCACGCTGGTGAGTGTTAGCACTGCCCGCAGCCAGCTCACGCCCGCAGACAAGCGCACCAACCTGGCCGTGGCCTGCGCCGCCGCCGAGCACGTCGGCATCCCCACCACGCTGGTGAGTGTTAGCACTGCCCGCAGCCAGCTCACGCCCGCAGACAAGCGCACCAACCTGGCCGTGGCCTGCGCCGCCGCCGAGCACGTCGGCATCCCCACCACGCTGGTGAGTGTTAGCACTGCCCGCAGCCAGCTCACGCCCGCAGACAAGCGCACCAACCTGGCCGTGGCCTGCGCCGCCGCCGAGCACGTCGGCATCCCCACCACGCTGGTGAGTGTTAGCACTGCCCGCAGCCAGCTCACGCCCGCAGACAAGCGCACCAACCTGGCCGTGGCCTGCGCCGCCGCCGAGCACGTCGGCATCCCCACCACGCTGGTGAGTGTTAGCACTGCCCGCAGCCAGCTCACGCCCGCAGACAAGCGCACCAACCTGGCCGTGGCCTGCGCCGCCGCCGAGCACGTCGGCATCCCCACCACGCTGGTGAGTGTTAGCACTGCCCGCAGCCAGCTCACGCCCGCAGACAAGCGCACCAACCTGGCCGTGGCCTGCGCCGCCGCCGAGCACGTCGGCATCCCCACCACGCTGGTGAGTGTTAGCACTGCCCGCAGCCAGCTCACGCCCGCAGACAAGCGCACCAACCTGGCCGTGGCCTGCGCCGCCGCCGAGCACGTCGGCATCCCCACCACGCTGGTGAGTGTTAGCACTGCCCGCAGCCAGCTCACGCCCGCAGACAAGCGCACCAACCTGGCCGTGGCCTGCGCCGCCGCCGAGCACGTCGGCATCCCCACCACGCTGGTGAGTGTTAGCACTGCCCGCAGCCAGCTCACGCCCGCAGACAAGCGCACCAACCTGGCCGTGGCCTGCGCCGCCGCCGAGCACGTCGGCATCCCCACCACGCTGGTGAGTGTTAGCACTGCCCGCAGCCAGCTCACGCCCGCAGACAAGCGCACCAACCTGGCCGTGGCCTGCGCCGCCGCCGAGCACGTCGGCATCCCCACCACGCTGGTGAGTGTTAGCACTGCCCGCAGCCAGCTCACGCCCGCAGACAAGCGCACCAACCTGGCCGTGGCCTGCGCCGCCGCCGAGCACGTCGGCATCCCCACCACGCTGGTGAGTGTTAGCACTGCCCGCAGCCAGCTCACGCCCGCAGACAAGCGCACCAACCTGGCCGTGGCCTGCGCCGTATCCCCACCACGCTGGTGAGTGCCCAGACCCAGACACCAACCAACGATGGTGGACCAACCATCCTGGCACCCTCAGTTACATCCACTCACATCACAACTCTCAGCCTGCAGTTGGCTCTCAGGCCGAGAGGCTCGTTTAAGGTCTTTTAGGTCCCAATTCGGCCAATGGCAGCCACGACGTGAAGGCCTGTGGGTGCTCACCGTACTCTACTCTATCTTACTGTAATCTGTAAGTAATATGCAAATGAACTAATTTGACACCTTTGTCAGAATATTTTCTGCCAAAATTCATTGGCTATCCACATAGTTGTGGATAGCCAATCAATTTTTGTGTTGTCTAAGTATTAGTACTTTAATGACCTTACGAATTTCTATTATTATTATATTTGAATATTTACTTTCTACATTAAATTGCGCTACTTAAGTTCGAGTTACGATTCGAGATAGATCATTTGAGATGAAAATTCTCGCGGCAAATGCAAACCAGAATAACAAAACTAGAAAGTAAATGCTGACGCGTTATATTGTTTCAGAACATTCAAGACATGATCCAGCAGGAGCGGCCGGACTGGCAGCAGGTCATGCAGTACGTCACCTCCATTTACAAACACTTTGAAACATGAACTATACTCTCTACTTTGACTAATATAAAAACGAAAGCATAGATCTTGAGGCTGCAATAGTATGTACTAGACAGCGATTTGTAAGAGCGAAATACAAGGTAGCACATTTGAGTAGCCAATAAATTTAGTTCGAAAGACTGCAGCGTTTTGTCCAACGATGCGTATAGCAGGAAATGTGTTTTTAAAAACTAATACCTCCTTACCACAAAAAAGTTAGGCCGGTCTAAAATCGCCAATTTGTATGAAGAACTTGTGAATTAAACCTAGTCTAGTGATTTAGACCCGGTTTAACTGTTTGTGGTAGAGCCGATAGCATATCTTTAATTACTCGTTAGTTGTTAAAAAAACACAATCCTCGCTCGCTACACATCTCTAGGGAAACGTACCGTTATTCCATTTAACTTACAAATAATTCTAACAAAAATTATGGTTGTAAAACATTCCTAAATTAAATCGTGGTATGTGGCTGTTTAGACTGCAGTATATAATACTTAGTTTTTATTTTAAAAGTATCTTTTATAAGATATTTTTGGTACTAATACAAATTCGTTACTTTTGAGATATTTTTTTAAGAAAACTATGAGCGACTGTACGGATACAGAGTGCCTAATTTATTGTTGACTATTGAGGAGTGATTTAGATACACATAAACCGACCATTTTATTTCAGTTTAAAAATTTTGTGGATCGGAATTTTTGAAAGAAGTAAATTGGTTCTTGGCTTACTCGAAAGAAATAAAGGGTGTGTGTCCCTTGTTTAACCTAAAAAAGACTTCCGCATTGAAGACTGAGAAATTAATATGAATTTTCATTAGATTTGACGTAAAAGACAACATAATGAGATAGTCTGAGCAATAAGCGTTGTGGGTGTGATAATAAATATAATATATTTATTAAAAGAAAAGGGTGAATTTAGCGTTGTTTCAGACTCTTTCGGATCTCTTATTTAAAATGAATGTAAAGATATCGCTTACGATATGTAATTGTGATGTAGGGTGGTCTGTTAGACAATTGTTAACCGATCGAAATGTGTACGCGCCAGTCTCGCAATAAACGTTGAATGGCAAACTCCTGTGTTTCACTACTTTCACTCAATACATTACATTGGCGACGAGGATAAAAACAACAGTGTTAAAAGTGCGTGTGCAAAATGTCCATCGGGAAAATAAAAGAGTTCGACGTGAAAACGGGAAATTGGAAATCGTACTGTGAAAGACTGAACATGTATTTCGTGGCAAATAATATTGACAAGGAAGACAAACAGCTTGCAACTTTAATCTCTACAGTAGGGGATGAGACGTACGAGCTGATGGTTAATTTGACAAGCCCGAAAACACCATCGTCTTTAACCTACAAGGAAATTACCAAAATAGTCGGCGACCATTTGCAGCCTAAACCTTCAATAATGGCGGAACGATATCGGTTTAGACAGCGGCGACAGCAAACGGGAGAGGGCATCGCTCAGTACATTGCGGAGTTGAAAAGCCTGGCACGATATTGTGAATTTGGAACAGTACTGGAAGATAATTTGCGAGACCAGTTGGTTTGTGGTATACAAAGCGAAGTGATCCGTCAAAGATTATTTGCAGAGGAATGGCTGACGTATACAAAGGCGGTAACTTTGGCTATGTCGCTAGAAACGGCAGAAAGGAACGCAGCTTCAGTGGACAACGGATCAAGTGCTCAAAAAAGTGATTCAGCGGACATGCATGCTATAGTTCAGCAATCGGCTTGGCAGCGCAGGGACGGCGCGCAGTGTGCGGTTTGTGGAGCGCGCGATCACGTGGCGTCAAAGTGCAAGTTTAGCAGTTACAAATGTGATTATTGTAACACTGTCGGTCATTTGTGGAGAATGTGCGGGCGCCGGGCGGCTACATCGGAGCGTGGAGGCGACGAGAGAAGCGCGGGCGCGGCGCACGGTCGTGGCGGCGGCGGCGGCGGCGGCGGGAGCCGGGCGCGCGGGCGCTGGCAGCGCCGCGGCCGAGGCGCGTCCAGAAACAACCAGAACATGTATTGCTTGGAGGAGCAAGAAGACAAGGGCCACGAGGATGCGGCCCAGGTCCAGGCGTCTTCTGATGAGGAACCAGTTTATCAGATGAGCCTTAAGAACTACCCAGCGGTGAGCATGCCTATATGTATAAATGGAAAAGAAATTGTCATGGAAATTGATACTGGCTGTCCAATTTCATGTATAAGTTTAGATACCTACAATACTTTTTTTTATAAGTTACAGTTGGTTGAAAGTAAAATTAAATTACGATTTTATGATGGAAGCGTAGTTAAACCTTTGGGCTTAATTTATGTCGAAGTTAAACACAACAATAGCCAGAAAAAACTTGATTTGTATGTTATTAGTGGTGGAACAACTTCACTCCTGGGCAGAATGTGGTTGGCAGAGTTAGGTATTAAAGTCCCTCTGTTTAAGGTTGACAACGAGAGAGTAGGGTGCAGTTATTTAAAATCAGATAGTAATCCAGATGTCGTTTCACTTCTCGACAGATATTGTGAGCTGTTCGATGGGAAGCTGGGACGATATAAGGGCGGGCGCGCCACTTTACACGTTCGCGCGGACGCCGTGCCCGTGTTCTGCCGGCCGCGCCAGCTGCCCTACTCGCTGCGGGACAAGGTGGACGCTGAGCTCGACCTCATGCTGAGTAATGGAACTATTGAACCAGTGGAGGTATCGGAGTGGGCCACTCCTCTTGTTATTGTTCCTAAAGCAAACGGTAAACTAAGATTGTGTGCAGATTATAAGGTTACCGTGAACCCTGCCTTATTGGTCGATAGGTACCCGTTGCCGAGAGTAGAGGATTTGTTTGCTGGCCTCAGTGGGGGGGTACAGTATTCTAAAATTGACATGTCATCAGCGTATAATCAGATAATGCTTGATGAGTCAGCAAATTTTACAGTTATCAATACACACCGAGGTTTATTTCGCTATAATAGGCTAGTTTACGGTTTAGCAAGTAGCCCAGGTATTTTTTCCCGGATTATATCAAGTATTTTAAGAGGAATACCGGGTGTGGTTACATTTATGGACGATATTTGTATCACTGGGGGGGATAAACAAGCACACTTACAATCTTTACAAACTGTGCTTCAGAAATTACAAGAAAATGGTTTTAAATTAAATAAAGACAAATGTGTCTTTTTTGCAGATTCCGTTTCATATTTGGGATATATTATTGACAAAAATGGGATACATACTGACCCAGAAAAAGTACAGGCTATTATTAAAATCGCCACACCCACTAATATTTCGGAGCTAAGGTCATTCTTAGGTATGGTGAATTTTTATGCTAGATTCATTAAAAATTTAAGTTCAGTTTTAGCACCACTATACAATCTCTTAAAAGTAAAATCTAATTGGGTTTGGGATGAACAATGCGTGAGAGCATTTGAGACGACAAAAAAGCTGTTAATGAGTGCACAGGTACTAGGTCACTATGACATGAAAAATCAGCTGATAGTGACGTGTGACGCGAGCGGACGCGGCATAGGCGCTGTGCTGAGTCAGCCGAGCGGCGGCGGCGGCGGCTGCGGCGAGCGCGTCATCGCCTACGCATCGCGCTCGCTCACTCCCGCGGAACAACAATATAGTCAAATACAAAGGGAGGCATTAGCTATTATTTTTTCTGTAAAGAAATATCATCAATATCTTTATGGAAGAAAGTTTATATTAAAAACTGATCATAAGCCCTTAGTTACAATATTCGGTTCAAAAGTAGGAGTACCAGCGATGGCTGCTAGTAGGCTGCAACGATGGGCCATTATTTTATCAGGCTATGAATATGATATTGAATACATACGTTCGGAAAATAACGGAGCGGACGCATTATCTAGACTACCAATAATGGAATTAGGAAACAAAAGAAAGGCGCCCGAACAGACGTATCTGCATTTTGCCCGCGACGCATTATTTTTAAATGACGATGAGATTCGGAGGCAAACTAACAGGGATGGATTGTTAGGTAGAATAGTAAGTTACGTTAACGATGGTTGGCCGGCGGAAAATGCGATAAGACAGTTACAGCCTTACTTTAATAGAAAAAATGAAATTTATATTGAACTAGGTTGTTTGATGTGGGGCCACAGACTAATTATTCCCACCGTTTGCAGAGCTCGGGTAATGAAGGAATTACACGAAACGCACTTAGGCATGGTAAAAATGAAGAGTTTGGCGCGTAGTTACGTGTGGTGGGCGGGCATTGACGAAGATATAGAAGCCGCGTGCCGCGCATGCGACACTTGCACTGCGCTGGCCGCCGCGCCGCCCGCGCACGAGCCGCGGCCCTGGCCGCTCTGCCATAAACCATGGACCAGGTTACACTTAGACTTTTTAGGTCCAATTGCGGGGGAAAAATACCTCGTTTTGGTAGATTCAACATCAAAATGGATTGAAGCTTGTAAGATGAACAACACAAATGCATCAGAAGTTATTAAAAAGTTACGGACATTATTTTCTCAGTTTGGTCTGCCAAAGCAAGTTGTCTCAGATAATGGCCCTCCATTTAGTAGCGAAAACTTTCGAGCGTTTCTCTCCAACAACGCGATAGAGCATTTCTTAACGGCACCATATCACCCTTCGTCAAATGGGGCAGCGGAAAATGCCGTTAAGACTTGCAAGATGGTTATTAAAAAGGCATTACACGAAAACGTTGACATAGAAACTGCAATAAACAGGTATTTGTTAGTTTACAGGAATACTGAACACTCAAGCACAGGCGAAACCCCCGCCAAAATACTCCAAGGCCGGGCTCTTAGAACACGTTTAGATTTTTTAAAGCCCAACAGAATAGCTAGAGCAGAAAGAGCACAAACAAAACAGATAACTGATAAGGGTGGTTGCATACGAGATTTAAAACCAGGGGACAACGTATTCTTTCGGGACTTTAAGGGCGGGAAGCCAGCAGACTGGCTACCAGGTGAAATTGTATCTAAAAATGGCAGCACGAATTATACGGTAAGAAATAGTTTAGGTAATGAAACTCATCGCCACATCGACCAAATAAGGCAGAGATCAAGGAAATCTTTAATAAGCACTTTAGATTCTTCTGTAGGGAATGGCCCACAATTAGATACTTTAGAGTCGGAGATGGTTCCGACAGTAACGGTCAATGAACAACAGACTCGGCATGGCTCGGACACGGCAGCGCTACCGATTACGAAGGAGATGGGTAGCAATGGATGTGTTTCTCCATGCTTGGTCCGCGGCGAGATGTCTCAGGCGGCGAGGCCGGAAGCTTCGACTTCGATGACGTCACCGACTCAGCCCGCGACTCCCTTACATCGTCCCAGCCCCGAGAAACGTAGTAGAGTACCAGTAAAACGTTTTGGTTTTGAAATAGATTAATATTAATAGATTAGTTAAGTTTATTGTTTTAGTTGTCATACAAAAATTTGTAAATTATAAAAAGAAATATACTTACGTTTATATATATAACTTTTGGTACATACTTTGGTATTTTATAATATGTTAAGTAGGTAATATTCTATGTAATATGACTGTAGTAATTAAGGGTGAAGGTGTGATGTAGGGTAGTCTGTTAGACAATTGTTAACCGATCGAAATGTGTACGCGCCAGTCTCGCAATAAACGTTGAATGGCAAACTCCTGTGTTTCACTACTTTCACTCAATACATTACAGTAATAAGCTGGCTTTTGATTATTAAATCTACAGCTATGAAAAAACCTCTTAATATATCATGTAATGAACCTATACCTTATGCCTTAATTATACTCAAGTGATATTATGATAAATTTGTCAGATTATTGGCCATTTATGCGGCTTCTGGTACTTTTAAATTTGTGTACACAAACTATTAAAAAAAGGATTGATAGAAAAATATAGACAAATGCAATGACGGTGTCTAAGTTGTGTTTGTGTTCATCAAATTATTCTCATGCCTTTACTATAAATTAATAATTACGATAGCTGAAAAAGTGTAAACGTAGCTAATTTTGATAAAATATTCCATTTTGTATGACTTGGTGTATAATGAATATGATAAACATACATGCATATTTTTGTAAGTGTAGTTTGTAATTTACAACTTACTTTGCGAGTTTTATTGTAAAATATATACATACATGCATACCTAATTGTATTTTGAAATAAATTGTATTTTTGTAAATAGATTATATTTAATTACATCTAGCTTATTCAATAAATAAAGTTCCTGATTTATATTTCACTTTTTTATTTATAAAGTAAAAAAACAAAATTCTACGACTTATTATACAAAACATATTTAAATTAATTGGCCAACAATTCTAAATAAGAATATTATTTTCTAAATTACAAAAAATAATCATAAAAAATAACAATAAAACGAAATAACAGTCAATAATCAATAGGCACCATATAAGATTTTTAAGATTTCATAAATATTTAGATCAAAATAACTAGGTCTAGTCCCTGCTTCTCTCTGCAAGGGCCAAAGGGCCCTACCACTCAAGTTCGCCCGGGATGTACTTCTCGATCAGTTTCTCGTAGTAGGGCCAGAGAGCCTCGACGTCCGGTATCGCCGCGCTCTTTGTGTAAAGATCGTATTTGCTGAAACAAAAACAAACTTTACTTAACAAGTCATTTAATTTTTACTGTACAGTGAAACTGTACGGCTGAAACAGGTAAAAAGGGTACTTAGATAACAAAAAATCTGAAAATTACAATAACAAATTAAAGGAGAACCAATCAATTTTCATCTGCAGTAAGTATATCAGTTACCGGAAAATAATACTTTTCGTAAATTTATAATGGCCGTAAAAAGTTCGTAAATTTATAAACATTCAACCTAACCTAGGTTGGTTTATAAACAGACGTACCTACGTTAGTTTATAACCCAATGGATGTGGTATTTTACGGTGACATATCTAATTTATCTACTTATATGACAACTTTTCCACATATCTTTTTTATTGGCTAACGTAGGCGTAGGTAAGTTTTTAAATAGAGCTAATGCATAGGTTTTGGAACTTACTTGAACTCCAAGACTGCCTCCTTTATCTTCGCGTCCTTCTCGTTGGTGAGGTGCTCGTAGTCGCCGCCCGCGTGCCACGGGTAGAACGAGTGGTATCTGATGATGAATATTAATGAAGAGGTCATATACATAATACCCTAGGATATTAAATACTTTAGGGGACTAGTTAAATGGTTCAGGGGACGGGACGGGAGACACGACTGGGGTCTAAATTGGCGGACTAACTTAGATAGACACGATATTTTATTTTAATCAAAAAGTTTATATTTTTTATCTAAGTTTTGTGAATATTTTAGAAAATTATTAAAGTTGCAAGGGGTGCTCCTGAGCCAGATAAACTTTGAAAGTGCTCTATGACCTTAACCTCTGTTGGCCTTGGCATACATACACACAGACAGCAGGAATCGACTTAGTTTTATAATATGTATATTGATGATGTGGTGTCCCTGTGCCATCTCTCATTAATAACATAAATAATAAAATAACCTTTCACTACTATCCTTCTTAATAGTAAAAATCGGGAGCGTCCGGCGACCCTCACCTGATCATGTAGAGCCCCTCCTCGGGGAACTTGGCTCCGTTGTGTTTGAGCAGCCGGTAGAGGTACTCGTCGTGGCCCCACGAGAGCATCACCTGGTCCAGCCCGCAGCCTGGCTTGTAGATTCCGTATGTTGTGCTAAAAACAGTATCAATGTATATAAAACTCTTCCGTTACTGACTGACTGACAGACAACGTAGAGCCGAAACTAATGGGCGTAGCGGGCTGAAATTTTGCATGTAGGTTCCTTAGGGAGTCTAGGTGAGCACTAAGAAGGGATTTCCCGAAATTCCCACGGGGGCGGAAAAAAAATAATTTTTGTTTTTATAATAAATTTGCGCGGGAAAAACCGCGGGGCAGCCTCTAGTTACAAAATAAATAAAAAGAGAGTGATCACCGCGAGCTACTAAACTACTACTACTAGGCGATACTAGAGCCATTCTCGAAAAAAAAAAATTTAAAGTCTAGAATCTTAACCATGGCCGCAATCAAAAATGTGTAGGTAGGATTGAACCAGTCAATATTTTTTTATTAGTTTAACGGAACAGCTACTGCGTACTTACTTGTATTTAGGGTTGTAAGTGTCCGGATTGTCCTTGAAACTGTCGTCACCGTACACGATGTTCGGTCCCCACTTGCAGCCTACTGCGAAGGTGTCCCCCACCACGCACCACTGCGGCTCGCCGTAGAATGCCATCACCTAGAGATTAAAAATTACAATATTTTTTTTGTTTTTAATCTACCCTCACATTTTGCAGGCATGTTTACACATTTTCAAACTTGGTTAATTGGTCATTGCAATTATTTTTTCTCAGACTTTTAGGAAAAATAGAACGTGAACTGACTAAAACGTCGCTCAAATAATGTCGTCAAATTAACTTATAGTCAATCTAGAGTGGAGCAAACCACGGTTATTAATGAAAAACAACCTTATGAAAATGATTAATGAAAAAATGAACCGCTTTCAGTTTTAACCTTTAAACTATCAGATTTTTCTTTTACATCCGCCAAAAGTCTCTCACTCTCTGGTCGTCGAACCAGTACCCTCCGGCCTCGGCCTAAAACCCCACCAGTGCCCTTCTCGGTTCTTAGCAAGGGAAAGATCTGTTCAAGCTGGTTCAACCCCGCGACTTCTCCTTCTTACCTTGCCAAAAACTTCTTTATGTTCTTACTGACATTCCTACATGACAGGGCTCGCATGGAGGCAGACGAAACTACTCGACACATTCTCATAGACTGCAAACAGGTAGAAGTATACAAACGTAAGTAGGTACTCAGGGTTCCCAAGCATCGTGCGCGAGGCAGTAGGCAACGTGAAAGCGCTGCTGAGCTTCGTGGAGGAGCTGGGGTGGTTAGAGAAGCGTTACCCCTTTTCACGATAGCTGTCTCATTGCGGAAACTCGCCCGTAAACTAAACTAAACTTACCTTGCCAACATCATGTATAAGCCCGATAAGCTGGAACCACTCCTTGTCGGGATGCTCCATGCGGATCCTCTCGGCGGTCTGGAAGGCGTGCACGATGTTGGGCAGCTCCGAGTCCGGGTCCGACTCGTCCACCAGCTCGTTTAGTTTTATCAGAGCGTCCTTGATCGTAGACTTGAAGTGGTTGAACTTGAGCCATTTGTCCATTTTAGCTGTTGAGATTGTGAAAGATAAACTATATTGCCAAAATTGTCCTCGACCCTCATTGGCACCCTACACTACATCGGAGTCTTTTTAAGTCGAAAGTTACCTATACAAGGGAGCGTAACTTGTGGGAAAGAAAAAGGATTACAGATCATCAAATGATTTTCGGGGCCTTCCCAAAAAAGACGATATGGCCACTGAAAGTTTTAGTGGTTGAGAAAAGGGTTTGCCTAACTTATTATATTCTGAAGCAATGAGTACCTACTTACTAATGTACTATATATTATATAAAAAATTATTCGTGGTTCGTTAGTCTCGCTAAAACTCGAGAACGGACGGACCGATTTGGCTAATTTTGGTTTTGAAATGTTCGTAGTAGTCCAGGGAAGATTTAGAATGTGAGAAAATAAGGAAAAGGAAAGGGAAGTTAGTAATTTTTTTTTTGTGTTTTCCATATAAAATTATAGGCGCGATATGAAGTTTGCCGGGACAGCTAGTAAAAGGTAAATATTAGAAATGATCACGTGTTTTCATGGATTGATAACCCGGTTATGGGGCCACTTTTACAGCATCAAAATAAATAGATAGGTAAGTACGCAAATAACGTCGGTAGTTTTTCGCCTATTATCTTTTGTTTCAATTACCCTACTTATCAAGTTAACCCTTGAATAATAACATAATAACACATCACACTTAGAGCCCCTAAAGTCAAGTAAATGTCAGTAATACAGCGGAAAAGTCAGTAATACAGCTTCAAGTGAAGGCATAATTATAATAAAAATAAGGCTTACAAGGATTTATTAAAATCTCTCCTATTCATGCTTCGTACATACTATGGAAGATAGAGCATGAGCGTAAAAGTAGGTAGGTACGGTACGCAAGTAATACGGTTCTCTTACTTTGTTGTATTGAGAAGAAAGTAAAAAAGTGCACGTATTACCTTAGCTAAAATCAATAGATATAATGGACTATACCTTTAAGTTCCTAAAGCTTCATTAGTAAGAAGTTCTTTTAACTTAAAGTGACATAACGGACGGGCGGCACGATGTTGTCTTATCAGAACACAAGAATCAAGAATTAGGCCAGCCTGATGGATCTGAAACGACCTTTCACCTTTTGAACTAGAAGCTAGAAGTTTACCTTTAACAAAGTCAACAGTGACATTGGTGTGCATATCGTAGTAGGTGCGGCGCACACGCGCTTTAATCGGGTCCTCATCGTCCACGGCGTAGTCCCGGAACGCCGTCAGCGGCTTGCTGTCGTACACCGCCTCCGGACGCAGCAGCTGCGAGGGGTCTATCATACCCACTGAATCCTGATAGAGGAAAGAGCGATTTTAAAGACCAGTCGTTAAAAGATTGGCACTTGATAGAACACGAGACCATGGTACCATAATTTACTCCGCCTGGTACTCTCTTCCGACCAAATCAAAATTATACTGATACAATCCTTCGTCATTATGCTGAGATGAGAGAGAAGGAAAAAACAATTAACGCGCGTGAGACAAGGCAAGTTATGTTTGTGACGTAGGGTTGTGTCAATCTGGGAAGAGAAGACCTGTTTTTTTAAACTATGCCACGACACCTTATTCCACACCTTTGTGTTGGCATAATAATTTTAATAAAATAATAATAAATAAGGAAAAGGCTAGAAAGAAGACAATAAGCGGCAATTTTTCCCAGACAACCAAAATAGGCAAATATAATACATTGAAATTGTATTAGCGATAATTGTATTATTTAACTTACTTGTTTCGGCTTCATGTTTAAAATCGTCGAGCGGTCAATCTCCAAATGGTCAGAGTGATGTCCGCGGCCAGGGTTAACTAAGTGAACTAACTAATATCTTATCGTTATGTTTTGCTTACGATTAAGATGGAATACATAATATTTAATTTTGTTGTCTGTTTGGTCATTAACTAAAGTAATTGATTAAAAAACTTACAACTACTCTACAAGAACGATTTTTTCAATTTCTTGGCCTATATTCTTACAGCTAATCTCAACTTTCACAAATAAAGTTGATAAAAAAAAATACTTCAGCATTATATTGCTCAACATATTTAATAATCTGCACGTAATTTTAGCATCCCATTTTAGATGTTCGAACCAATTTATACCTTTGCATTATCTACTATTAAATGTATTAAATATCATTAAGTAATAAATGTAAACAAGTAATTAGGTATATATTTCTTAAAACGGACCTTATCCATTAGTACGTACTAATTGGGTAGCGGTACGTCGCGTCGATCGGGCAACGCGATGAGAAGAGCGTAAGTAAATAGGTAGTTTTATTGTGTTCACTTTTCGTAGCATTATGTTTTTTACCTGAGCATCAATATGAACATAGATGTGGCATTACCTACATTTGAAAGTAAAAAAAAAAACGATTTGCCAAACCAGAAATAACTTCTTAGTATATCATTATCAAACACAGTGAGGGTCAGAGGTTATCATAACACATGGCTTCTACTGTGTGACGCGCAAATAAATATCGCAAATCATGGAATTATGATGGGTTTATCTGCGATGGATAATATTACGGAATGCTAAGATATCTGACGGAGACTTCGTTGACGCGCCACTGGTCTCGGTTTTGCTCATTATGGCCAAGGCGATGATGAAGAAACTCTCTAAACTTTTGGGACTAGGTTGACGAGCAATCACGTTACGTTTCTGATGGTAGCTTATTAATAACTAGAGGCTGCCCCGCGGTTTTTTTCCGCGCAGATTTCTCATAAACACAAAAATTCCGTTTTTTCCCGTTCCCGTGGGAATTTCCGGTAATCCCTTCTTAGTGCTCACTTACACTCCCCCCCAAGGAACCAACGTGCCATTTTCAGATTTCTACGCCCAGTAGTTTCGGCTGTGCGTTGTCTGTCAGTCAGTCGGGTTGTTCCTGTTTCAACCCCCGGACTTTCTACCCACGCACCTTTTTTTCTTGTTTCAACCCACAACAAATATTCATTCTTGTTTCGACCCACGATAAGTACTTTCCTATAAAATAAAATTAAGTTATCCGTAAGGTTGGCAAAAAAATAAATATATTTGTAATAATATTTTTAATTTCTGTGTTTTACATGTAACTAAACTGAATAATAAATACCAAATTATTTGTCTTATTTAAATAATCAATATATATAAAACTCTTCCGTTACTGACTGACTGACTGACTTACTGACTGACTGACAGACAACGCAGAGCCGAAACTACTGGGCGTAACGGGCTGAAATTTTGCATGTAGGTTCCTTAGGGAGTGTAGGTGAGCACTAAGAAGGGATTTCCCGAAATTCCCACGGGAACGGGAAAACACGGGAATTTTGTGTTTATGAGAAATCTGCGCGGGAAAAACCGTGGGCAGCCTCTAGTAATAAAATATAATATAAACTCAAAAACTCTTAAAATTAAATAAAAAACTTTTAATCACTTTGATCCATTAGGGTCCATCCATAGCATATAAATAATTTGGCTTCTTCCCCATTCGCCCGAAAATATTCGCCCGAAATATTAAATTTACCCATTCGCCCGAATTTTAATAAAAAGTGCTCCCCATTCGCCTGAATTTATTTCATGAATAAATAGCACCGTTACAGGTCACAAAATACAACGATTATACACGTAGGCAACAGATGCTTCAAATTCTTTATAAAAGGCTTATAATTTAATTTATCAAACGCGTAAATGATATTTAAGGGCTAATACTTTAAGCGCATATAGCCCGCAGAACAGATGGCCGCTGGGGCCGAAAAGTTCTCGAGTGGAGACCACGGATCGGCAAGCGCAGCGTAGGACGTCCACCGACCAGATGGACGGATGATCTGCGCAAGGCTGCGGGTCCACGCTGGATGCAGGCCACCTGCGATCGGTACAGATGGAGAGCCTTGAGGGAGGCCTATGTCCAGCAGTGGACGTCTTACGGCTGAAATGATGATGATGATGATGACTTTAAGCGTAATTTTCGCCGTATGTTTGACGACCTGAATCTTTATCTTATTGTTATCTAAAAATATAAAATATGGCTGATTATGTTACATAAAAAATTACGGATTATTATTATTATTACGTACCTACATTATCCCTCGAGGTTTGTGACCTTTTCAGTATAAATTGAAACTAGAATACCAATTATAAAACTTGAGATAAGAAAAGCGTCCAGTAGACACCATTGACAAATGGTAAACTAACTATGTACTTACCCAACATGAGCAGTAAATACCACGCACCGAAAAAGTAGCTATCGTTGACACAAACTGGCGCTGTATCAATCAATACATAGTATAAAACAAAACTTCACTTCTCGCGTTTGTCCCTATGTATGCTTAAATCTTTAAAAGTATGCAACGGATTATGATGCGGTTTTGTTATTAGGTAGAGTGACTCCAGAGGAAGGTTTATAAGTATGATACATGCACAAGATAGTAAAAGTTAAGGCGGTACGAAGTTCGCCGGGTCGACTAGTAAAAATATAAAGTAAAAATTAAGGCCTCTGACCTCATCATCGCTGAAAATACTAAAAGACATCGAAAACACTGGTTACATTGAACTTCAGATAGATCATGAGCGGAATTTTAATGTAGAACTAATAGCATGTCTTACTGCAGATAACTGTTGATTGCAATGTCTATGAAATAATCTCAATAATACTTTATTTTTAAAAAACTAAATTGTAAGTAAATAAGTAGGTACATAAATTATTTACTTGTAGGTATGTTTTATTTTAAATTTTTTTTTTTTTTAGTTAACCGGAATTTTATACTGTAAATATGTACATACATTACTTTTTAATTATAACTTAATTCATATTGTATTTCTACCATATTATAATAATGAATGGAGAATTTTCAGTCAAGTTTCAAAAGAAAATTAAAGGATAAAGTGAATCGTGGTTAGGTAGTCTCGCTAAAACTCGAGAACGGCCGGGCCGATTTAGCTGATTTTGGTTTTGTTCTGTATAATAAAAACGAATTGACTGTTTATTCTGTTCTTAATACTCTTTGTTTCATAAGATACGATCAGGCGAATGGGGAACACTTTTTATTAAAATTCGGGCGAATGGGTAAATTTAATATTTCGGGCGAATAATTTCAGGCGAATGGGGAAGAAGCCAATAATTTCACTTCACCTCATACCATATATACAAATGGAGCCAATTTCTCTACACAATGTCCAAGGGCTATTTTCCCTTCTCGGAAGTCATTCAAAGCATTGTTGATTCTGTCTTCAGTTTCAAGAAGTTCAGTCTTCCTTCTTTTTACAGATGAGGACAATGCCGCTTCACTTCTTTGACGTTGGCGTATATTTTGTAGCATAGCATCGTTTTTAATAATGTTTAAAAACTTAAGAAAATTAAGTTTTTTATGAGAGATGTGACGATTTATGGTAGCATGCCAGCTTTCAAGAGCGTTATTAGTTCTATGTTTTTTTTTGGTATACATTCCATAGTAATGGTGGGAATGTACCACCAAACATCCATGTTTTTACGAAGTAATCATTATACTTCGTAATATGGTCACCCTTTGGGCAATCTTCCATTATATATAGAAACGCATCATCGAACTCATTTAGTGGTAAAAGTGGAAGCGACAGGAGAAGGCACAGATGTTTCCTCTGCGATCTTGTTTTTGTCAGCTTCAATTTTTTTCCTCGTTTCATGACGGCCTGGCAGAAATGAAAATAACAACACCTTACTACTGCCTGAGGTAAAACCACTGACAAGGCATTGATAACTGCTTTTTCGAAGTCAATTACGAACTCCTTAGGATTCCACTCTGGTATCTGCGCCTGGATTAACCTAAACAAAGTCTCGTAGGTTAGTTGAGTTTTGTTCATTAATAAAATGTAGATCAGGGGGACGATGTAGCTTTCTCCATTCAATGTTTGTATATTGCCGTGGATTACGTACATTTGGTAAAAAGGTTTGATGCAACATTTGAATGTTCCATCTCCAAAAAACATTTGGATACTGCGCATTTTACGGCGGGACTCAGCGGTTGAAAAGGCTATAATTCTTTCTTCCTCTTCTATGTAGTCAAAAAAGAGAAAATCCTTGTATTGAGATGGAATTTCTACCTCCAGGGAATTCTGAAATGTTGTTCTTGAAACTTCACTAACTTTGTTACGTTTTGAATAGAGAGTGCTTTTAATAGAATCAAATTTTGGAACCTCTGTCACAAAATCTAATCCACTTTCTTCAAAATCAAGAAGCATTTCTTGATATATTGAGGGTATGGGTTGGCCTGTTGATGATGTTGCCTTTTCTTTGCAGGTTTCAATCATTTCTCTTACGATGTTTTGGTTTTCACTTTTAACGCAAGTGTGTGGGCCTTTCTTATTAATTTCACTATCCACTATGGTAACACTTCCGTAACAGCTGGGTGCCTTAGAACACCGCCATCTTTGAGAATTGTTGCTGTTTTTTTTTTTTTTATAATACTGATAATCATCGTGCAGTAAAATTAGCCCACCACGTTTTGAAGAAACGTATTTCAAATCACGATCGTTCACATTGGGTATTTGATCCATTTCGCACACTGCTGAACTTAACCAGATGGTGTCTGATCAATTACTGCACTGGACACTGGTCTACTTTTAAGAATTGGATCTGTCGCAAAATCCTACCCCTTACCCATGTTTTAAAACAAAAGAATTAATATTTTCAATCCTACACAAAAGATAAGCAATATTTTAGGAATACTCATCTAAAAGACAAAGGTTACCTGACCCACCTGGGTCAGGTAAGCCAAAAAAGGCCGAGAATTCTTTTGTTTTCTACTATTTTAAGAATTTTGTCTATAATAAGATTTTCGGTTTCCCCTTTAGCATCAAAGTGATTTTGTTTTGGTAAAAAGATAACAAAAGGAATTAGTTAAAAAATAAAACAAAGAAAACCGCAGATGTTTTATTACATGCTTGCCGACCACAGAACAAGAGAATACAATAGAAATAGCATCATGAGCTTTTAGTACTGAAACCAGTGTGTCCAAACTCACACATATAAACCAAACGCTCACTATGAAATCCAAGCTACCATTGGTGATTAACGACGAAGCCGAAAAGATCTACATCACAAAACTGAAGTAGACTATGAACCTTTTTTACAAATAAACAAAGATCAAAATCAAATAACAATTACCTATGAAATACTTAGGATAATGATGACATACATATGATAAAAGAAAAAAATTAGGTTTTTCCAAAGACATGGTAGAAAGCTATACATCCTCTTTGCTTTAAAATCCTCATGCATTGTTCCTAGTTTTACTATTCGACGCTAGATGGAACTACAGCTTTTGTACTACCGCTACTAAACACTAGGTGGCTACGTCGAAAAATGAAAAACTAAGCTAGGGATACATATTGCGGGAGAAAGTTTGTCGATGAGAAAAACCTATCGATATACAACTTTCTTTCATAGTTACAGTTAACAATTACTTTTTTTTTTACGAAAAACTATGGGTATTCTACGCAAACGGCCTTCTTGGTGATTGGCGATGTATTGGTATTATGATATGAAAAAACCAGTCGCTCATAGAACAAAGTTTATTTTAGTGTACAGTTTAATTTTTATTTATTTCCAATGTCGTTTTGTATTCAACAGTTATGTTTCGCATAAATAGAGATTCAGAAATAAAAATGTGTTTAGTTATAAAATTGTATATACCTACAGTACTGCAAAAGTTATAATGCGCATAGAAATCTTCGTCACTGTTCGACAACGGTCGTATTCCCAAGCGACGGAAGACGATATGTATTTAAGGAGGTGCATTTTCTGCATGCGTAATTTAGTAGAATTATGATTTTTGATTCAGGTGTTTCCGTGAAATCGACAATTAGCGAATCTGCATGCGCATTATTAATTTTGGAGTAAGTACTGTACTTTAAATGAAGCTTTATTTTAACCAAAGTAAACAATTTAGGTGGATGGGTAGATAGACCAATAAAACAAGATGGGTTTTATATTTATATTATTTTATCTTATTTAATATCGACGTACTTGCTTATTTATTACTTGCCTTAAAGTCTTAACTAATCTTGGTTTTTTTAATACATAATATTTAGCATTTTTTCTTCTCTAGGTATTGTTTATTGAAACTCCTCTTAGCTTAAGAAGGTTTCATGATGGCTCCATCTTCAAGTTTATGCATAAGTGTATTAGGTTCTGAGCTTGGCCCAAGGTGATCCAGTAACACAGGCTGTAAATAAATGAAAAGAAAAATAAAATATAGCACACTATAAGAGTGACGACTTGTCTTTATACAATACTAGTCGACCCGGCAAACTTCGTACCGCCTAACCTATTATTAGAACGTGCATGTTTTATACTTATAAACCTTCCTCTTGAATCACTCTATCTATTAAAAAAATCCGCATTAAAATCCGCTTTATTTATAAAGAATTAAACATACCTAAGGACTGATGCGGAAAGCGACTTTATTTTTTACATATTAGGTACAACATTATTGTAATATGATGATGATGCTAATATAATTTCATTCATACGCAAGAGTCTTAGTTGAAAGATTCATTCATTCAGTATTCAAGAATTTAACTTTAAAGTAAATCACATTTTAAACCAAAAAAAAGGTAGAGGTTTTCAAGTCGAAGCGAATACCTATTTTTTTTTCACTGAAAATTATTATTATCGATAGATTTTTATCATAGAAAATTATCGATAGATTTTCATCATGTTGAGCAATCTCTAACTGATTTCCATTAAACTGTTGTCAAAATGTTCTAGAAAAAGTCATAAGTCTAATACCATAGATAAAGAAGAACGCTAAGAAGGTACAGTCACAGTCACAGGACTCACAGGCTTCAATGAAAATTCAATTTTACTGCTCCGTAATTAGGGTGTTTTCATTTTCTCACTTATGGTTTTGTTTTCTTGTTCATGTATAATTTCAAATTTATTTAAAAATACAGTGAAATATTACTTACCGATGTAGTGATACGGCATAATTAGTACTTTTAAGTCCCCAACTTTAATTTTTGCATTCCAACACAGCACAATATGGCATTTTAGTGGGTTTTTTTTCATATTTTTCCTGGTGGTTTGTTTATAAGAAGCATAAAGCAACTGAGCTTATCAAATCTGTCAAAAACTACCCATAGGCACTGCAGAGCTAATGATAGGCACGCGGGCTCCGCCTACTCGCGATTTCTGTTTAGAGAGAGAGAGCATCTTCCTTGTTCTGTGTTGCCGACCAAGATAACTTTGTATTGTAACTATATTTCACGAAATTCTGGGTGTTTTTTGTGAAGTGGAAAAAACCATTAAACATCTTTAAAAACTATCGCAGTTAACATTAGGTATGATTTTGATTCTGTTTTGCTGACTCTCCAAAATTAGAAATTGTATAGTGGGTTGAAACAGTACTATAAATGGGTAGAAAATGGACAAAAATAATTATTATTTTATTTTGGGTCGATCGTGGGTTGAAACAGGCATACAAATGGGTTGAAAACGGAAAAAATAATCGTGGGTAGAAACTCCGTGGGTCGAAACAGTAACAACCCAGTCAGTCAGTCAGTCAGTCAGTAACGGAAGAGTTTTATATATATTGATAACACATCACACTCAAATCCCCTAACTATGAAGAACTGTATCTAGGGTTCCCGAAACGAGTCATTCCCTTTCCGCCGCTTTCTCGCTACGCCGCTCGGTAAGCTCATAAAAGTTCTGGTTCATTGCCCCCGCCTAGTGCGACTTCGCAGTACGCCGCTCGCTGTCATGATCAATCTATCTATAAAATACACATTTTATTTTTACTTAAGGGGAATAAAACAAACAAGTAAACGTACGGTAGTGAAAAAATTCGCCGCCGCCACCGTCCCAGTTGTACCGATTTATATTGAAAATACCAGTGCAACATGAACTAGTCGAAGGTTTATTGGAATGGCAAAAATTAAGTAAATTAAGTGAATTCTGTAAGGAATTTTATATTTCAAGTACCAGGGTAACATGAACTTATAGAAGGTTATTGTAAGCATGAAAGAAATTAAGTAGAGTATGAAAATTCGATTAGTTTATATTTCAAGTACCAGGGTAACATAAACTAGTAGAAAGTTATTGTAATTGTAAGCATGTAAGAATTAAAGGATTTGTCAAACAGACGGCGCTACAGCTGCGCGTTAGGTTAGAGCGCTAGCCTGACGCGGGGCTATAGAATCTTTGATGACACATGAGGGGGAGGGGTCAAGTAGGTATGTTTTGAATGACCAGTAGAACCGACTTTCCTCAAAATTTCGGACATTGTTCTGTCCGGTATGACCATTTATTTTTTACCGTACCCAGACTGTACGGTACGCTTAAATACCGGACATCTGGCAACCCTACTAGCGTAGCAGGATAAAGCAAGCCCGAATTATGATTTTAGGGATTCCTAACTCTACTCCTTACTCCTCAAAGTACCTAGGTTCCTGTATTTATTCGTTTGAGAAATAATGGTTGGTTTGAGTGTAAATATAAGTTGCTCATTTTCGGTATAAACATCCAACCACTAACCTAACCCACTAACCTTTTTCTCGTCTTCTCGTCAACCAAAGTTCACTGATTCATTGCTCAATAGTTTGCTCCTTAAAAACATTTCAAGAACCTTCTACTAATTCATGTTAGCCTGGTACTTTTTTCATTAAAACTAGCAAACCAATAAGTTGCCAATATGTTTTGGGACTACATGTCTGACGCGCCACATACTGTGAAAAGCGTTCATTGTTTCATAATTCGATACTCAATTATTGTCTATATCAAATAAAACAAATTTAATATCCTAAAATGCTAGTACATACTCCCCTTAATGCAATAAAACCACATGAGCAGCTGGACTGACGCGCGGGCCTACGGGAAGTCTTGAATGCGTGGAGCGGCGTAGCGCGAACGCATGCAAGGCGGACGATGACTAGGCATATTTAGCGGGCAACTGGAGCGGCGTAGCGAGAGAGCGGCGGAAAGGGAATAACTTCCCGAAACATATACCGAGACGAACAGTACACCCAGACCGAGAAACAAACATCGATATTTATCATAACAATGTTCACCCGCCAGCAATCGAACACAGGTGTGCACACGCTTCTCAGTCCACATCACTGCCAACTGAGCTACGGAGAGAATAGGTACTTAGAATAATTTTCGATTGAAAACCCTTTCACCGCAGTACAATAAATACTACATACAGTATGAGCACTCCCTGCCTTCCTCAGCAAGTGCGGCTCTCGAGAGAGCATCTTCCTTGTTCTGTGGGCTCTCCCGCGCTCGGTCACCTCTCAGTTACCGCTCAGTACAAATAAAGCAGTGTCGCACGTCTCATCTTACTCAACAAGCATGATACGCGTGCACGTACACGAGTTTCGGCTGTGCGCGAAGCAACGCGCTTTTTTCTATGAAGTGTCCGTACTGTGCGTTTACAAAAGATTTAAGAAAACACTAAAATTTAATAAATAAGTATAATTATTATATTGTAATTAAAATAAGAAATCTACACTATAATTTAACATGAAATTGAAATAAAATAACAGAATACCTAACTAATAGTGATATAATATAAAATGTCCTATATTAATGAAATAACATAACTTTGGTGGGTGGTTCTGGCTGCAGCAGTCCAGTCCTACCACTCCAACTCCCCGGGGATGTACTTGTCGATCAGCTGCTCGTAGTAGGGCCAGAGCGCCTCGATGTCTGGCACGGCCGAGCTCTTCGTGTACAGATCGTATTTGCTGCAAAACAATGAATAACGATCAAGATAACGGGCCACGACGGACCCAACAGTAGGTATATTAGACGCCCCGAAACGACCTCACCCTAGTCAAATGATTCTATTCCCTCTCGCAATGACTTAACATCGTTTGGAAGAAAGGGGTAAGTAACAAACTCTACTAAACAATATATTTTTTTAACACTATGAATAGGTAAGTAAAGCTTGGCAACGGTGTCTTGAAAAGGAACCATTTTTAGTTTGAGTTGAAAACCCTAACAAAAATAACTTCTTGTAAAGAAACAGATCATGAATTTGTTGATTTTTTATTTCGACTAGCTTTTGGCGTAATGGTGTTTTATTTAGGGAGAAAGTGAATAAAAATTTCTAAGTCCACATACAAAGTGGCGCCCCCGTTATTTTCTAGTATAGTAATCTGTGCCAAGCTGTACCTAGTTTAAATATTGTAGGTACTCACTTGAACTCCAGCACCCACTTGAGTATCTCTTCATCCTTCTCGTTGGTGAGGTGGCGGTAGTCGCCGCCCGCGTGCCACGGGTAGAACGAGTGGTATCTGTATGAGAATGAGAATAAAGATCATTCTCAATGTGGTCAAGCCCATTTTTTCCGTAACGCCGAACGATTTTTTTTTACCGATTTATTCAATTTCACTACCGCTCTAAAGATTTGGGTAATTTTAGTAATTCGGGAAGTATATAATAATAATAATAACACAACACACTCAGAGCCCCTAACTAGGAAGAACCTGTATCTAGGGTACCCGAAACACATACAGAGACAAACATCACACCCAGACCGGAAACAAACATCGATATTCATCATATCAATATTCGCCCCGCCCGGGAATCGAACCCGGGTGCACACGCTTACTCAGTACACATCACTGCCAACTGAGCTACGGAGCAGTCAAAATGTCTTATCTATACCAATATTATGATGAGGATTGGATGATTGTATTGTTTGTTTGCAGTGAATATTATTAGGCCGTCCGTGTCCGAGACGAGACTACTGAACCGATTTAATTTTTATTTTTACAAAAAATCCACAGCACTTAAAATTACAATTAGAATCAGAATAGCCTTTTGTTTCTAAACCGTCTCATTTGCTTTCTTTTTCTCTAAATTGGTTTAGTGTGTCAATAGACAGAGGCCTCCTCTTTACATCTTCTTCAAGTTTTCTATGTAATCAAGGTAATCTTTTGTTGTAAGAGGGTAATTGTCATACTCCCCCGCAGTGACAAACTGTATTGGGAGAGGGAGAGAGAATTACAATTACAAAAGTATACAATTATAAGTTCAAAAATTATTTAACTTTTGGGAAGCTACACTATCTCCAGGTGACATGGCTAACGAATATTGTCACAAAACTTGATTGCTAGGCGGTCGAAGTTCACCGTTTCAGCTAGTCTAAACATAAAGATAAGAATAGAATAGAATAAACATTTATTCACCAAAACCGACATAATTACACAGATAAAGTGAAAATAAAATAAAGTACAGTTAACATAGACAGCAATATGCATGCCTACGGTCACTCGTCACACGGATAACTTTTTAATAATTATTTTAAAAAAAAATGCGGTAGTAAATTTTATGTCAGGTCCACAAAGGTCCACGCGAGACTCGACAGAGGTTACTAAATAAAAGTTATATTTCCATCTAAATTTTATGAATACGTTTAAAATGTTACTTTTTCTTCTATAACTCTATAAACAACAATCCATTAATACATTATTAAGTAGTCTAAAACGCAAACCTGATCATGTAGAGTGCCTTCTCAGGCAGCTTGGCCTTGTTGTGCTTGAGGAACTGGTAGAGGTACTCGTCGTGCGACCACGAGATCAGCAGCGCGTCCAGCCCGCAGTGGGGCTCGTACATGCCGTACTTTGTACTGGAAATAGAATAACCATGGATTGTCATCCAAACTGGCAATGGAAACGGGTTTTCTTGGAGTTTCTTTACTTTATCCAATCAGAAATGAGGAGATGCGCAGAAGAACTAAAGTCACCGATAAAGCCCAAATAATTGCGAAACTAATGTGGTTGGTAATGTTTATTTTTATTTTTTATTTTATTTTTTATTTTATTTTATTATAAAGGTGACACAACATAATACAATCGGTGAAATCGCTTATATAAATGTTAGAGGTTAGAACTAGACTGCATTACAAAAACGTGTGCACACGAAACCAATTTAAAGTAACAGTGTTCATACTTAAGACTATTTGTGAGTATTATTTTATTTGTGAGTATTACAACCCATAACTTACGCAATAAATAACAAACAATGATTAACCTAGGTAAAAGGAGAAAAACTAACTAGACAATTATTACATCTATAACTTTTTTAAATCTACTTAAGCTTAGACCAAAGATGTCGAGGTCACAATGTTTTTTGACAAGATCATTATATTCACGGCACATTCTAACGATGGGATTGTAATACGACGTATTATTTTTATAGACCTGTAGAGAGAAGGGTCGCGGGCGACGATTGCTAATTTTTATGTTGAAGGAAACAGCTGCAAGAAGAGTAGGTGCTATTATAATTGAATTAAGTATTTTATAGAAATGCAACATATTTTGGCGCTTGTAATGGCACAGAATACCTAATAGTACCGGTAATGGGCAGGGACATAATAGCTCGACTGGAGCCGAAAACTTCTAGAGTGGCGACCGCAAACCGCAAGGCGCAGAGCAGGCAGACCGCCAACAACGTGGTCAGACAACCTGGTAAAAGCAACGGGAGTACGAAGCAGGAGGCTCGCTCGAGACCGGTCGTTGTGATTATTAATTGGGGAGGACTATGTCCTTCAGTGGAGATCTTTCGGCTCAAATGATGTTAGGTTTAGGTATGTCAAGTCAAAGTCAAAAAGTATTTATTCAATATAGGATACAAGCATTGTCACAAACACTACAGATTCATAATAAAAATAGAAAGAAGAAAATATTTTTGTTTCTAATTAATAAATAAATAAATGTGATCCTTTGAAAATAGAAAATAAGTCAAATAGAAAAGAAATTAATGACGGATACTTACTTGTACTTAGGGTTGTAGGTGTCTGGGTTATCCTTGAAGCTCTCTGGGCCGTACACGATGGACTCAGCCCACTTGCAGCCTACGGCGAAAGTGTCGCCCACCACGCACCACTGCGGCTCACCGTAGAATGCCATCACCTAGAACGTTATTCATCATCATTATTATTTCAGCATTTTTAGAACGTTATTACTTATCATCAACTAGCTAGGTTGAACATAAAGATCGAAAGATCTCCCGTGACCCCCTTGCTAACAGCCGAGATGGACACTGGTGGGTGCGACCCCCACATAACCCTGCGGTTATCCCCGGGGCTGCAGGGTACTCGTTAGGAGTTTCCCCGCCTTAAAAATAAAATAAAAAAAAGTTAGGTACAGTAGGCATAATCAATAACCATCCCAAGCAAACTATCATTTCAGCCGAGAGACGTCCACGGGTGGAAATGGCCGGCCTCCACCCCACCCACAGTTCGCCACAAAGACGTACAACAAAAGAGGGGAAAGGGTGTTGCTACAATCGCCTGAGACTGGCATTCAACAAGCAAAATTTTGAAAGTGGGAAAGCCTCCATTACCCGTTACCCCACGGCCCCGCGGGAGGATCGGGGTTACGTACGTCGGAATCGTACCAGGCATAAAAAATATTGGTAACCATCGCTGGATCCGAGAAGAATACCCTCGGTCTTCTTCTTCTTCCGGTGCCTCTCCACTACTGGAGGTTGGCCGTCAGCTCCGCAAATGCTTCTCTCTCTCCTGCCAGTCGAAAAAGTTGTTCTACGCTGGCAACTCCTGTCCACTCCTTGATGTTGGCGAGGAACGGCTTCCTTCTCGCTGACCCTCGGTAACCATCGCTGAATCTATCATAGAAGAACCCAGGAAGCACCCGAATGAATTAAAACTTCAGACAAAGAACACTAACCTTCCCCAAGTCATGTATCAGCCCCGTCAGATGGAACCAGTCATCATGAGGGTGCTCCTCACGGATCCTCTCGGCGGTCTGGAAGGCGTGCACGATGTTGGGCAGCTCCGTGTCAGGGTCTGACTCGTCCACCAGCTCGTTTAGCTTGATGAGCGTGTCCTTGATGTTTGCTTTGAAGTGGTTGAACTTGAGCCACTTTTCACGCTTTGCTGTTTTTGGGAAATAATAAGCTTATACTCAGAGTAACTTTGCTTTACGAAATGTTTGTACAGTATTAACGATTTTCTAAACCTTAACAATAAAGAAATTGTTATAAAATAATTATGTTATGTTTATCAAATATTATATAAAAAAAACACTGTTTTAATTTAAATTTAAAAAGGATATTTGTTTAAAGTAGTACAGTGGCGGACACGATCGGCGTAACACTTCCGGTTTTTCTGTATTGTAAAATAGTTCTTGTTCTCTGGTAATACAGTCTTGGGCTGACGAAACCATAGACAAATCTGTTACGGCCTCCTAGTCCGTGACTGTACCTGTAAGAGGTAGGTAACTAGCTAATTAAGCTAAAATGTAAATTTTGCATGTCAACATATGTGTGACAAATTGTGTTGGTTTCCCTAAATATAACATCCTTTGTTATGTACTTACCACAATTTATGAAAATAAATTATCTTTATATTTAATGCCTAATGCCCTTCCCATCACTCGAGAAAGCGACGGGGGTATGTCGGGCTCGCACGCACCCACTAAAACCACACGTAGGCCGTCTCGGAGATTTTTGTGAATGACCCTTGGAATCACACTCAAGAGTCCCTAATTACGTAGAATCTGTATTAAGGATGCTCGAAATACATACTTAAAAAACGCCTGACTCTAGAAACAATTCGCCGGGATTTTACATTTATTGCAATTTGCGGTAATGATAAAGAATGGATATAAGTAGGTAATTCCGCCTTATCTTTATCAATCAATAAAGGGGATCTGATAAGACGAGTAACAAGTGGCATTAGCCATCGATAGCGATCTTTCAAGATCAATATTAATCCACCTCATGTTGTCATCTCGAGTAGTCGGTGAATTATCAAAACAAAACCGTTCGTATCTTTGATCTTTTATATAGTTTCAGGGTTCCGTAACAAACAAGGAAACTTTATAATTACGCTAAGCTAAGGGAAGAGAATACCAGCAATGCTCTCTCTCTTCGCGATTATCCTACTCGTTAGAGACGGCTCCTAAGAGTGTATTAGATATACTTAGCACGACCATATATTGTCCTAAGTCTGTCATATCAGTCGGTCTGTCTTTGACGCCGTTCTTTGCTTAGAAAATATATAGAACGTATAAGTAAGTAATAATAGTATCCCCCAGATAAAGTTAGTAGTTCTGTGTGGTACTTATCTGATATACAAAAATGAAATTTCCCGACATTGGTATTCGGTATTTTTACTTCAGCGAAGAGTTTCAGCCGTTCGGTGACGAAAAGCTCACGGGCAAGCATAGTCGCTCCCATTATAGGGGCTAAGCAAACAGAATCAGGCGAAGGACAGATAGGGCGCAGCTACTAAATTTTCTCAGGCGTGCTAATATTTTATAACGGAACGTCGCTGCTTTTGTTTAGCCCCGATCGACATGGCGCCTGCGCCGTTTTTATGCCTTACTTGTTTGCGTAGTCACTAAGATTCATATTATTAGTGTTAAGGTACCTTTTACAAAGTCGACAGTGACGTTGGTGTGCATATCGTAGTAGGTGCGGCGCACACGCGCCTTGACGGGGTCCGCGTCGTCCACGGAGTAGTCCCGGAACGCCGTCAGCGGCTTGCCGTCGTACACCGCCTCCGGACGCAGCAGCTGCGACGGGTCTACTAGGGATATCGGGCCCTGATGGGTTAGGGAGTGTTAGTAAGGTAGGAATATATTGGAAATAATGGATAAAGGTCTGAAGTTTACCTAGCGTATGTATAAAAACAACACGAAAAAGGTATCAAATCATTCATTTGTTAGACGTCCTCTGTTGGACATCTAAGGTTGCCATAGTGTCGAGTCCTGCGCAAACCTCGTCCAGGATCAATTTAAAATAAAACTTTCGAAGAGTAAGTAGAGGCGCAATAAGAACGATTTTTAGAAATCTATATGGGAACCAGGAAATACGTTTTTTTACTTGTCAACTTTTATAAGCTTTTCTATTGGCGTTTCGCATAACTGCAAGTTTAGAGAGGATATGTAATGTATGTCAGGTCAGGTAGTATTTGTAGATATTATAAAAAAACTGTAAGTACTTACTGAAGCAGCCATATTGTTCAGTTATTTTCACCTCTTCAAACAATCTTGCGGGAGGCTGTTTCCAAACTCACCAAAGTTTAAAAATTCATCTTTTATTTATACAAACCGCAATTTTAGTATAAAGTATATAAGGTCGGTTTTATCTCAGATGTTCAACTAGCGATATATGAGACTTTAGATAAAGTAATCCTAGGGGGTAGATTAGATTCTAGGCAATATTATTCATCTCAGCCGAAAGACGTCTACTGTAGGACAAAGGCCTCCTCCAAAGCTCACATCAAGAACGAACCTTGATGGGGCGGAGAGGTTTCTCTATGGCGATTCGATATACAACACTAATGATTATTTTAGAACTTTTTTTTTTAATAAGTGTTTGTTAGATATAAGTGGATCAGCAAATAATCGGCAAAATAAGATAAATTAGACAAGTATTATCCCGTTTTGTTAACTTATCTTACCTTAATCCTACCAGTATTATTCTGCTGCGTAGCTAAATTCTTCAGTAACATGTTGAAGTTTAATTTTGATTATTACTTTTTAGAATAGAGTGTATAGCGTCCAGAATAAGATCCCAAAATCCTGTAAAACTCAACTTCATATAATAATCCCGAGAGGATTAATTTAATCTCTTTATAGTAATAGAATAGAAGTATAATCAAAACTTTTAAACTTAGTTTCTATAACTGTCATCATTCTACTATTCCTATATGATCAAAGTTACGGAACTTTGAAATAAAACAAAGTGGTTGTCAAAAATACTTGTATTAAAATGTAACTGTACAATTAAAATAACATATAAACAAATACTTTATTAGGCTAATTACATTTCAACTCGAAAGACACTTGACTGAGGTTATCATTTCATATTGCTTGAATGAGAAAAAAATCTTATTATTGTGAACTATTATACTTCCTAAAGACAAAGATGTTAGTATCTTCCTAATATCATCAAAAAATTCATACATTTACTAATAATAAAATATTCCAACAATATAATAAAAATACAATCCTGATGATCAGCTATATTACAACAAAAGTATGAAAACCATACGCTTTTGTGATGTTTCCTTTACCAATTGCTAAGGCGGCCTAGCTCTACAACTAAATTATTAGATTGAAATGCTTACGTTTTAAAATGTCTAAGTTTACTGCGGTTATTTTTCTAGTCTTTCTTTCTTTCTTTACCTGAAAGGAAATAAAGAAAAAAATAAAATATGTTATAGTTATTTATGTGACTGATACATAATAAGAGGCATAATTATCCCGTGGAACGATTGACTATTACCCTCAAACGCATTTAAGGCGGTAACTCACGGTATGGCGCGAAATTCAAAAAATTTTCACGTTTTTTAAATATTTTGGCAAAAGTATTAATTTTTAATAAAGTTTAAATTAATTCGCGAATGTAAAAACCTATCTCCCACATTGTGATATATCGTTTTTGAAAGACAGAGTTACCGATTTTGTGTATATTCAAGGAACTTGATTTTTGGCCTTTTCCCCCTTAGACACAAAATCTGTAGGTCTGTCTTCCAAAAACGTTGTATTACAATGTGGGAGATGGTTTTTTACATACGCGAATTCATTTAAACTTTATTAAAAATGTATACTTTCGCCAGAATAAATAAAAAACACGAAAAAAATTTAATTTCGCGCCATACCGAGAGTTACCACCATTATGCAGTTTATGTGCGCACGACGCGTTGAGGTTTTATTGTGAATTTTATGAAAGGAGCCGAAGGAGAGTTTATATCGTTTTTGAGGTTGTAGCGCTAGATGGCGTTAGTGTGCGCTACATACCTAAGGCGTGAGTGCGGCGGGAGAGGAGCGCGCGCTGTCGCTGGACCACTCCCCCTCGCTGTACTCCCTCTCCCCCCTCCGCCTCTTGCCCGCGCGCTCCGGCCGGACCACTTGACTCTCGTCGTCTGAACTTGAGTCGTATCTGGAGTTAAATTAATTAGCGTTTTTAGATAATGCTACTCTTAGATAGTTTCTAGCTGATGTCTAGCTTCACAGCGGTAATTAATTAAAAAAGTTATTTAGATCTGCATACCTTACAAGTTTACAGAAAAAATAGGTCAAAATCACAAAACAAGAGAAAAAACTAACTGTCCCGTACATTGACCCGTCAGCTGATCGAACGAACAAGATTTCATGTCAAGAAAGTTGTTAGGTAATGGTGAACATAAAGCTCTTTTGATTTATTACCGCCATGCCAGAATCACCCTATATAAAAATCAATTGCTGTTCGTATGTCTCGCTAAAACTCGAAAACGGCTGGGCCCATTTAGCTAATATAGTTTCGAAACGTTTGTTTTTGAATTGAACAAATGAATCAATACATAGTAAAAAAAAGTCGCTTCCCGCGTCTGTCCCTATGTTATGTATGTATGCTTAAATCTTTAAAACTAAGCATCGGATTTTGATGCTGTTTTTTGTAACAGATAAAGAGATTCAAGAGGGAAGTCTATATGAATAATACATACACAATATAGTAATAGGTTATACGGTACAAAGTTCGCCGGGTCGACTAGTTTTGAATAATAATTAGTGTACTAACGGAAGCACCCCAGGCGGCGGCGGGGAAGGCTGCGGCGCGGGGGAGGGCGCGCGCAGCTGCTGCAGCGTACTCTTCAGGTCCGCGCTGACTACTGCCCTCTCTGTCACTCCCTCCGCCGGCACATCGCCCTCTCCCTCTCCCTCCGAGCCCGACGACACGGAGCGTCGGCGCTTCTTCTTGCTGCGAGAGTGCTTCTTTTCTTTCTTGTGTTTTTTACGTTTACTGTTTGTTTTTTTTTTGGGAAGACAAAGATTTTAGTTACTGGTTACTTACAGAAACCACAAATCATAAAATATTGAATACTAACAAACAAACAATCAATCGAATGTTTCCTCTTTATAATATTGGTATAGATAGAACTCTAGGTAAAAATCACTCTCTTAGCAAGATGAAATGAGATGGTGACGTTTGTAATACTGCACATCAATACGCATTTTTTTAATGTTGAAAATAAATTTTTTAATGGTATGTCAGGTTTTTCGAAAGATATCCACTGCTGCAAAATAAGGCTTCCCCCACATATACAAAAAACTTAGTAATAAAAAAATATTTAGTACTTGGAACCTATACTTACGCACGTATTGTGTGTAAATAAATTCCTGTCATGTCTGTGTTCATTTAAGAAGAAGAAATAAACATATTTATTTACAACAACAACGACACACATTACAAAACATAAGAGGAAATAACAAAAATAAAATAAAAATAATCAAACATAAAAAAACCAAGACATGTGACCAAATATAAATAAATTCGTCCAACAGAGATGCTTTGCCAAAGTGTGCCGCTGCAGCTGCAAAATGGTACTAGCTCATCATGTGCTAAAGGTTGATACCATCAGCGCGCATTCAGTCAGCCTAGTGCCAGCGTAACTCACAAGCTCAAAAAAAAAACTAAATATGGCGGCTAAACGCAATGCTATATGAGAGAAGAGTTATATCTCTCGTCTGCGTTTGGTCGCCATATTCAGATTGATTGACAGTGTCTCTCACCTATCGTGTTCAGATTCCTGGTCATCATCAGAGTACTTCCGTCTCCTGCTCTTCTTGGAGGCTGACTCGCCGTTTTCTATTGAACAATCACGACCACGACACATTATTTATATTGAGGTAAATAATTGCTTTTTTTTTAAAAGAGACCCGAATTTAATGAAATGACACAATCATAAACTGAGAACTCCCTCTTTTCCGAAGTCGGTTAAAATCGGTACTCATACCTTTTCCTGAAAGTAACGAATACTTTTGTGAAAACCGCACCAAAATCGGTTAAGCCAAACTCGAGATAATCGCGACAAACATACATACAGGTAAAACTGATAACCTCCTTTTTGAAGTCGGTTAAAAAAAACATTATTCTGAACAAGCACTCAAGTGACAACGACAACTACTAAAGTTGTTCCCATGGCACGATATATCATTTTAAAATCTTGAAACGAAAATAAATCTTAAGTAGAGTACTTAGAGTCTATATTACAAAGGCAAAGTCAGCAGCTGGACGCGCGTGTGGGACCGGTATGAAGAAGCACTTTGTCACATTGTGAGCGTTGTCACCTAAGTAGTCGTGTGGTTATTGTAATAAAAAGTATATCCATCTAATATTTAGTTTTCTTTTTACCATATAGGTTTGATAGGACATTGCAGGCTTGAATCACCTGATTGTCCGAAAGGTAAGATGATTCTGTGCTTCGGAAGGCACGTTAAGCAGTTGGTCCCGGCCGCGGTAGTGGTCGCTGTAGCCGCGGCGACAAGCTGGCCCCGCCTCACGTTGGTAATAAAGCATAAACTCGGCTAAACGTGGGTGCGGCTCTTGAGCTGGTACCTCTGCCTAACCCTTCGGGGGATAAAAGGCGTGAGATTATGTATGTATGTATGTTTTTACCATATTTTTCGCGATGCCTCTTTTTCTCTCTCTTCCTCTTCTTTTCTTCCTCTTCAGCTTTCTTCTTCCGAATAGACTCGAGGGTGTCCACCTGTCGTTTTAATATAACATGATTATCTACTTCTACTATATACACGGTTTAGCACCCGGTAGGTATAGGTATACAGGACAGGACTGATTCTTGAAAACAAAATTGAAAAATAATGAACCGTGCTCACTTGAGGTACTTCGAAAGTTTTTGTAAAAAAAACTAAAAACGCTGTGCAGCATCAGAGCAATGACCTACGGTAGCTTTGCTGGTGCCTTAGAATTTTATACTTATGGAAAAATTAAATTGTTGATTTTACTAATTTCTCATCAATTTTCTCACCTTTTAAACCTTCCCTGGACTACTACGTCTACAAAATCAGCTAAATCGGACTGGCCGTTCTCGAGTTTTAGCGTTACAAACGAACCAAGATCCATTTTTATATAAGTACGAGCTGTCCCGGCTTACTTCGTTACGGCATAGAATATAAGATACTACTAAATACTTGGCTCTATAGACTATGTTCTTTTGACTGCCTAGAATGGGCGAATAAAAAAACAAACAACAACAAACCACCTGTCAAAATATGTAAACAAAAGAAAAAATATTGCACCTTGGGTCACATTATTTGAGTTTAAGTAAGGATCCCTAATTTTTATGAAATCTTATACAGCCTATGTAACTCGGGAATAGTGTAGCTTCCTTTCCAGGGAAAGAATTTTTCAAATCGGTTCAGTATTTCCGGAGCCCATTCGTTACAAACAAATCTTTCCTCTTTAAAATATTGGTATAGATATATGGAGATAGAAAGTAGATTGTGTGATTTTTTATATTTTAGTCTGCACGAAGTTAGCCGTGTCAGTAAGAAATGCAGTAATAACAACTGCGTCAGTTACCATGGCGCTGGCGAGCGAGGCGGCGGGCAGCGCGGCGGCGCCGGCGGGGTCCACTCCCACTTTCCGTAAGAACTCGGCGGCGCGCCGCCGCCGCTCTACTTGCTTCGCCTTGTCTGCTTCTGACTCTTCATTTTTATCTGAAAAAATAAAATAAACATGTATAAAACTCTTTCGTTACTAGCTGACAGACACGCAGAGCCGAAACTATTGGGCGTAGTGGGCCGAAATTTTGCACGTGGGTTCCTTGGGGAGTGAAGGGAAGCACTAAGGAATGAATTTCTGAAACTCCCATGGGAACGGGAATAAATAGTGGTCCTTCGAGAAAGTGATTTTAGTGAATTTTGTGTGTATTCTTAAGTGAGAGCGCATCGGTCGCTGGCCTCCCACAAGCGGGTCTCACCAGTAGATTGAGAGGGCGCACGTCCATGTCACTTGAGTAAGTATACGCAAAAAACACTGAAATAAAGCAATCAAGCGAATCTATAACCATACAAATCCATTACTATCAAACATATCAAGTCTCATCAAGATATCAAGTCAAGACAGTGAACTCAAAAAAAAGGTACCTACAACATATCAATATCAAGCATCAAGTCAGTAATATCTCATTATCATGGAGAAAATTATGGAGCAGCAGAAATGCCTTTCTGAAAGCATCCAAAAATTACTTATCAATATCAAGAAAGAACCAATAGAACGCAGGACTCCAGATCTTATCAAGCGCCGGCTAGAGACTTTGGAGAACTATTGGTTGGAGTTTCAAAGAAACCACCATCAACTGATCAAGGAGCTATCCTCAAGTGAAGATTATTTTACGAGTAACTTCTTTGAAAACACCAGAGAAATTTACTCTCAAGCAAGGGAGCTGTTGGAGAGCTGGCTTTGCGCTCGACCGAAATCCATGGAAACCCCAGGTACGTCGTATGCCGATAGACAACCCTCACCGTTGCCTACGCCTGCTTTTCGCGTAAACGCTCAGGAGTCCAAAATGCCTCCGCCGCCAACCTATCAATCCCACGGCTCAGAAAGCAAGCTCGACGAGTTTATCAGGAAACAGACAAGTAATTTCAAGGCCTTTGCTCGAACCTTGTCTCAAATCAAAATAGAAGACATGAACGACAAGTGGGAGTTTGAAGACGCTCTACGCACGCTCGAAACCCGTTGGCAAGTGATTGACAAGTTTCACTGGGAGTTCGATAGTGAGTACGACGGTTCAAATCAAGAATATGATTCTATGTTTTCGGAACACGAAGAAAACTATATCAAGATCAAGAAGGCCATAAACGGCAAATTATGGTCAGTGAAACATCGGGAGAAGTCTACTCCTCAACTGGACATCCCTCAATTCCACGGAAATTACCAGCAGTGGGTCTCGTTTAGAGACTTATTCCAAGAAGCCGTACACAACAACCCTTCACTCTCACACGCTCAGAAAATGCAGTTCTTAAAAAGCAAGTTAAAAGGAGAGCCTGAGCGTCTCATTCAACACTTACAGATAAGCTCAGATAATTACAAAACAAGCTGGGACATACTAAATCACAGATATAGCAACAAAAAACTAATATTTACATCTCATATTTCTGCAATCATGAATTTACCGATTATTCAACAAGATAGAGTCACAACAAATCATATCAAGCGCATCCACGACGTCACAACTGAATGCCTAAACGCCATTTAAACACCTAAACGCCAACCGCTCAAAAACAGAATGTGCCTGGGACCTGGAAGTCTCCATGGTGATTTAAAACTGTGAAATTTTAAAAATGTTATTTTTGTTAGTTCATAATTATTTATTTATTGGTTTTAATCAAAAGTATACTTTTTCTTTTTATTTGATTGCGATGAGTTGTTTTAAATGTATTTATTTTATTTTGTTTTATGTTATATATGTATGCAGACTCTACTTGTTTATTAATTTATAGTAAGTAACATATTCAAGTAATTTTTTATTTTTTATTTTATTTTTGAGTATGGGAAATATTTTCATTTTTATTTATTTATACCCATAAATAATATTTATTTATTTTACCCCTTATTTACCCCTTTTACCCCTTTCTCGTAAGGTACCGACAGAATATCAGCGTCACAGATTTTTGTGACACATGCTGAGTCGGAGCCTATTTCGGTTGTGATATGCGCCACTGTGCCTTACACTGTGTGTAAATTTGTTTAATGTAACTTGTTTGTAATATTGTAATTTTATATTGTCTTTTTGTATTTATTGTTAATTTAATTTATGTGTGTGTGTATTGCTTACCGAAATAAATATTCTATCTATCTATCTATCTATCTATCCATTAAGAACTTAGGTGTGGACGTCGAATCATGGGACCCCATACTAGTTCATATTTTATCTCAAAAATTGGATGCTGAAACCCACAGCGATTATATGACATCGCTGGCTGATCCCCGAGAGTTGCCGAAACTAAGTGAATTTTTGGCATTCTTAGAAAACAAGTTCACAACCATGGAATCGTCGCGACGCAAACAAGAAAACAGTCCGTCAAAACCAAGTTCTTCGACGCTGTCGTTTCCTGGGAAGCAAGAAAAATCACATGGGAAGCAATACTTTGCTAGCAACAAGGCTACTACACAAGCAAATAAAATAAAAAACACAAAATTAAATTGTGCAATATGTAAAAGTAATGAACATGGAATTTACTTTTGCAAAGAATTCGCGGAAATGACACCAACTCAAAAAAGGCAAGCGATATTGAAACTTAGTCTTTGTTGCAATTGTCTTTACAATCACTTTAACAAGCCCTGCATATCGACCAAACGATGCCGCGAGTGCGGCGGGTGTCATAATACCATCCTCCACGACGCGTTTGTTACCGTCAGCACTGTAACTAGGTCGAATCAAGCCGACTTAAATGAAAGAAACGCCACAAATCATGCAAATTATCACGTGGCTCAAAAGCAGCCTACCGAAATACTTCTGGCTACTGCGATGATCAAGGTCCAGGGCGCAGATGGACACTATCACGTAATGCGTGCCTTAATTGATCAAGGTTCACAAGTGTCACTAATGACGGAAAATGCTGCTAAAAAACTAGGCCTATCAAAACAAAAATGTACCGGCATCATAACAGGCGTCGGAACACAAGATATAAGCTGCAAGGGAAAAGCGAACATCAACTGCCAGTCGCTTACCGAAAACTTCTGTCTTCATATAGAAGTTTTCGTGATGAAAAGTTTAACAAGAAACTTGCCTAACTGTACTTTTGGAAAACCATCATGGGAACATCTAATTGACTTACAGTTGGCGGACCCCGAGTTTTACACGAGTCGCCCGATCGACATGCTACTTGGCGCGGACGTGTATTCTCAAATCTTACTCGAAGGTGTAAGGCGAGCCGACTACTTAAGGCCAATCGCGCAACACACTCGACTTGGCTGGATTTTATGCGGCAAGGCAGAAGTTTTCCAGTGCAATATGGTCTCCAATTTACCTGATATACAAACTTTTTGGGAGATTGAAGACATACCAGACCAGACTACTATATCAGATGAAGATCAAAGTTGCATCGAATTTTACAACGCAACAACAGTTCGTCTCGAGGACGGAAAGTATCAAGTACGCCTTCCCCTTAAATCGGACTTGTGCGATATGGGTCATTCAAGAAATACTGCTGTCGCTCAATTTATGCAACTGGAGAAAAAGTTATCAAGAAATAAAAATATCGAAAAAGAATACAAGTTATTTATCGAAGAATATATAGCGATGGGACACATGAAACCTGTTGCCAAAATTTACCCACAAGAGTACTACTTCCCTCACCACTGCGTCATAAGGGAAGGTTCAACAACCACGGCGCTGCGTGTAGTTTTTAACGCATCTCAGAAAAGCTCCAGTGGAACGAGCCTTAACGATCACATGTACAGAGGACCCAATTTGCAAAAGGACCTACTTACATTGATCTTAAAGTGGAGGCAATATCAAGTAGCCTATACTGCAGATGTAGAGAAAATGTTTCGGATGATCCTAGTTCATCCTGACGATCAAGGACTACAGAAAATCATCTGGAGAAATTTACCGAAAGATGAACTGCAAGAATATCAATTAACTACGGTAACGTACGGCACCAAGGCCGCGCCGTTCCTCGCCATGATGACTTTACATCAACTGGCTGATGATGAGCAACATAAATATCCTGAAGCCGCCAAAGTCGTCAAGGACAGTTTTTATATGGATGATCTCATCCACGGAAATCATAATACCGAATCTGCAAAGCAAATGAAGCAAGATCTAATTGCGTTATTGAATTCTGGAGGCTTCAACCTGCGAAAATGGTCATCCAACGATCAAGAATTACTGGATAACCAGAAAACCATACAAGAACAAGAAAATTATGACTTCAAGGAGTCAAAAACCACCAAGGCTCTAGGGATCCAGTGGGACCCAGAACAGGACGTCTTTATCTTTCAATCAAAAATCAGCACGGATACAGACGTGAAAGGTTCAGACCAGCACATCACCAAAAGAAAACTGCTGTCAGAAATATCCAAGTTATTTGACCCTTTGGGGTGGCTGACACCTGTTTCCACGCAACTGAAAGTCCTATTTCAGACAGTTTGGAGAGTAAATATTCAATGGGACGACAAAATTCCAACAGATATAAATACAACATGGCAAAAAATAAAACAAGATTTAATAAATATCAAGCTTATAAAAATACCTCGATGGTTAGGCACGAACGCCGAAGCAAGTATCCAGTTACACGGGTTCAGCGACTCATCGCTCAAAGTTTATGCCTGTGTCATTTACTGCAAACTGCTGGTCGAAAATCAAGCAAATTCGAAACCAACATTAGTCGTCGCAAAATCAAAGGTGGCTCCGTGCAACAAGGAAGTAACAATGCCAAAAATGGAACTATGCGGAGCGCACTTGTTATCTAAACTTATGCAAAAAGTCATACAATGTCTTTCCGGTCACAAGATACAAGTATTTGGTTGGACAGACTCTACTGCAGTCCTAGGCTGGATTCAAGGAGACCCTGCACGGTGGAAGGTGTTTGTCAGCAACAGGGTTCGACAGATAACCGCAGTTATTCCACCGGAGCAGTGGCAATACGTCAAATCTAAAGACAATCCAGCAGACTGCGCAAGCCGGGGACTTTCTGCAACACAACTTATACAACATCCACTATGGTGGAATGGACCATCATGGCTACCATCTTTTAATGAAGATAAGCGAGAAAATATCATGTTCTCTGCAGATGAGCAGCTATCTGAATCAAAACAAGTCATGATTACAAATCAAGAAAAATCAAGTGAAAACTGTATCATCAATGATTTATTAAACAAATACAGTTCATGGACTAAACTTGTGAATGTACTAGCATGGGTACGCCGATTCACTATGAAAAAGCAAGATAGGAAACAAGAACCTTACCTAAGCGTTTTCGAAATACGTCAATCAAAGAACATGATTATCAAGAAAATACAAAAAATTGAGTATGAACAAGAAATTCAGTTTATCAAGGAAAAGAAAAACTTACCATCTCATAGCAAGATTGCCAACCTCCATCCATTTCTGGACAAAAATGAGATGCTGCGAGTGGGCGGCAGACTGCAACATGCCCAAATTAATCCTCAGATGAAAAATCCAATTATTTTACCCAAGGACAGCAAACTTACCGAGTTGATTGTACGACACGCACACAAGCTTACTTATCACGGAGGAGCTCGTGTTACTTTAGCGTTCGTCCGACAGCAGTATTGGATACCGCAAGGCAACCGAGTCACGAAAAAATACATTCGCCAATGTGTGACTTGCAAGAGACAACAGCCACGTTTACAAGATCAAATCATGGGAGATTTGCCACAACCAAGGGTGAATGCCTCCAGACCCTTCAAAAAGACCGGGGTGGACTTCACAGGGCACATCTACGTCAAAGCCAACAAGGGCCGCGGCATAAAAACAACAAAAGGATATGTCGCAGTGTTTGTGTGTATGGTTACCAAGGCCGTACACCTGGAATTAGTTTCTGATCTGACAAGTTCAGCATTTCTGGCAGCACTGCGCAGAATGGCAGCAAGAAGAGGCGCTCCCAGCGACATGTACAGCGACAATGGCCGTAACTTCGTTGGCGCCAGTAGAATATTACAACAAGAATATCAAGAAATACAAGAAGTTTTCAAAGACACAGAACTAGCAAGAGAAATTACCAACATGGAAATAAATTGGTACTTCAATGCAGCATCATGGCCGACCGCTAATGGCCTTTTCGAAGCTGCAGTCAAGAGCTTCAAGTTTCATTTCAAGAGAGTAGTAGGAGATCAAGCTCTTACCTTTGAAGAATACTCTACGATCCTAAGTCAGATAGAAGCGTGCCTAAACTCAAGACCGCTGTGCGCCCTGACGGAGGACCCAGAGGACTTAGACTACCTCACACCGTCACACTTCCTCACAGGAGGACCTGTTCTCACCATTATAGAAACTGAACGGGACTTAAGGACTCGATGGCAGATGACGCAACAGATCGTTCAAGACATCTGGAAACGTTGGAAAGCAGAGTACTTAACACAGCTATCAGCAAGAAGTAAATGGAGACAAGCCAAAGAAAACGTCAAGATTAACGACATCGTAATGATTCATGACGACAACCTTCCTCCTGGCAAGTGGATGTTAGGCAGAATCCAACAGTTACATCCGGGAGCGGACGGTTATGTACGAGTCGTAACACTGAAAACAAGAAGCGGTCATATCAAGCGTCCAGTGACTAAATTATCCGTACTACAACAGTATCAAGAAAACAGCAAGCCAGACACTGCAGATAAACAAGAATTACCGAAACAAAAATCGGCAAAGGTCAACTTTAGTTTCACCTCTCTAGCTACTGCACTTCTACTCTTCATGACCCTGATAACAAGCTCAGAATGTCAAAATATCACGAAATTCAGAGATAGCCAGAGCCTATACTTTGACAAAGTATCAAACATGAAACTTATCAAAGACGAATGGAAGATGGTCGTATACTACGATATGAAGCCTTATTGGCAAGGCAATAAGGCACTCTACGAATATTCCAACTCACTAGAAAAAACATGCAATAGTCTCAGAAACAAAGCGCACTGCAAGGTGATACTCGAGCAATTACGTCACGGGTTCATCGGACTAGAGTACTACAATCAACTACTCTTAAATCAGCAAGAAACCGCCACGCCACCGGGATCACGTAGCCCGCGCGCGCGCCGAGGTCTTATCAATGCTATCGGATACATAGCAAGCGACTTGTTTGGCGTCTTAGACGAACGATTCGCAGACCAGTATAAGCAAGATATCAAGACGCTACAAGAAAATCAAAAACATACCATAACACTATGGAAAAAACAAACATCTATAATAGAAGCCCAAAACAATATTTTAAAGCGCACCGAAGAAATCATGAAGCAACAGCATCAACTTTTAAACAAACATATGTCAGACTTAGAAAATGCAGTGGACAAGTTACTGAGCGAAGAACAAGCAAATGTCGACCTAAACGACTTCGCAATAGCGTACACAATTGCGAACAACCTGCTCAGTCAATTAAAAACATTACAAAATACATTAATCGAAATAATAACAGCCGCTTATCAAGGAAGTTTCAACTTACACTTAGTGCCGCCGGAACAACTTATCATGGAATTAAATAAAATATCAAGCCAAGTACCTGGACCAATAAGGATGAATCGCTGCCCGTCGACAACTACCACTCAGATCTTCGCAGCATCTACAGACTTATGAAAGTTAAATCAAGAATACAAGAAGATTATTTGATATTTGAAATCAAGATACCACTCATCAGCAGAGACAACTACGAAATTATGAAGATTTATCAAGTACCTTTATCAAGAAACGGGAAGATGATAAGCGTCACACCAGTGTCAGATTACATCGCCATTAACATGAAGCAAGACAAGTACATTACTATGACCGAAGTAGACGTCAGAGCGTGTACTGTAGTACAGTCAGACTCATATTTTTGTCAAAGTAAGAAGCCTGAACATCAATTAAGGGAAGACAAAAATCTCTGTGAAACAGAAGCTTCAGAATGCAAGACCGAAACCAAAACATGCAAGGACACATGGCAAGAGAGTTACACTATGAACACTTATTTGTATTTTTGTTGCCAAGCGTGTCACATAAGAACGATATGCGACGATCGGATGTCATCAATTGAACTTACGAAAGCCGGACTTATCACATTAAGCCACGGCTGCATTATCAAGACTGAAAATTTATCAATATATCCTCACAAGATACATTCAAGCGACTTCAAGATGACTCCAGATATATACCAACCCAAGATGGAACCAATCAATCATATAATAAATATTACAATACCTCACCTGCCACAGCAAACTCAAACAATCAATAACACCGACATTGATGACAAGATACGAGACCTGAAACAAGAAGAGGAGGCCCTCACGCATGCAGAAAGCATGTCAGAAAGCATGTCAAACCACGACATACACCACTACGTCATGATATACATACTCCTGGCTATGTTTGGTGTCGCTGGCGTCGCTATCATGATGCGCCAGTTCCGCTGCAAGTGGCGAGTGTCTCGGCAGGCAACAAGGCCGCCCGCGCAGACCTCGCTCCCCCTGACGCCGCTACCACGCGCGTCGCCCGCTGCCGCCGCCGCCGCCCCCCGCGAGCTCCTCGCCGCGCCCGCTGCTACGCGCCCGACTACGATGACTACGGAGGCTACATATCCGCGTAACGTCGGACTCAACGAGCTGCTACGTCGCGATCGTATCGATATAGGCACTTCGCCAGTCTTTAAAAAATCTGTTGTTAGTGATTCGCAGTAGGGACTTTTTTATGTATTTAATTTTAGTTTTTCTCGCTCGGGAATATGTACAAGTACAAGCGACACATATTTTATAAGTATTTAAGAATCAGCTATTTACGCCACATGGCGCGACTTGTATCACATTTCTTTAGTTCACGTTTGTCGATTATTCTGTGCACACCATTGTAAATAAACCGCATAATAAAGGTTTTATATCAAGAGATCGATCTTATCAATTATCATCCTATCAAAATAAATGTACGAGTAGCAAGACTCCGTACACGGGGTTTTTGTGCTTATGAGAAATCTGCGCGGGAAAAACCGCGGGGCAGCCTCTAGTATTATATAATAATGTAAATTTAGTTTGACCTACCTTCAGGCGTGTGCCGTGTTCTTGTACCGATCAATAAACTATATCGGTGCACTCACACGCTAAAGTTCCACAATCGGATTTTTTTTCGGTTGATTTTTTCGCCTATGACTGATTAGATGAGAGATAAATTCAAATGCCAATCCATACTAATTGAACACAGATTAATAGAAAAAAATAAACCGAGAAATATAAAAATACATTTTAAAAATCCCAACTATCAGGATTTTTCCGCCATTTTGTCACGTCTCTTGAGGGTTAACCTAATACCTTCAAATCTATACTATCAATCAATTACCGCGGGCTTCATAAAAACTTTATATTTTTCTAACAGAAACTAATAAAATCTTACCTTTGGCATCGCTCACATCCCCCGTCAAATCAATGAACTCCTCCGCATCATCCAAGCTGATAATTTCCTCCTCCTCCTCTTTCCTCCGCTTCCGTTTCCGCTTCCGCTCCCTCTCCTCTCTGCGGCGGACATCTCTGCGCCTCTTCTCTTTCTCTTTCTTCGCCATAGCTTCGTCCCTTTCCCTCCTCCTTTCCGTTGGAGTGGCGGACCTACTTTTAACTACTTCCACATAAGTTTTTGTCTTTTCAATCTTTTGTATTGGTTTCTCTGGTTTCTTGATCGCCTCTTCTGTTTTTGTTGGAATCGTTTTTGGCACTTCTACAAGAAGCAAATAAGGGTGTTTTTAATAAGTAAAAAAAAAAAAAAAGAGTTTATGACCCAGGGCACCAATAATTTCTTTTTTACAAAAACAGGTCTCTTGTTCCATCAACAAACTGGCACATACATAATCTGAGAACTTCCTCTTTTTCGAAGTCGGTTAAAATAGGTACATACTAAAACCTTCTCCTGAATATAACAAATACTTATCTGAAAACCGCATCAAAATCGGTTCAGCCAAACGCGAGATATCCGTGGACAAACATGCATACATACAAACTGATAACCTCCTTTTTTGAAGTCGGTTAAAAAATAAACTGACACATACATTACCTGAGCACTTCCTCTTCTTCGAAGTCGGTCAAAATAGGTACCTTCTCCTGAATGTAAAAAATACTTATCTGAAAACCGCATCAAGATCGTTTCAGCCAAACGCGAGATAATCGCGGACAAACATACATACATACAAACAGGTCAAATTGATAACCTCCTTTTTTGAAGTCGGTTAAAAATAATGATAGTATGATGTTACAATAAACTCACCTAAATCGGCATGGGTCTCAGCGACCAACTGTACATTATTTTGGACCTTGTAGACGATGACGGGCGGCGGCGGGGTCTGAGGGGACTCCGAGACTTCGGCCTTAGATTCGGCTTCGGCTTCGGTCTTGTCGGCTTCGTCCTCGGAGGACTCGTAGGGCAGCGCTGGCTTCGGTAAGACCGGGTCTGGCTCCTTTAGCTTCTTTATTGAAAACGATACTGGTGCTGAGGATAATACAAAAATTCCCAGTGATCATAAATCTAATAAGCAAGCTACAAGACTTTAGTTTGTTTTGACTGCTTCTGGGAATCAGTTGATATATCGTAGTAAGATTTGATAATTAGGTTATTTGCAAAAAACCTAGGGATTTTGCGAAAACACGTATAATTTGATATAACCATTACTTTTTTTTGAATCATACTGACATAAATCAAAACTTTGAAACCTTCCTATAATCTGATTGGCTAGTTTATTGCTTGCTGGTAAACTCTTATTTTGATTGGTTCTCTGTAGCGTCAAAGGATATTTTATCGAACCTAATTATCAAATCTTACTACGACAGATACAAGGACACATAAAGAAACGAACTCAAAATGGCGGCCATTGTTTGTTTAATATTATGAAGTGCAAAGACTTGATTGACTGATTGAGGTTGCACTACGATTTATTGATTGTGTGATGCTTGTGTGTGTGCCGCACGACTGTCTATGGTCTTGGCAGAATACCAGCGTTGCATTTTTTATTTTATTTAATAAATGCAACATATGCTGAGTCAAGGCCCTTTCACATCCACAATACATGCAATTTTTTTCTCTGTTGTATTTTTTATTTTATTTTTATTTTTATTTTTTATTATTGTTTAATTCATAGGGTATTGCTAAGGTTTTATTCATGCTGTAAATTTTGTTTGTATTATTGATGTGAATAAAGATTTGTCTATGTCTATGTCTGTCTCTCTACTTAACTCTTACCTCATACTTATATACGCGAGATAGCATGCGTTCGGCCGCCATTTTCAAATCGTTTCTTTATCTGCGCGGCTTATAGTGATTTTTAGTGCGACCCGGGAGCACCGGGTTCGATTCCCGGCGGAGGCGCATATTGTTAAAAAAATATATTCAATAGCATTACAGAAAAATATTACAAGTTAAGTTTAGGTGCTTTTTATGTAAGCCAGGATTTCACTAAGTATTTATGATGAATATTGATATTTGTTTCCCGGTCTGGTGTATTAGGTCTTCGTAAGAGTTTATGTTTGATACCACCATTATAACAAAAGATAATCTTGTTATAAAAATACATACCTATCCCCTTCTTAGATTTCTTCTCCTTCTCACCATTCCCAACCCCCCTCTTCTCCCTCATAAGTCGTAAGTACCATCTATGGTACTCATGATCGGGCTCGAGGAAAGCAAAGCGCGGGTCGTTTTTGGCGCGAACGATGTCGGCAAACTCGTCGCCATTCCGCGCCACGTAGGCGGCCATCTTGTCTATGACGACTTGCGTCTCTTCCGGCGGGGTGGGGATGGTAACTTTGCTGCTTCCCGATGATGTGTCAGAGTCTGTCAGATAAAAAATTGTGTAGCAATGTTGGCAATAGTTACGTTAACAATACGGAACTCTATATACAGGTGGGATTTTGGAATGCCACTATAAAGTACTATAAAACTGGAGATAAAATATTTTACTCAAAGGGGTATTTCAAATCAAATGTCATACCAATATTCGTTCTTTCTGCTCCAGCATTAAAGTCTCCCTCGCCACACCTCGGACACTTCATAGAAAAAAGTGCGTTGCTTCGCGCACAGCCGAAACTCGTGTACGTGCACGCGTTATGCTTGTGTGAGTGAGATGAGACGTGCGACGCTGCTTTATTTGTACTGAGCGACACTGAGAGGTGACCGAGAGCGGGAGTGCCCCACTTGCTGAGGGAGGCAGGGAACGCATACTGTATGTACTCAGTACTATTTATTATACTGTGCCCTAACGTTCACCTTAAAGCAACTTACCACTATCATCACTATCCGAGTCCGTATTATAGTTGTCGACGAGCTCTAGCCCGGCGGAGCGCGCGGGGGCGGGGGCGGGTGTGGGCGGGGCGGGGGGCGGCGCGGGGGGCGGGGCCTGGAGCCGAGCTTGCTCCTCCATATACTGCTGGTAATAGGCCGCGTAGTTCGCGTAGTAGGATTCTGTCGCTTGCTGCTCTGTAAGGGAAAGTTGCTGCTTTAATATTTCGCATCTTAGCTGAATTAGCAATGTGTTTGCTAATCAATGAAGATTCGTTTTCTATACGATTGTGTGATTGAGACATAGAATCGTAGGCGTAGAACCTCATCTCCTTCCGCGGGTGTCGCAAAAGGCAACGGAAGGACAAGCAACGGTCACCTTTGTTGAAAACTTGAACAGCTATTCTACGATCGCTAGCCAATCGTAGCAATTTTGTTGAATCCAACCCAAAGTTAGTCATGTCTCCACTCAGATGATATTTCGTTTTTTATTTTACCAATAGATAGCATATCTAAAACAGTGTCTGATCAACATGTTAGCCAATTTCTTAAGCAACATTTTCACAAGACAAAAAGAAGTTTGTTTGTTTCTTTCTATCGCCATCAGAGCTTTTAAAACCTTTCGACAAGATTTCATTGAGACATGCCCTAGCTCTGATGAGACATATTATTGCTTCCGCTGAAAGTTTCATAACCTCCAGTATCCATAACTCGAGTCTAACCTGCTGTCATCTGGCTATAAAGCACGGGGGCTCGAGCAATGTGCGGGGCCCTCACGGACACAGACTCAGTCTCCGGGGGAGGCAGCGCCAGGGGGGTGGTCCCCGGGGGCGCCTCGTCCCCCGGGGCCGGCGCTGGCTCGTAGGGCTCGTCTAAAGTCGCCTCGCCTCGCATCTTGGAGATTAGCAGCGTGTAGTCGCAGTCTGCTGAGGGGCGGTAGTGCAGGCTCGGGATCGATGGCGCCTGGTGATCAGATCATAGTTATGTTGTACTAGTCGACCCAGCGAACTTAGTATTGCCTTTCTTATTACTATGTTGTAGATGAATTATACATATAAACCTTCCTCTTGAATCACTCTATCCTTAAACAATACCGCATCAAAATCCGTTGCAGTTTTAAAGATATAAGCATACATGGGGACAGACGCGGGAAGCGACTTAGTTTTATGCTATGTATTGATAGGTAAAAGTTTGTGTGTATGTTTGTTTCTATTTCACGTCTGAACGGCTGGAACAACTTCAATGAAATTTGGTATGGAGTAAGCTGACACCCTAGATTAACACATAGGCTACTCTTAACAGCAGTTTTAAACCGCGGGTAACACTGCGGGGCATAGCTAGTAATCAATAAAGGTTTTCAATCAGTCAACAAGGGTAGTTTAGAGCAAGCGCAGACAGCGAGTGGTCATAAGGTCTAAACAGTTTTTGGAGGAAAGTAAATCAACTCATCATCATCATCATCATTTCAGCCGTAAGACGTCCACTGCTGGACATAGGCCTCCCTCAAGGCTCTCCATCTGCACCGATCGCAGGTGGCCTGCATCCAGCGTGGACCCGCAGCCTTGCGCAGATCATCCGTCCATCTGGTCGGTGGACGTCCTACGCTGCGCTTGCCGATCTGTGGTCTCCACTCGAGAACTTTTCGGCCCCAGCGGCCATCTGTTCTGCGGGCTATATGACCTGCCCATTGCCACTTCAACGAGCTTATCCGCTTGGCTATGTCGGTGACCCTGGTTTCTCTGCGTATGTCCTCATTTCTGATTTGATCCCGCAGAGAAATCCCGAGCATAGCCCGCTCCATGGCTCGTTGAGCTACTCGGAGCCTGTTCATAAGCCCTATAGTGAAGCACCACGTTTCAGAACCGTATGTCATCACTGGCAGCACACATTGGTTAAATACCTTCGTCTTCAGGCACTGAGGAATATTGGACGAGAAGACGTTGCGTAGTTTCCCGAACGCCGCCCATCCGAGCTGGATTCGGCGATTGACCTCCTTCTCGGAGTTGGACCTACCTAACTGGATGGTTTGTCCTAGGTATACGTACTCGTCGACAACTTCGAGAACCGAGTTCCCAACCATAACTGGGGTAGGCAGAACATGGACATTAGACATGACCTTCGTCTTGTCCATGTTCATTTTAAGGCCCACCTGTTGGGAGACTCGGTTGAGGCCTTCGAGCATCGTGCTGAGTTCCTCCATCAATAAATCAACTAATCATTAGTAATTAGTTAGTTTAGTTACTAATGGTATATCATGGATGAGGAAAAAGTAATAATAAAGACTATTGTTTCGTTACAATGTACAAAACTCGAATAAATGTAAGTACAAAAAAAACACTTTATTGCTGGGAATAAAATCAAGTTATATATTACCAAAAACAGTAAAATTTCGAAATGAAGAACAAAAGAGCGACCGTACCGCTGAGACTGATTTCGTCTAAGCAACCCAAGCACTAAATTATATTTCGTGGTTTCATTTTCGATATAAATCATTTCACTAGGTAGTCCTTTCACCTACAAGGCAACATTCGCACGTTCTTACAAATAACTATTAGTCGATCGATTTAATCGATATCGATTACTCGATTAATTTGAAATTTACCCATGCTCCCATCCCTACCACTCTACGCGCCCATCACTAGCAGCGTCCGCCAAGCCTGTCATTCTTTTTCCGTGCGAGGCAACGAAAGCACGCGTTCGGATCTTGTTCGCAAAAAATTAATTTTTCAAGATACCGAAAAGATCCTACGAATATTTAACAAAAAATTAAGTGAGTTACTTAAACTTTGATGGATTTCATTATCCTCATACTATAAATCGAGAGACAATGTCTAATGTTACGGTAAGTTCATCTGCTTACCTACCTTCAAAAAAAAAAAAAATATTTAGACAGAAATTTCGAATTGAAATTCTGCTTAAACTTACATTTTCAAAGTGTAAAAGAAATATTTTTGCAAAGCCATAGATTCGAACAAGAACCAGGCTGCCATACTGCCATAGATTCCAATAGGAACGCGGCAAAATTTAAAACTGTACATCAATTTTTATCATTAAATTAATTTTTTTTGCAAAGCCATAGATTCAAATATGAACCAGGCTACCATACTGCCATAGATTCCAATAGGAACGCGGCAAAATGCAAAAATAATCATAATTTTTTATGTAAGTATAAAAATATAAAAAGCATAATTTTCTTTTTTCTTCTTATTCCAGTAGGCGTAACGCCTTTACAATTTAAGGAATGTGCCCAGAGCAAATATCATTCTAATATGAGGATATATTTCTAGCCGAAACTATTCCCTACAACCCATGATCAGGTCTAAATGAGACTGAATCACCAAAAATCATGATGGTGACATACCAAGTGCCAATTGCCACCACTGCCCCAACAGTGATCACTTTCAATACCGTCACCAAAAACAGGTCCAAGCACAAGCAATAACTTCCTTATTGGAACTAGTAGCGGTTACACCAACCAATTGAACTCGGACCCTGAGGCAAAGTTTAAATTTCCGGAACTGGACCCATAAATTTTATTAACCCTGGGCGAAGCCCTGGATGATGAACTAAAGTTGTGTGATTGAATCTACGATAATCTCTCTCAAATGGCTAGAGAAGTCAAGGAAAAAATCCTTCAGCAATATACTATACCTAGCAACTACATATTGGTTCAAGCTTCAAAGCTAAATACTAAAATACTCTCATCTCAACTTGGACTGACTTCACATCACATCGGGGAGTAGGGCCATGGCCATTCTCCTAACTCAAGATATAAAATAGAGACAAGCTCGCATTTAAAAGACCGCACCAGGTCTATCAAGACGTTTTTGAATATCTTTCAGTACAGAAAACGAGAGAAATACTGTTGCTTACACAACACAGCCGCCTCTACGAGCTCCACGGGCACAGCTTGGCCGCAGTTTCAGGAAAACTCAGGCCCTCCTCGCTTTGCGAAAAACAAGGGGGGGGGGCGTGCCAGGGCCAGAGTACGAAGATACCACTCGTCAAGTTCCAAATTACAACGACCCAATACCGACGCAGTCGTACGTTTAGAGAACGACCCATCAGGCCACGTGCTCAACCACCATTCTGGCAGAATTCAGTACAATATTTTTAAAATGTGTTGGTTGTATTGTATATCACAAACAATAAAGGTATCCTTAATTGGATTTGTAACAGAATAATTAAATCTTTTTCTAATTTTCCACTTGAGCAATAATATGTTCCTGTTGTAACATGGTTAGCACAGTAACAACAAAAAATGTCAATCGCAACTAATAATTTGCTAGAAATCGTATCTAAAACCTTTTTGACACCAATTCAAATGGAGGTAAGAGATTTCATTTTAACCTAAAACTGTAATAAATTTGTAAGTAACTAAACTTCATTTCGAAATGGCAGAACAGCATGCAAGCTATTATTACATGGCATCTATTGACCTAAAATGTCTCGTAACTTTTTATTTCTGTCGCTTAAAACTATCGTAAGTACCTACTTACCCACGTTTCCTGTTTAAGGATGTGAACACACAGAATCTTGTTATCCACCTATGATTTCAACCCAATGCCTTATCTTATTGGCTCACGATAGCGCCTAGAACTTTTACTAAGATTAAAGAAGGGGTCGTAGGTCACTTGCGTTCATTTGGTCAAAAATTGGTAAATTTTTGTATGTGACGATATCCTTTACATAGACCGTAGTTACATGGAATATTTAAATAAAGTTAGGTTTACACTCTAATCACTCGAGTGCTTGGGCTTTATTAAAAACTATGAAAATAGTAGCTTATAGCCACAAAATAATTACAAATTTTCAGGATTTAAGTAAGTAGATGACTTAAATTTGACTTTATCACTTACAAGCCATAAACGTAATAAAATAATAGAATTGGTTCTGAAGTGTTCTCAACTACCACCTGTTACAATCAGATAATTTTCACAAATGATTGGCATCCTAATGTCCGCTAGCGCAGCATTTTACAAAAGGCTGGTTGAAACCAAAAATACTTGAAAGGCAAAGGTACAGGCACCTTCTACCTACCTTCTATTCAGAGAATACTATGATAATTATTTTACAGGACCTGAATTGATGAGAAAATAATATTAAAAGCTTTTAAAATTTCATTTAAACACAAAAATATGATTCATAAGTTAACACGGACTCGAGTCGTAAAGTCGTAACTCAAACTTACTATAGTATTTATATGTCGTATTATTAGCAATATACTAAGCCTTAGATGCCCCGAAACTTAAACAATTTGTTAATTTTTATTATGGGTAGATAACATATTAGCATTAGCTATCAGCTACATTACGACACGAAGTTGCATACAATTTCCTAATTTCAATTAACTTACCAGATATATTTGGCCTTGGTTCGAGAAGCGAAAAATCTAGCTATTAGCATCCTATATTACACGAAATATAATTTAGAGGCAGATCGAAGATTTAATTTAATGATGCTTTTCAAACATTCTAGCGCAAAACTTAAGAAATACTTTTCTTTGAAACAAGACCCAGATGCTACAAAGGGGCAGATGCATATTTTTTCTATGCCGATCCTTCATTTTTCGTTTTTCTTAACGGCCTACAAAAAATTACTGAGGACGAAACGACCAGTATTCTAGTATTCCCTTCTAGTACTTCTAGACCTGCCTGTTATCCTCCATTGATTGATATAGTTATTTCGTAATAATCACTTGAGGGCGTGACGAAAACCTATGTTGTCTACTAACAGGAACCGTCACCCTCTCCTACTCACGCTTACCCTGAGTGCCGGTATGCTCGAGCAGGCAATGCCAGGTCTCATTATCCCCTCAACAGCATCTCATCAGCATCTTATACTAGCTTCACTTTCTAATATTACTATTCAACAATATCAATATAATGTTATTCAATACTATGATTAAATTAGATTCTTTCGAATGTTCTGTTTTTAGTGTAATTACTTTTCCCTCCGACGTCTTCGAAAAAGACGCATCACAGGATTCACAGGGCATCATCATAAGAGCCACCGCGCCTTCCTTAAAGATGTTATAAACTAATACCCAATCCACCAAAGTACACAGGTACTTGGTAAGTATCCACAATTGGTTCTCAAAAATCTCTAAAAATGTATACCAAACAAGAATGAACTTATCCTAGACAAAAGTAGCTTTACTAACATAATCTACAGCCTACAGCACACATGGTTGAAAGTCTTTTTCTAAATAACAGATTATTATAAATAAAAATAGCAATGGCATTAGAATCATAAAGTAAATGAAAATTTTATCAAAACTATAGGCGCTAAATGCAATCAAAAGCTATCAACCATTGTTAGTTTTACTTTATCTTACGGTGAATCCGTCTATATATAAGACGGTTATATAACCTTAACTAAATAAATCAGACCTAAATAAGCCAATCACCTCTTAATAACTGTGAAGCGTAACGTCCTCACAGGAACACAACAGCATAGTCAATAAGCATGTGGATCAGGCAGATCCTTGCGGTGTACGGCACACGCAGCAGCACGCGACACGCCGCCGCCACATCGGCTGCTCATGCTACCGGCGTCAATCTTGATCAGATCAAAAGACGGCCGCCTGGACCTCTACCTCTAACAAGTTTGCTAAACTTATCAATGTCCTATGATGATTGATTATCAATTTTTTATCAAATCTCTGACCAAATTAGTTCATTAAAAAATATACAATAACCCTCTTATTCATAAAAAGTTAAAGAGCATTTTAGTTTTTTGACGTATGTCAATTTAGACTGGATGTCACGTATTTAACATACAACAAACCAGAGAAGTAGACCTCCAGTAACGCTACTTAAAATCTACTGTATCTTTATGAATAAGACGGTAAGTATATAAGTATGTTATAAATAATGTATCTGAGTACCTACCTACCAAGTACTTACCTAAGTAACTACGCAATGTTAAACTTTGAAGTACTCTATAAACTAACTATAATGATTACTTTTATATGTTAAAATATAGTGTTTTTAACTAATAAGATGAGTAATATTATTTAATAATTGTAAGTACCTATACTAAGAGTTCAAATAAAACTAGCCAAAATTACATCTTTTTAATTAATATTGTTTCATTATCATGAAAAAATATAGACAAAACAATGTCTCTAAACATCTACCTAGTGAAATGATTTATATCGAAAATGAAACCACGAAATATAATATATGATCAAACGAACTTCTCAAGTGAAGTTCGATCAATATTATATGAGTGGTTTCATTTGAAGATATAAATCACCCTCCCTACCCAAATCCCGAGTTTTGTCAAAAAACTCAATAAACGACGTAATTTATGCCAGAAAACTATCTCTAAAAAGAATGACAGGCTTGGCGGACGCTGCTAGTGATGGGCGCGTAGAGTGGTAGGGATGGGAGCATGGGTAAATTTCAAATTAATCGAGTAATCGATATCGATTAAATCGATCGACTAATAGTTATTTGTAAGAACGTGCGAATGTTGCCTTGTAGGTGAAAGGACTACCTAGTGAAATGATTTATATCTTCAAATGAAACCACTCATATAATATTGATCGAACTTCACTTGAGAAGTTCGTTTGATCATATATAAAAAGAGATTAACTAGGTATATTTAACTTACAGATTCTATGAATGCAGATCCCAGACTTGGATGTAGGTATTCGTCGCTCTCACGCGGCTTGTCTGTAATAGAAATCCGATTGTGTATGTAATGTAATTGAAATATTTATATTACTAGAGGCTGCCCCGCGGTTTTTCCCGCGCAGATTTCTCATAAACACAAAATTCCCGTTTTTTCCCGTTCCCGTGGGAATTTCGGGAAATCCCTTCTTAGTGCTCACCTACACTCCCTAAGGAACCTACATGCAAAATTTCTGCCCTCTACGCCTAGTAGTTTCGGCTCTGCGTTGTCTGTCAGTCAGTCAGTCAGTCAGTCAGTCAGTCAGTCAGTCAGTCAGTCAGTCAGTCAGTCAGTCAGTCAGTCAGTCAGTCAGTCAGTCAGTCAGTCAGTCAGTAACGGAAGAGTTTTATATATATTGATAATAAAGAACTTAAAATAGGATGAAAGGAGCCGTATGGTGGCGGCATTCCACACCCTCACCAGGTGACTAAAGGATCATCTGAAAGACGGGCAGCAGCAAAGATCAAGAAGAGCCATACTGTGATCGCCAACCTCAAAATCAACAACTCGCTCCTCAAAATTATATCTTTATGGAGATATATATCTCCATAAGGATATAATAACACACATATGTGGGTAAGACATTTGGACAGCAGTGGAAATTTCAAGATATCCATGAAGAAAACCACCAACCTTCAACTAGAGATTCCTCCTTTGCCTTCTCCGGCCACCTTCCAGCCTTGACCAGGGCAGTCAGCTCCATGTAATACTTGTGCAGCGGGGACTCCTTGTCCAGGAACTTGAACTGCGGGTTGTCCGCCTGCTTGGCTCGCAGTAGGATCTCCATTTGAGCTCCCTGGGACGCTATGAACTTTGCCGTTTTCTCTATTATAGCGTTCAGTTTTTCTGTGTCAGGCTGTCCGTGGGGAAAAGAATACACATTATTACACACAACACATGTAAGATACGAAGTACGTACATAAATAAAAAAAAGAGTAAAGGATAGAATTTACTTTTAAGAACAAATTGTGTACAGTATACAAGCCAAAAGTAAGTAATGTCTATCTTTTCAGGTGTGTGTCTTTTCTACACAATAGATTTGCAGATACATGCGTCTAGGCCTCCCCCCAAAGATCGCCATACCAACTAGTCTTGTGCGAACCTAATACATTCAAAATAGTGCCTTTAAAAATACTTAGCAAGATTATATCCAATAACATACTTTTTCGCGATTGGCGCTGGGTTAAATATGTTCAGCAGGCTATTTTATCACAAAACGATGACTGCTAAATTTGTTTCGTACCAAGACAATATCATCAGACAGCATAGCGACGAGGGCGGGGTGCGCAAGGAACGGCTCGTCCACCTCGGCCGCCGGCGGCTCGGGCTCCGCTGGCGCCTCGTAGTTGAACCCCACCTGCCCGTAACCCGCGGCGTGCAGACGCTTGAGCTCTTCCTCTGAGAGTGGCAAGCAAATAAAATCAATTTCAAGGAAGAGTGAAGAGGACACAAATGATGGGAGGGTTAGTAAAAAAAGGAACATAATAAAACAGATAAAAAAGTTAAGAGGCAAAACTATAGGAAATATATACACCATGATGACCTGTTCATAAAGAATAGAAGAGAAAAATAAGAAAAGAGAGGCGTGGGAAGAGCAAAAGGAACCTACACGAACTTATAAAGAAAAAAAATACATACTTTTACAAAGATATTAGAGGAAAAGTGGAGATGACTGGAGTGGAAGAAGCTACAGCTACACAGACGCTTAGCTCCTAAACAAAAGTAGAAGAAAGAAAATAAAAAGTAAAAGTAAAGTAAAGTAAAAAAAAAAAAAAGTAAAAGTAAAAGTAAAGACGCACCTTTATACATTTCTTCTTCATCCTCATCTGTATGCAGTGCCCTGTACCTCTCTTCATCGCACAGCTGCTCTACGTCCTGCTCGTTCTTTGTCAGCTCAACACGCCAGTCAAAGCCCCCAGATGGGGCTTCCAGGCTCCCGAGGTTGTGCAGCGCACCTCGCGCATCGTACCTAGACAATATACAATAATGTAAGAGAAGAGAAAAAGTGTTTGTTAAATACCTTTTGTTGTTTTCTTGTAGGTAAAAGTTCACTTGTACAAATCCCACTTGTACAAAATTAGTTCAAAAATAAAGACCTGCCTAAACAATGATGAATGACTTACGAAATTTACTTTCCTATTTAAAAAAAAAAATGAAAAACTAAAACAAACATAAAAAGTAAAATTTTGTAAACAAATGCTTAGAAAAAACTATATTGTCTAAGTCAGCATCAGCAGTAAGACCTGTATGTCTTCATTAGAATCAAGTTTTTAGAACTTAAAAAAAAGGTTTTGAGTTCCTGCATCACATGTGTAAGTAGAGGTAAGAATATCAGTTTTATTTATTTTTCAATAGCCAGAGATAACTGTTATGCTATTTTCAAATAACTGCTATTGTAAACTGCTATTAGTTGCGTTTAGGTTCGTTTACATGTTACATACAATGTTATTTTGCTATGAAGAACAAAAACAACAACAGTTTATTTCAGTTTTCAATAGTTATTCATAGCTATGAATTAACAAGTTATTAAAATGCTATTGTAATAAGGACCACCTCTATTTGTAAGGTTATAATTATTTTAAAAAATAATACTCAATATACCGTTGTCAAATTATACATACCACCGGAGGCCGTCACCATAACCATAAAAGAGCCGCAGAGGCGGCCGCTGTCAGCGCGCCAGATGACGAGCAGAGCTTCAATAAAGTCTTCTGCGAAATACTTAAGATCTTGGAAAATTTAACACTTTTTATTAAAAATTTAGGCAATTTTCTCAACATTGTTCCGCCACTTAGCAGTCTTATAGAAAAAAACAGTGCGCACCTGTCGATTTTCAATGTTTCATCGCCCATCCAGGGTATGAGGTGCTTCCCTTGGTCAATGTGCTGAGCTTTTTCATCGTCCCTGAACAATTTGCACGAGTAGCCGAACACAAATAATTCTTCTTTCTTCTCCTTGACATCATTTTTGCGTAAAATACCGGATTCACTCTGGTTTCTTGTCCATTTTATAGACATTATTACTTTGTTATTTTATTAACTTATTTTAAACTGGAAAGGAACAATTTAGCATCAGAAAACACGGAAAAGTCGTAGGTACCTAGGTACCGACCGCAAAAAAAAACCAAATTAAAAATTAATTTCGCTTCGCTTTGGTTGGTTTGTAGAGGAATTTTGTTTGATTGATTGATTGAAGTTTATTTTACCACAGACAAAAATGCACAGAATAGAATACAACATTTAATGAATAGTATAGGGTCTTTCTACACCACGCGTCTTGCTCGCATCGCATCGCGCTTCGCACGCCACATCACATCATCGTATTCGTAATCGTAACCTTCTCATTACTCGCTCGTAAAGTTTCACTAATGGGGAAGAAAACTGTCAATTTATCCCGCTAGTGTCGTTTGTACGGTCGACCCATAATAACAAACAAAGTTTTGTATGTGATTTGCATTGGTAGTCCTCCAATTATTTATCAAAAGAACTCACTATGTAGCTGTTGGGTGTAAGGAAAATTAAAATCATAAGTTTCCTAACAACTCCCGGCTAGGATGCTATGAGTTTAAAGAACTTCAAAGAAACCGAACGGATTGAGGTTATGTTTTCGACATTTTAAATATTCCAACTACCGAAGTATTAGTTTTACCACATGTTTGTTCCTAATTCTATATCTTATATCGCTGTTTATTTCTCGTACAGAGTTTTCTGACCCATCTTGAGATGACCTTTGATTGTTTTTAGGTTATATTTTGTTTTACGTACAAAAGTCATTTAAAATGGTTTATTCATATGAATTTGCGTCCATACACCTTAGTAATTAAATGTGAACTTGAGATAATGACAAGCAAATAGTCGTAGCTAACATTAACTAAAGTTTACCCATTGTTTACTTGCTCACGAAGTTCCCGTTTTTGTCACGTAAAAGCCTTCTCAATCATTATTTCTTCTTGCAACTATGTTTTCTTATACGTTCCATACGATACAATACAATACAGTGTAAAATAACGACGAAAAACCCAAAAAATGCCTATAAAATATATTTCACTTATTTGTTATGGGTCGAACATATAGAGCGTCATCTACAAAAAGTTTTCCGTGTGCAACCCCATTATTAAGTATGTACAGTGGCGGACACGATCGGCGTAACACTTCCGGTTTTTCTGTATTGCAAAATAGCTCTTGGTCTTTGGTAATACAGTGTAGGGCTGACGAAACCATAGACAAATCTGTTACGGCCTCCTAGTCCGTGACTGTACCTACCCAGTGAGGTGGGGAAACGCTAAGCTCAGAAATCTTTGTACAGTGGCGGACACGATCGGCGTAACACTTCCGGTTTTTCTGTATTGAAAAATAGCTCTTGTTCTTTGGTAATACAGTCTAGGGCTGACGAACCATAGACAAATCTGTTACGGCCTCCTAGTCCGTGACCCTACCCAGTTAACCTATTATGTGTGTTTTGATTGAGTACAGTACAACTAGAAAATAATAGCGGCGTCACTTTGTATGTGGACTACATATTTTTTATTTAATTTCTCCCTGAATAAAACATCATTTAAGCCCAAATTTAGTCAAAATAAAAAAATATTAAATTCATGATCTGTTTCTTTACTAGAAGTTATAATTTTTTAGATTTTCTAACTTAAGATAAAAATAATTGATTGCCAAGCTGTAGATTAATTGCATATGATTATTTATTATATGATTCCCTACATTATTCCTTATTTTACAAAATTATCTTGCGGCTATATACTATATAATTGCCTACTTCGTCACTTTATAATATGACAAAACATTTACTACCTGTCCCAGTCAACTTCGTATCGCTTTACAATTTAATATGAAAATATCCCTAGCTGTACTACGGAATACAAACATTTCAAAAATAAATTCTATTAAATAGGCCCAGTCGTTATCGAGTTTTAGCGAGACCAACCACGAGAAATATTTATATAATACTAGGTGACTCGGCAAACTTGGTATCGGCTTAGAATATAAGTTTACGATTTATAATTAACTAACTAACTTCTAAAGACTTAGCTATATGGACTTTGTTCCGCTGCCTGTACTAAAAACAATGGTTACTTCTACTAACATTTCCTCAATTTTTCCATATTTCTCACCTTTAAAACTTTCCGACTACGAACAAACGTTTCGAAACCAAAATCAGAAATCTCGTTCTCTTTCTTAGTTCTCGAGTTTTAGCGAGACTAAAAACATCGATATTCATCACAATAATGTCCACCCCTTTTCGGGAATCGAACCCTGTGCTCCCGCGTCACAGTCCATATCACTGCCACTTGAGCTACAGATACGGAAGCAGTCAGATATTTATAATTACCCCAAAATATGTTTTATGAAATGAAATGGCAACACTGTTTGCTTTAGAGTATTTAATAGATTACTAGAGGCTGCCCCGCGGTTTCACTCGCGCAGGTTTTCTCATAAACATGAAAATCCAGATTTTTCCCGTTCCCATTGGAATTTAGGACCTATTCTTACACCAAAACACGCTGCAATTCGGAGTTTTGTCGGAGATCGTTTCGCTAGCGATGCATTCTCACTGAGAATTTCTGAGAATAGTCTGAGAATTTCTCAGACTGACGTGACGCGGAAGCGCGCGAAAACTAGTTTTATATAATCTTTTAGATTCCGAATCTAATAATTTTGCCAGCGGGGGGTGCCTGTTCGTTACGACTCCGGTTGGTTTATTTCTCTGAGCTAATTATTTGCATTTTCAAAATTTGTTTTAGCGAAGATTTAAAAGATGAGGATTACAGCTTGAAGTAGGTACACTAAACATGCTGAAACCTAAAACCCTTCTAAAACCACAGCATGAAACAGAAAAAAAAAACTGCTCTCATTCAGTTGCTTCTGGCAACATTGAAGATTGGCATGGCAACACAATATATAACGCAAACAAATTACAAAGCTATGTTTTACACCTGGCAAACCAGTAAACGAAAGCACCTTTTGAATTAGCCCATGTAAATAGCTCTCAAAAAGGCAATGGCGGACGTTTTATATATTTTTGCATCAAAAATTGATAAATTCTTTTAGTTATGAGTATCTTCTAACCGCTAGAGCGTTTATGCTAAATTAGTTATTAAAAGTTAGTTTTAATCTGTAAATAAGTTTATATTGTAACTAGACTTGTACATATTGATGGTATTTTCGCGTGTGTACGTGTTGATCCGTATTGTTTGTGAAAAACGAAAAGTCTGTGATATAAACAATACCTAGTGATAGCAATAAATTTCCTGAACACTTTTGTAAATATAGTAAAGTTGTTTTAGATTTTAGTATAAAATAATATAAAATTGAGATAAGACTGATAGGACGCGGGCGAATAAACGAGAGCAATGTCAGCTGTGAACCTTCTGTCCTCCCTGAGGCAGATATCCATCGACGAAAGCCTGAAAGATGGCTCTAAACCCGAAGGTAAGCGAGCTCCATTTCATACTTTCCATGGTTTCTTTCATTTCGCAAATAAAGGTTCAAGTAAAGTGGGTCCTGTCATCCTGTAAGCTTGTCAAATAAAATTAGCAGTCTGTCAGATTGTTGTGATCTCGAGAAAGCAAGGGGTCTGGCTGCCTATCTCCTTGATTCTCATCAGGTGCTTCATAAAATATCAATAGGTAGAATTTATGAGAATAAATACAAATGGCGGCAATGTTTTGCTATCAAAATAAAATACTTATTTCATCTCAGTTTGTACCTAGGTACTTCTTCTTCTTCGAGTTCCTCTCCAATTACTGAAGGTTGGAAATCAGCTCTGAAAACCTCGCTTTGTCCCTGGCGAGGTGAAACAGTTCCGCGGCGATTTTATTCAAAGTAGTCTTGAATATTGAACCAAATTTAAAATTATGGTAAAAGAATTGTTTTTGTATATTAATTTAACCAGAGGGTAGTTACTTTTTTTGTGGATTTAACACTCCATTGTATAGGGGTGTATGGATTGTTGTTTTAATGTTGGTTCCGAAACCACATGTTTTGTTAGCGGGTTTTAAAACAATAATCCATTAAACTTATAATAACGGTACAATGTTGCTGGGCTTTAAGCCCACCCTTTAAAGCTAATTTGTGAACTTGACATTGTGTAGACTCTGATTGAAAATTCCTACCACATCTGTCAGGATAAATCAAAAAGGCCTTTGCTCAGCAGTGGGACAGAAACAGCACAATGAAAAAAAAATAAAAAAAATTTTTTTTGGACAATAATATTTTAAATGAAACTGAGTACTTATTTCAAAATCATATTTTATTTGGCACATACTAGGCCCTTAAAGTTTAAATCAACAAAGCTAGGAAAGGGTCAGTTTGACCTTGGCCAAGCAGGAATGATGCTCCCCTCTCGGCTGCAAATAATTGCAAGGGTTGTGTAGATTACAATTTGTTTTGAAATTTTTATTATAATATATTTATACTATGTGCAATATCATAAAGTAGTAACTTTAAAAAGCTAGTAGAGCAAGTAATATAAAAACATATTTCTTTGAGGAATTCAATAAGTAGTTTATAATAAGTTTTTTTTAGTAAGGCATCCTATTTTCAGCCATTTCGGTTCACTAGTTTAAGACGTGATTGCGTACATACAGGCAGACAGAGACAGAGTTACTTTCGCATTTATAAATATTTATGGTGTATTTAAAATTACAAACATTTGCTTTCTACTTTTATAATATTCTGTAACGTTTATTTTCGAAGCAGAAAATTAATGACGCTAATCAAATACCTATAGTTAAGTTATACGGGAATAGCGAGACAGGGGTCGATTTCATTAATAATGTTTACGGAAAATCTAATCTCCTTTGCGGATGCAGTGCATAATGATGAGCGACCGGAAATAAACATAGCGGATCAGAAACGAGCATGATCATATCAGATCTAAATTCTTCGTTCCCATGAGATTTTCGAAATAAAAAGTCGGTCACGTGGTTGGTACCTACCAATTTTCAACCATACGGGTTTATTAGTTTTGGCGTGATTGTGTGATTGGGGGCAGTTACTGCACACCGTCGGTCAATCAGCACTGGGGACGCGTTTCTGACTGATCAGTTATTTTACAAAATCTCATGCACTATCAACAGGCTATATCTCCGAGACTGCTCCGTGGCTCAGTTGGCAGTGATGTGGACTGAGTAAGCGTGTGCGCCCGGGTTCGATTCCCTGGCGGGGCGAATATTGATATGATGAATATTATCGATGTTTGTTGCCGGTCTGGGTGTGATGTTCGTCTCTGTGTGTGTTTCGGGCACCCTAGATACAGGTTCTTCCTAGTTAGGGGCTCTGAGTGTGATGTGTTATTATTATTATATCTAACTGCTTACCCGCAAGTGGTCTGTTGAAAAAAGATATACGACGTCATATCTTTTCGCAGGGTAAGAATATGGTTTGCTAATTATAAAAATATGCATCATAACATACGTCATAAATCTTCCTTACATGCATACCTACTACCTTAGGTAGTATGTATGCACTTAGGTATTTATCTTTTATTTTATACAAACAGTCTCTCACAGACGGTGTGGCGGCGGCGGCGCGTCGGTGCGGGCGTTACGCTGGCAATACAGTACGGAGAATACTTGCTTTGTCGATGCATGCACCCTATTTCAATGTTACAATATTGTTCTAATATTTACTAGGAACCTTCCGATTTAGGTTTTGTCACAGAGAATACAATTGTACCGATTTATTTCAATTACTAGCTGTCCCGGCGAACTTCGTATCGCGCCTTACGATTTTATATGAAAGAATTAAATTGTTGTTTTTGCTAACTTCCCCTTAATTTTTCCAAACTTTCTCACCTTTTAAACCTTCCCTGGACTACGGCCCGGCCGTTCTCGAGTTTAAGCGAGACTAACGAACCACGATTCATTTTTATATATATAGTAGGCTATTGCTGAAGGAATATTTATGACGTCGTATGGTATGTATGATGCATATTTTTATAATTAGCAAACCAAATATTTTTAACCTGAGAAGATGACTGACAAACTACTTAAGTAGTATTGTGGCGGTCTAGGTCAGCGTAACACTTTTTTCTGTATTGCAAAATAGCTCTTGTTCTTTGATATAACAGTCTAGGGCACACGAGACCGTAGACAAAAGTGTTATGCCTTCCTAGACCGCTACTGTAAAAGTTGAGATAAAAAACTGCATCTAGAATTTAAAGTAATTAGGGCGTGTAGATGCTTTCAATATTATTACGGGTACGGGCAGAAACTGAAACAAAAAAAGCTGCAACAAAGTTGCTACGACCCAGCGCGGGGGATCGTATAGTAATTAAGTTACGTTTGGTCGCCTAAAATGCAGCTCATATTTAGGGACGTGGTGGAGGACCGTCCAGACGAGTGAACCGACGTCCTTCCTGGGACTCTAGTCTCTTAATCTTACGATTAAACTTCTATTCTATTATTATTCTACTATTACTCTATTACGATTGTGTCAAAAATTGCGAGTCTCGTAACTTTGATCGATCAATATAGCATAGCAATAGAATATGAATAGCAAGCTACAGAATAATCTGGGATGTTTTTACCTAAATAGTGAATCCTGTTTTATGTTGTGAATCCGGACGGGCGTAGTGCAACTGTCACTTAATATCAATCAATATTGACATATATAATGTCAGTCGAACGTAATCATAACAATATCTTATTATGGAGCAGACTAGGTACCCTTTTTGGTCAATTCCAATCTATTGCGATACTACTGCTATAGTTATAGCAAAATTGATTACGAGACTACCAAATGTGTATATTCTTGCGATTAACGTACTGTTTCTACTCTACTTTTATTCGATAGTTACGTTTTGCGCGATGAGACTAAGGGCCCTGATGTTATTAATTGTCATTTCGTCCACGTTATGGAGCCTGCAATGTTACGTGGTTTTTACCACGTTAATAATTATTTTGCTACGCACTCTGTTTATCTTGTGCATCTGCTCTATGGGTGTCGTTAACGGTTACTAGGAACACCCAAAGGCTGGGCAGCAGCGCCTTTGACTGCTCCGTGGCTCAGTCGGCAGTGATAGAGTGGACTGAGTAAGGTGCACTTGGGTTCGATTTCCGGGCGGGCGAATATTGATATGATAAATATCGATGTTTGTTTCCGGTCTGGGTGTAATGTTTCGTCTCTGTGTGTGTTTCGGGAATCCTAGATACATATCCTTCCTAGTTAGGGGCTCTGAGTGTAATGTGTTACTATTATTATTATTATTTGTAGAAAACTCTAAGATCGATCTCAAACTTGCCTACCAAGCGTGGCTGTTATGGCAAAACCCCCACAAAATCGGACTTGTGGGCGATATGATCTCCATATACCTACCGATCTTGAGTGACGCTCATCCAGTTACCCCCGCAACCATTACCAGCAACATCGACGTCATCTGTTCTTTTTCGAGCTGTTCATCTGTTGTTCTCTTAATTATATTTTTACTTCAAAGCTGCTTTTTAATCGAAACCACACCTCGGACACTTCATTAAAAAAATCGCATTGCTTCGCTTACAGCCGAAACTCGTTTACGTGCACGCGTATCATGCTTGTGTAGTGCGATAAGTCGTGCGACGCTGCTATATTTGTGAGCGGTAACTGAGAGGTAACCGAGAGCGGGGGTGCCGCTCTTGCTGAGGGAGGCAGGGAGTGCCCATACTGTACGTAGTACTATCTATTTTACTGTGCTACAACAATGAATAGCAGGCGATTGCTCCTCAACCCTGAGCCATAGAATAAAATTAAAATAAAATTAAATTTTATATGTGAAGTAACTGCATTACTTTAGAGCAGTTTTACAGAATTAAGTTATGTTTGCAGTAGCCACCACACTAGCCTGCCATCCTTAAATCATTTTAACACAATGTGTGACTAACTAACGTGCATGACTTGTTTCTAAAGTATACATAAAACACACTCTGAATTCGACTAGATACGATCGTTTTTCCATTGTACACGCAAACAGAACAATAAAATAAAACTTAAAAAAAAGAGTTTTCTGAAATTTGAGGGTAGTTTGTATTTTTTTTAAACGATTGGTGGTTCAACGGTTGCTTGCCACCGTCAGTCTGTGGGACGTATCCGATCGCTGCGCGTGCTCCGCGACTTTTTCCTTTTGCCCTAAGTTTCTCCTTTTATCTGAATTTTCCGTTACCGGTTTTTATACAAATTCAAAATACGAAGTTTATTTTCACGTCATCAAAGTTAATATTTGCCGGCGTGCCTGGTCCGGATCCAGACGCTATCGTAGTCTAAGTCTAGATTAAGTTATTAATTATTAATCCGAATCTATTTTAAACGTTTTAAAAGTATTTATTTTATATATATTTTAAATTTTAACTTCTAGTTTTAGTGTAGCATTAAATAATAAGGTTAGAAAAATATCCGCCATTTTGATTTAGCGTCGCGTCGTTTTCCCGCTTTCAAAATAACCTCACGGCTTTTAAAAATGGTGAGCAAGGAGGGCTTGGTTTCTGACGGAACCAAGACGGTGAAGAGGAGGCGGCGGAGAACTGGTAGCCGGGCTGCGAAGCGCCATGCAGGCAAGCCTGAGCTGGTGCCAGTGACAATCGTCACCAGGCCGGAACGCATCCTTACCCAGGCGAAATCTGCGGTTCACTCGTTTCTGCTGCGCTACCAGAGTGCGCTTAGGAAAATTCCTGCGCATTTGCCGCCAAAAATACACGCTGGACCGCCTTCGAAGAGGGTGAAGCGTGTGTCTTGGAGTGAGTGATTTTTTTTATATGGTCCTGTATTATTCAGTTTTCAATTTGACAATATAATGGTGCCAAGTAACAATTCATGTTCACAATATTTATGATGAACCTGCATTTTAACGCGGCCACAAAATTTTATTTTCAGAGATGTACTGCCTAAGGTTTTAAAACGCAAAAATACAAATTTAGTAAAACCTAAACATAATCTAGCTAGTTAAAGGAGCTCTTAGTAACAAACAACAGCGATCTTACGCAGACTTTGGCTAGTATTCGTTATTTTCTTTGTCCAGTACCGCTTTGTGAGTTTTGTGACGGAGAGAGTATTAGATTTCACACCTTTATGGACAGCGGATTTTTTTTTCACTCTGTGTCACACTCACACGAATTTAGGGCTTTTAGCCGCCCAAATTTTTTGATTGAAGGTATAATAGTGACCGCCCAGTACTAGAGCCACTCCCATGAAAACATTTTTTTTTTCATTTACTAAATTACACACAAAAATAAACCAATCCCAAGATGAAACGTTAAAAGGACATTGGCAGAGACAGATAATACTTTTGGAATAATAATTAATATAAAGTTAGTTCTTGAAAAATATTTTGTATGAGAGTAATTAGGTATGTACAGTCAAGGACTAGGAGGCCTTAACAGATTTGTCTATGGTTTCGTCAGCCCTAGACTGTAAAACCAAAGAACAAGAGCTATTTTGCAATACAGAAAAACCGGAAGTGTTACGCCGATCGTGTCCGCCACTGTACCAGTTTTATGGAATAATAATATTTTTTAATATTGCCAGAAAATAAAAAACGAATAACGAGTGTTATTTTTATCATGAGTGAATGTAGATGGAGGACGCCAATTTTTTATTTCAGAATATTATTTATTATTGAGAATATTATTTTTTATGTGAGTAGTGCTAGTGCTCCGTAATACTTTACCTGTGTGACGTAGGTTACTGACGTAGCTTGGTCAGTCAGCTCAGCACTCAGTTCGCACCTATTTTAGATTATTATTTACGCAGATGCACGTCCTACAGGCTTGCCTTGACCTCAGATCGATATCTGGAAATTCTCGAGCGCCCTATTTTGAAAACACGAGTCTTCTATAAACTCTTCTACAATAATTCTTATTTTTTTTGCTCATTTACGTAAAAAAAAAAAAGTTTCATGCTATTGTTGGGGATGACGCTAAAAGTGCCCTTTCGAATGTATTGTTGTGGGAAGAAACTCGACGGAAAGATTTTTTTAGGTTTCTTTTTTCGAAAGAAAGTTCAAGAAAAATAACAGAATTTTAATTTAAATAAAATAACAAAGCTTACTGTACAAAAATAGACTTTTTGTCAGCATCACAACCGATTGCCACATGGACACATTTTGGGACAGGGGTTTTTTCAGGCGTTTGGCATAATCGTGCGACTCAGGGCGTTGTTTGTGATCTCAGGCTCTTCAAGGTTTGCAGCATAGGATTTTGCTGCCCGTCCACTCGTTCCCTTATGTCGCCTTTTACAACACCCGTGAGAGGAAATAGACGAGGTGCCACGCCGCCACCACACGTCAATCCCTACCTCTCTACTTCATTTATATATGCGAAAGTAACTCAGTCTGTCTATTATGTTCCGTATTGACGCCTAATTCGCTGAACCGATTTGATTGAGAAAGCTTCGAACCTAAAGACGGACCTAGGACCTAGGTTACTTTTTGTATTTTTAAGAGGAAATTGACGAGAGTGGAACACTGGTAAAAAATTAACGAAAGCAATTAAACTAAAATAATTTTGTTGCGTTTTATAACAAGTAATATAGAATTAAATAGTCTAGACTAACTCCGCCTTCAGATGAAAAATAAAATAACGAGACACCCTGTCGAAAGGTTCAATATTGTTTACAACGTGGGCTCATATTTGTTATCCAGGATTCACGATTCAATCCAGGATTCACGATCATGCGTATTACTTAGCTCTTGACACGAATCAGACTGCGCTTCAGGTTCAGGTCGGCCTGGCTTGCACAGTCCCGGTGTAAACACGATAGCAACAAGTCGTGCGTAATAATATATATATCTCGTATCTCTATTGAAATGCTAATAATACAGCTAGTGATTTATGAATTATAAAACAAACGTTTTCTTAGTTATCGATGACTACTTAAATCTATTAAGTTAAACCTTATTAATTCTGTGCAGTCTTTAGGCTTCCACCTGTTGAACGAACTGTAATAAATCTAATAAAAGTGAACTATAAATGTTATGATAAGTTGAATACTTTGAGTATCATTCGGAACAACAAATATTGCTTTCAAAGCTTTCAATATTTTTGAAATACCGATTATTAAAACTAGAACTTTTTTTTGAGTCATCCAATATTATTTAATTATTATTTTTCCTACCGGACCTTATTTTTACGAAAACCTTTTTTATCTATATCCTTTCAGTTCTACTCTGCTCATAAGTTAATAAAACATTTCGTGCGTTGAAATCGGACCAGAAGTTTCGTAGATAAACATAATTATCTAAACTTACAAATTTTACCCTTTCTTGATAAACTTATTATCCAATTAACCTTTGAAAATACATTTAGGTATAGGTTTTCTTACAGTTTACATATTCTTAATTATTACGTACCTATCATACTGTAGAAATTTGAAAGCATTTGTAACTTCAGTGGGACAAACTCAAATACGAAATCAGTAAACAAGTTCTTAGCTTAGGGTCTAAAGTAGGGTGTTCACAATATTTTGGTTTTTTAGTATCTTTCTACAATCCATAGAATCTCACTCGCCATGTTCTATTTGGAATGTGGAAATATGGTCATATATGTGACGGGTTAGCATAATTATTATTACTTAATTATTAATTTACTTTGTAACAAAAGCTAAAGAATTGCAATTGCAGGTGGTCTGCCTTTCTCCAATCAAACGAGCGCAAGCGATAAGATCGCCTTTTGACAACTTACCACTGCAAAATTCAGTATCTTGTGTGTTTTCTTTTTCATTATAGTGTTAATTATATCATCCCAGTAGCTATCCTGAAAATGTTTGTTGTTTTGTGTGTTTTGTAAGTCAAGGTCCTGATCAAACTCCCTATAATTAAAGCGGCTGTTCTTTTTCCAAAACTTTTATAAGATACTAAGCACGATAAAAGAAAGTTACGACTACTTACGGCCTACTCTGACGCGGAGTGATAAGCAACATAGACTCTACCTGAAATAATTTTAAAACCTTATCACGCAGGCGACGACTTGTGCTAGCTAATTGCTGTCTACACCGTCTGCCTATGCTCACTCTTGTCCATAATAGGGGTCGTTTCCTCGAGTTAAGCCAGTAGTGATGACAAGCTGGTATAAATTGTCATTACATTCGTTCACGTGAGCCCTATAACTAAAACCATTTTGATATGACTTAAAAATAACAGTATAATCTTTCTCGACCAGGAGAAGATGAGCTGGCCCCTCGGGGACTCGGCGGCGGCGGGGGGGACCCCGCTGTGCTGGCGCTCGGACCGGCCAGGAAAATGCTGGTCTACACGAGGGATGAGCTGATGCACTTCAAGAACTCTCCGCTAGCGAAGCAGGGCTTCGATGCTGCACTGCAGCGGTGTGAGGCTTTGGCTCCAAGGTAAGTGCCCTGCCCCCGTATTATGTCAGCATAAAGAGCCCTTTTGTTTGTTCCTCTTGCGTTTTTTTGCATTGACTTTTTGCTAGTATGATGAATATCGATGTTTGTCTGGTCTGTGTGTACTGTTCGTCTCTGTATATGTTACGGGCAACCTAGATACTGGTTTTACCTAGATAGGGCTCTGAGTGTGATGTTATGTGGGAAAAGGTTTTGGTGTTTTAACATAAACCAGCTCTACAGTAAGAATTATACAATTTACAAATTTTTTTTAATTAAAAGCAACAGCTGGTTCACTCCAACATGATTTCATAGGAACAAAAATAAACCCAGTCAAAAAAAGAAAATATAATCTCAATATCGTAGGAGATTCTATGAATTTTATTAGTCAAAGAAATTCTTGTAGATTAATTATTTTTTGCGTTTGCTTCTGCTAAGCCAATTACTGCGAACTCTGTGCTTTATATACAGAAGTACATTATATACAGACTCGATTCTGAACATGCATCTAAGGTATTTTTTTTTTAACGGCCTGTACTTTGAAGCTTCTTACCTAATTAGGTATGAGGGTCCCCCACCCTCGCAGCTGTGACATGCGCGCGTCGAAATGCGAAATGTCGCGGCAGTTTTAAATTTTATTACTTTTCATACAAGCCGAAGTTAAATCGAGATGTTTATACCTACCGCACAATTTTTCTTTCCGATTTTCGTTTCAGCGCACAAGAATTTGCGTTTAGGTAAGGTATTTGTAATAACGAGTTTTTTTTAAACCATCTGAGAAATATAAAACAGATTTCTTAATTCTGAAAAATATAGATGTAGGATTTAGTTTAGACAAGTTATTAAAAAGTAACAAGATGTAATGAATTTCACTCTGTAGAAATAAATATCAAAGTAAACCCTTTTTGTAGTGTTTTCTCAATATAAATAAAACATTACTGGTTGTTTTAATTTAAAACAAATAACGATATAGTTTGAGTTGATAACTTTTTTTATTTGGAACTAAAATCACACCCTAAGGCCTCCTTTACGAAGACGCGGCGTGTTGTGCGGGATGTCGTGTGGGTTCCGACGCAGGCGCCACCACGGTCGCCGCCGCCGCGGGCGCCGCCGCGGGAGCCGACGCGTTTCCTTATACGATATCGAACATAGGCCTATGCGCGTCTCCGTAAACGGTCTCATACTATTGCTATACATTTGATTTGGGCGCAGCACGCCCCGCACGACGCCTCGCGCAACGCCCTGCGTGCGCTAGGCAGTACATCTCAGCCGCTGTACACATTAACATGCATTCATTTTCTTGTAAATAGTGTACCTAACCATGTGTAAATATATCATCCCTTCTTCAACCTCTGGAGTTATTTCTACTGCAGGCGGGCGGACATAGGAGTTCTCTAAATTGGCGACCTACGACGATTGGATTACAAAAACCGCAAAATTTTCAACACTCGCCCCACCAGTTCCATTGTAAGTGGCGACTACCTGCCTTCTTCTGGAGGACTCTGGGGGACTTCTGGAGAAGCGCCTCGCCGACTAATATAATAATAATCATCATCATCATCTCGGCTGCCCAAATTCAAAACCTAGTAACTGGTGTTTTTGCAAAAAAACCATTTTTGTCATTTTTCGACTTACTAGGCGGTATAGATTTGATATGAACCTTAAAACACCCAGTTTCTAACGTAATTTTAAAAATAAAATTTAATTTAAGTCTACCCAATTTGGAAAAGTTATTGAAATTTCCATGAAGTACATATTCTTAACATAGCGCATGTCGGATTACAAATAAAAAAACCTAGCAACTCAACCGACTTACTAGGTTATGAATTTGAAAGCTGACTTACTATGTTTTGAATTTGGCGCCGATTATAAAATCAATCAAATTTTGATGGAATTTAGTAAGTTACAAAAACAGTATACAAATTTGGCTGAATTAACCACGAGTCGTAACCAAATAGTAAACAAAACTTAATTCTGCCACAAATAAATCATTTGTATAACTTTTAAATGAATGCACTTCAAAAAATAACATTTTTCATTCGAAACGTACAACTAAAAATATAAATTGCTTTAAAAAGTAGAGAATTAACTCAGAGATTGTATTTCAAAACATAGTATTTCACACTTAGTTAATTAACTAAGTGTGAAATACTATGTTTTGAAATTGTTTTCATAGTCATATTTGGGTAAATTAAAAAAAAAAAATAGTGGGATCGATTTAAGTGTGACTATAGTCAACAATATAGTCAAACTTTTGGTCAAAAACCGAAATCGCTATTGCGTCTGGTTTCTTCGGGGCAACGAATTAAAGTGGTCGACCCGTTTTTTGGCTCTCCTGAATATTTTTGTTAAAACGAGTTACTAGGTTTTGATTTTAAGCAGCCGATCTCACACGATAGCGTCCACTGCTGGACATAGGCCGCAACCTTTACCAGGTCGTCTGACCACCTTCAGGGGTGTGAGACCAGCGTTTGGAGGGTGATTTGAGGTGAAGGTGAACCTTGAAGTGAGGGGGGGGGGGAATTCCTTAAAATTAAACTGAAAAGCAAAAAATAAAATCTTTTCATCAAAAAATTAAACAGCCGAAAAAACCGAAAAGCGTTAAATAAAAAGGAAACATTTTCTATTAAGACATAAATTACTGCCTTCTTAAAGTAATTTGAGTAAGTATACCACGTAATATTGTGCTAATGTAATATTAATATTGTGTTATCGGCGCCACAGAACTAACAAAGATATGATATAACTATATAATAAGTAACCTATGATTTAAGTTTTATTTGTGGGAATAAAAAAGGTAAGTTTGTAATGCGACGGTTTTATAAATGTAATATCGGTATCAAAATTGGTTTCTTTCAGCTCCATACAGATCCTAATCAGATGTTATGGTTCATTGTTTTGACATCTGTTGTCAAATTTTGTTTACATTTGAATAAAAATAAAACGAAATACGAGAGCGCGAAAACAAAAATTTGACACAGAACCGGCCTCGGCCGTGGCCACAAGGGTACTGACGGGGTTAGGGAGCGGCGCGGCATGGCATCGGACCGCGCGAAAACGATGTTTTTTTTTAGTTTTTGCTGGTTTTTTGTCTTTTCGTTAAACTTAAAAATTCTTACTATAGTAGTATGTCTAAAATTTAAGGTCAGCAATTTTCATTCCAAAAATCAAATAAAAACAATCAGCGGTTTAAAAATAAAATGGAAAAAACGGAACAAAAAGGGGTAACTTTGAGATTTTTTTCTATCAACTAAAATTAATTAGATCCTATTTCCCTTTAGTATGATGACTAGATTAGATCCTTAACTAACACATATATTTTTTTCAGAATGAAGACATCAATTTTGTATGTCTCAGATTGTTTAAAAAAATCTCAAAAACACAAATTTTTGAACCACCAAGCCTTAATAACATAACAATATAATCTCATGCCTTTTATTCTCCGAAGGGCTAGGCAGACGCACTTGCTCAAGAGCCGGACTCACGTTTAGCCAGCCGCGTTTTATGTTTTACTAGAGGCTGCCCCGCGGTATCACACGCGCAGATTTCTCTTAAACACAAAAATCCCGTTTTTTCCCGTTCCCGTGGGAATTTCAGGAAATACTTTCTTAGTGCTCACCTAAACACTCCCCTAAGGAACCTACATGCAAAATTTCAGCCCGCTACGCCCAGTAGTTTCGGCTCTGCGTTGTCTGTCAGTCAGTCAGTCAGTACCGGAAGAGTTTTATATATTACATTGATTGCCAATGTGACAAGGGTCCAACTTGTCGCCGCGGTTATACTGACTTTTTTTTTTAATAGAAGGAGATATTTTGAGGCAGCAAAAAAGTAAATTGAAAAATGTGTAGCGTCTTAGTTTAGAAGCCTAGATTTCTTGTTTGTATGTTAATATAAGATGTATTTCATTTTGTGATGGAGTCAAAATTGTATTATTGTCATTCCATCGTAGAGCATTGAAGAAGCGTCCCGACTCGCCCAACGATGAGGACCGAGGTGGCAAGGGAGACGCCCCGAATGACAATCAAAAGGTAATCTTCTAACAATTATTATTTTCTTCTTTGGTGTAGCCCAGATCACAGAATACGGAGAAGGACCTTATCCCTAACAAAATAAAGTTAAATTCAGGATCTTGCCTGTTTTTCTAACTCGCATCCTCTCGCTTCAGGAATTTCCTATGTTGTCCGTCTGATCGTTAGCGGTGGTACTTATAACTTTTTACCTTAACAGCAGAGTGCGCCAGGCTTGGCTTAAAGCGGACCTTGTTAAAAAGCATCTAGTACTTTCTTCACTAAAGTATATCTATTTATCTAAAGCGTTAGTTTCCAAAAAGTCCACGGGAGAGGGGGGGCTAAGTTGGCGTGAACATTTAGTTATCTATAGGGAATATGGTAGAAATGTAGTTGCAAAGGGTGTTTTGAAAGTGATCTCTGAGAATCTCTGATCTAAAGTATCTGTCTATAATACAGCAGGGCGTATACGGTCGAGACCGTGGCGACCGCGAGCGCCGCTCGGCGGACCCTCGCGAGCGTGTCCGCAAGGAGTCGGAGCCGACCGGCGGCGGCATCGTGCTGTCTCCTCAACGGCGCTCCTTCGTCTCGGGCTGCGGCGCCGCGGTGCCCAAGCCCAGGCCTGAGAGTCCACCGCCAATACATCCTGCTGGGAAGGCTGATGCAGGTACGACTTATTAAATGCGATTTGTTTGATTACAACTGCGAATTGTGTGTTTGTTTTTTTTTTTATGTTGGCTAAGCGGTCCACAGGAAACAGACAAATTTTGTATTTGAAATGATGAGTAAAATATATGGGAACCTCTGAGCTAGCTCACCTCGGAAACTTCATAGAAAAAAGCGCGTTGCTTTTGCACAAAGCAGAAACTCGTGTACGTGCACGCGTATCATGCTTGTGTGAGTGAGATGTGACATGCGACGCTGCTTTTTTTGTACTTAGCGGCAACTGAAAGGTAACCGAGAGCGGGTTGCCGCACTTGCTATGGGAGGCAGGGAGTGCCCATACTGTATGTAGTACTATTTATTATACTGTGGCTAGAGAGATAGGGCAAACACTCCCTTGCGGTGCATGGGAGATCGCTAGTTTTGTAAATATAATCGCGTTTGTATGCCACTGACTGTATATTTTTGCATATATAAGTATTTGACGGCCACTGTAGCCACATTGGAAAACCGAATGCTTTCCAATGTGGTGATATCAATCACCATTCAAGAACGCAATCATATTGTGTCCATGCGTATTAGCTTTCGGCTTGTTCTCTGAGTCAAGGGGTGCGTTTGGCCATTATAATGATTCTGTAATGTCTTGTGATTGAAGGGCCTATAGCGAGAGCATATCCAGGTGACGCTCCTACTGAGACCTGTGCGAGCGTTGTATGTTGATGCTTACAAATTACATTATATTAACTGTTATAAGCATGCTAATGTTTAGAATGTAATGAGTGTATTTTTCGCTACACGTGGCGCTTGTTGCTTTTTTTCTTTCTACCACACTACAACCCCATAGCCAAACCCTAAACTTCGATATAAAAATCAATTGCTGTTCGTTTATCTCGCTAAAACTAGAAAACGGCTTGGACGTTATGGAATTTTTAGAAAAGAGGGGTTGTGAGAAAATATAAAATATGGAAAAGTTACTATTCCACACGTACGATGTTGCGGGCACAGCTAGTTGTTATACATAGAACGAGATTGTTTACGTAAGTTGCCACTCACGTATTCATCTTCAAAATAATTAAGAAATCCGCAGTACTAGTCTTTCCTTAACAGTTATTTTTCAACTTGAGTCCTTAAAATAAAGTCCGGTCCCCCTTTTCCAGATTTTGCAGATTTCCTGCTTTCTGTAACCTTCGTTTTCCGACACCTGTTTAAATTTTTTCAGTGTATTAAATCACAATAAGTGCAATATAATAAGTTGTTCTCGGATCAGAATAAAGTGCAACATAACTTGTTTTTCTCGAGGTGGCTGGGACAAGTATAAAATTTATGAAAATTTAATATTTAGTAGTCTCTAAAAAAATTACGAACAGTTTTTATGCTCTCACGTAAAATGTTGTGGTAACATTAAATTAATTATTTAATTTTTTACCCCTTCAGTAAATTAAGTAGGCACATAACTAATTAATAATTAATAAGGCACATAAACCGGATATCTTTTGAATTTCTACTGCCCGTATCTTTTGACATAGCCAGACAGAAATTGTAGCAGAGTAAACGTATCCAACGTTTTATTTTTCTGTTAATTTGATCCATAAACGTATTTTCTAATGTAAAAATACATAATTTTGTACGAAGCACGAGGCACCGTTAGAGCTTAAGAAAAATAAAAGAAGTAATCGAAGTGGGTAGTATTTCTAATAAAAATCCTTTCATTGAAACTCTCAGACTAAGTAGCCACAATAACAAAATAATTATATGACGAACGTGGAGTTGAAAGAAAAATGAAACGTGCATTTTAAGCTGAAAGCTTTTATCAGACGGGCGTAGGCGGTCAGGTATCAATTTGTTGTGACTAGCATTTTCTTTTTTTTTTGCAAAGCCCTATTATTACCGGTAATAGATACTTGTTTTTTTTTGTATTACAAATATTGTTTACCATCGTCTCGTCTGACCCCTCACAAGGTGGTCAAACGACCGGGTGAAGAATGTGGGAGTAGTTGGATCAAGGTCACACAATACTGGTGATTATGGCGATCTGTGGGGGAAGCGTATGTTTTAGCAGTAGACGTCTTTATGCTGAGTAAGATGATCATTACCTATTTTGTCTTTGTCTGAGACAACTTCTGCTTACCGACATTTTGTACAGATCAACCAACTTAGGCCTGCGGAAATAGATAAAAGTACCTAAGTAAGTATAGGTATCGGGTATATGTTTCCGTGTAAAACTTCTAAACGTTCAAAAACAAATAAGCTTAATCAGGCCAGTCTTTCTCGAGCTTTAGCGGGACAAACGTACGGCAATTAATTTTTATACAAAGACTAGGCTGTCTCGGCAAACTTCGTACCGCCCTCTACAATTTTATATGAAAAAAAAAAAAAAAAGTTGTTTTTGCGAACTTCCCCTTAATTTTTCCAAATTTACTCACCTTTTAAATCTTCGACCACTACTAACATTTTGAGACTAAAATCAGCTAAATCGGCCCGGCCGTTCTCGCGTTTTAGCGAGACTGACGAACCACGATTCATTTTTATACATTTAGTAGATAGTAGATAAAATATGCAAATCTTTCTATGTAGGTACTCATATTCTAAGCTCAATAATCTCACCAACCTAACGTGTGTCTGGAAGAAATTGCTCTAAGCGCTAAGGCCGCCCATTGCAATCACGTTATTAATTTAAGAACATTTTGTAATTATACCCACTGTTAAATTTATTGATTACAATAAAGTGCAATACTATACTACTAATATTATACTACTCATAAAATTTAAAAATTTGGCTACAAAGTGCAAACTAACATGATGAAACAGGGAACCTTCTAGAAATTTTCAAAATAGGATGTTGTAACAAACATTCTCTTTACCAGGTGGCCGCCGCATCGGCTCCGGTCGTATAATGGTGCGTGACATGCCGGGCGGCGGGGGGGCGGGCTGGGAGCGGGGCGAGGGGGAGCGGCCGGACCGCGAGCTGTACCGCGCGCCCCGCGCACCGCAGGACAGGGACAGGTGACTGTGCTTCCTCTTCTAACGATTCTAAAGCTTTCAGATACTTTCCTTGGGAGTTTAAATTTTCTGTTTTCAGATTACAGATCTTTTGTGTTTTTTTTTTTTAAAAGCAGCAATGGCGTCTTGCATTTATTCATGCTAATTCATTTTATTTGTTCTAAATGACTGAGCAATGGACTAAAGACAATGTTCTGCTATTCGGATTGGTACAGTCACGGACACGGTCGGCGTAACACTTCCGGTTTTTCTGTATTGCAAAATAGCTCTTGTTCTTTGGTAATACAGTCTAGGCCTGACGAAACCATAGACAAATCTGTTACGGCCTCCTAGTCCTTGACTGTACCTCGGACTACCTAGAGCCGCATGCATTAAGCATAACAAACACATGATCGCTTGCCTGAAGTCGCATGGAAGATGACCCTGAACTGAACCACCTCGCCCTATGGAGTGTAGGATACTATTTTTTTAATTAATTTATGGTACATACCTATTGTAGTTTACTAGAATTCTAACCAGTGGCCTTGACCTTGTATACTATCAGTACATAGTAAAAAACAAAGTTGCTTCCCACGTCTGTCCCTATGTATGCTTAAATCTTTAAAATTATGCAACGGATTTTAATGCGTTTTTTTAATACATAGAGTGTTCAAGAGGAAGGTTTATAAGTATAATACGTGCACAAGATAGTTAAAGTTTATGCGGAACGAAGTTCGCCGGATCGACTAGTACACAATGAATGAGGATTTTTGATTTGAAAGACTTTCCATAACTTATATAATATGTCGTAGGAAGATTTCATAATTAGATTTTTTGCAAAAAAACTAGGGATTTTGCGAAAACACGGATAATTTGATATAAGCATTACTTTTTTTTCCATCATCCTAACGTAAAGCAGTTTTTTTGCATAAAACCTAGTATAATTGAAAAATTTGAAACCTGCCTTAACTCTGATTGGCTAGATTTATTGCTTGCTGGTAAACTTTTATTCTGATTGGTTCTCTGTAGTAGCGTCAAAGGATATTTTAACGAACCAATCAAAATAAGAGTTTACCAGCAAGCAATAAACTAGCCAATCGGATTATAGGAAGGTTTTAAAGTTTTCAATTTTACTAGGGTTTTTGAAAAAAAAAACTGTTTTATGTTAGGATTGATTGGATTGAAAAAAAAGTAATGCTTATATCAAATTATCCGTGTTTTCGCAAAATCCCTAGGTTTTATGCAAAAATCATATTTATCAAATCTTACTACAACATATATACGAGTTAATAGAAGTTAACTTCATAATAATGTATCTTTTTAGATAGATATTTTATCTTGGTAAAATTTTCACGTACTACAATATGCTTAATAGTTAGTAGTAACCAGTGTGGCTTGTTGCCCCAGGTTCGAGCACCGGTCGTTCGGCCGCGACTCGTTCTCGTCGGACATCAAGCGCGAGCGAGAGGACCGATTCAACAACGACCACAAGATGCGGAACAACACAAGGTGACGGTTGATCTTACAGTCCCTCACTAGGTAGAACCTGTATCTATGGTACCTGTCCTATTATCCCTTATCAGGGTCAAAGGGTTCTCAGTAAAGCTCGTCTTTGGCAACCTCCTCCACAGGGTCTGAACCACGTATTTTTATCATAATCATAACGTTACTTATATAAACTTTGTTGGTTAAAATCATCATTATAATTTCAGCCGTGAGACGTCCACTGTTGGACATAGGCCTCCCCCATAGATTGCCACAAGGATTAAACGTTTTAGGGGGGGTTTGCCACAATCGCGTTTCTAGGCAGAGGTGGGTTGTCGATCGCAATATAGCTCTTTATCGACGAAGGACGCTGTTGCCCCTCCTTCGGCTGTTCCCTTTGTCGCCTTTTATGACACCCGTGGGAGGAGATAGGGTGGTGGTTTTATATGCCGCCATAACTCTGCAAATACGGCACTGTGTAATATCAATGTCTTTTCTTTCTACTCCTTTTTCTTGCGAGTTGCGAGTTGTAGTTGACATTGGTAACACAACATCATCTCACGCCTATAGTCTTCGAAGGATTAGGCAGAGGCACCAGCTCATTGAGTGAGCCCACGAGAGGCATCAGTGCATCGAGCTGGCTGGACCTAGGTTTGGCCACGTTCGAGCCGTTTAAGAGCCAGTTTACAGCGATGCTAGCGCCATTCGCGAAAACAATTTATATCTTCTAAACTAAGGCAAATATCAAAAATGTGGCACAGTATGACACTATATAATGTAGCCTAGTATTTTTAGGCCACTGTTGTATAGCTTTTGAATTAAAGACCAAAGAAAGCTACATAGTGCTAAAAGTGGCCACTTTTAGCAACAATCTGTGTTCGAAGAACATTCAACCTAAGATAATGTAGTTCCTGTTTTAACTTCCATAGTCAATAAACGGTAGTATATTACATGCTTTATGGTCAATAGTCTATAGTATTGTCTATAGTATTGTCTATGTATGTTTTTCTATCTCTCTCTCAACTCTCCCGTGAACCGAATTGTATGTGCTCTTTATAATTAAATCTAAATAAATAGTTAAACTGATCAAAACAAAGACTTTTAATGTTGTGCGAGCAACAATCTGTGTATAATTTTGTTCTTTTAAGTAAGGACTACTTTACTGTGCTCAAAAAATACTAAGCATGATTATCTAGTGTCATACTGTGCCACATTTTTGATATTTGCCTAAGTTTAGAAGATATAATATTTTTTCGAGAATGGCGCTAGCATCGCGGTAAACTGGCTCTTGATTGGTTTGTTTTATAATTACAGAGAGGACAACCGGAGGACGGGCGGTCGCTACAACCAGCGTAGATTCGATAAGGATGAGGAGCCGGAGTGGTGAGTTGTAACACTTTGATAAACACTAGCCGTATATATAAAAATCTACTACTATACTATCTACTATATATATAAAAATGAATCGTGGTTCGTTAGTCTCGCTAAAACTGGAAAACGGCCGGGCCGATTTGGTTGATTTTGGTTTCGAAACGTTCGTAGTTGTCCAGGGAAGGCTTAAAAGGTGAGAAAATGGAATAATTCAGAGGAAGTTATTAAAAATTACAAATTCTTTTTCCCATACAAATTGTAAGGAGCGATACGAAGTTCGCCGGGACAGCTAGTTATTCATAAAGATACAGTAGATTTTAAGTTACTTTACTGGAGGTCTACTTCTCTGGTTTTTTGTATGGTAAATACGTGACATCCTGTCTAAATTGACAAACGCCAAATAACTTAATGCTTTTTAACTTTTTATGAATAACAGGGTAGAAATTTGCAAGTCTAGACATTAGACAAGTAATAGTCAAGATTAGAGAATAGACAAATAAAATAATTGTCTTCAAACAAATGTAAACCTTATCCCTATTCGCATGAAAGCTGACATTTGTGTGTATTCAGGTTCAGCGGAGGGCCGACGTCGCAGCTGGAGACCATCGAGCTGCGAGGGTTCGACGAGGCGCGCGACAAGCGCGGCGCCGGCAACGGCAGCAAGGACGAGGTCAGACTGTTCTTCTTCTTATTCTTCGTCTTCTGTTGCAGCGGTACAGACGTGCCTGCACTTTGCTTCAGCTTACAGCCATGACCTAGTTCAGCGTGAGGCCTCCTTTACGGAGACGCCCTGCAAATCACGGGTAGAGTGATTAGTAGTTTCTTTTCGCTCAAAGCGATAAGGTCGCCTTTTGGCAACTTACTAATGTATGATTCTTTTTTTTTGCGTTTTTTGTACAATAAAGAGATCTAAATGTTACAGAAGTGGAACAACAGCACGTCAAGTACCAACACGTCGACCAACACCGGTACCAAGTCTCCCGTGGCCAACGAGCGCTGGCGCGAGCCGCCCGCCCAGCCGCCCGCCCAGCCGCCCGCCCAGCAAGCTGCCGAAAAATCCGCCCAGCCGCCCGCGCCCGCCCCGGAGAATGATGCCCACGATGTAAGCTGCGTTACCGATGGTTATATACAGGACTAATGTGCGACGCGACCCGCGGATTTTCCTTCAAATCACCGTTCACGTTAGATTTTCGGGATAAATAGTAGCCTATGTCCTTTTTTATTTTTTTAAACAAAAATCCAACAGCGTTACAGCAATGTATTCACACTTTATTAGGCTTAAGACTCTGTACCAAATTTAATTTAAATTAGCTCAGTTCAGTTCAGGCTATTGCCGTTCGCAATGAAAATAAGAATGAGAAACATTTTGACATGTGATAAGTATACATTGCGGGTTTACAGCTGAATCTCTTGTTTAAACAAAATTATTTTTACTTACCACATGTCAAAATGATTCTCATTCTCATTTTCATTTCGAGGGGCAATAGATCCCCAGGGCGTAGAACGATTACCTACCCTCAAACGCATTTAAATTGTGCACAGTTTATGTGCGCACGACGCAGTGAGGTTTAAAGCGTGGCAGGCAGACAGAGTGGATGAGTTATGGTCATACCTGTTGGAAAATTTATTTATTGAATTATGAACCCATTTTTCTTTGGGAAAATATGATGAGCTGAATAACACTATAAATAGTTATAAAATGTTATTATCAATATATATAAAACTCTTCCGTTACTGACTGACTGACTGACTGACTGACTGACTGACTGACTGACTGACTGACTGACTGACTGACTGACTGACTGACTGACTGACTGACTGACTGACTGACTGACTGACTGACTGACTGACTGACTGACTGACTGACTGACTGACTGACTGACTGACTGACTGACAGACAACGCAGAGCCGAAACTACTGGGGGTAGCGGGCTAAAATTTTGCATGTAGGTTCCTTAGGGAGTGTAGGTGAGCACTAAGAAAGGATTTCCCGAAATTCCCACGGGAACGGGAGAAAACGGGATTTTTGTGTTTAAGAAAAATCTGCGCGAGTGATACCGCGGGGCAGCCTCTAGTAATGGTATAATTTATAAAATGTTGTACTTTACGGGGTTTGTTTTTAAATCCAGGATAAGGACAAGGAGTCGAGTGCAGAGCCGCCGCGCGAGGAGGCGCGCCCGCGCGGCGGGCAGCCCGACTTCAACCTCGACGACTTCCTCAAGTTCGACACCATCCCTGACGTGCTCACTGTAAGTTGGTACATAATACACACTGTTCGTAACTGAACAACTGAACCATAACATGAAGTCGATGGGACCCTGGGAGGAGGCGGGTCGCAGTCCCAAAAAGACGACAGCGGTGGCTGAGGCGAGGAGTCTGTGCCATCCATTTGTCACCTACCAGCCACATCATCGTCATTCTCTCACTCTAGCTAGCCTCATCTTTAGCGGGTTTTCATGGCGACACTAGCGCCAATGTCGAAAAAAATTAATATCTTCTAAACCATTTCCGAAATCAATATATATAAAACTCTTCCGTTACTGACTGACTGACTGACAGACAACGCAGAGCCGAAACTACTGGGCGTACAAAGCTGAAATTTGGCATGTAGGTTCCTTAGGGAGTGAAGTTGAGCACTAAGAAAGGATTTCCTGAAATTCCCACGGGAACGTGAGAAATCTGCGCGGGAAATACCGCGGGGCAGCCTCTAGTAAAAATATATGAGTCATTGATTAACTAGATAATCTTTCTTAAAAAATGTTTTAAGGCACTTTTGTGTAGCTTTCAGGTTAAAGATCTAAGAAATACATTGTTTGTTGCTAAACGTGGCTACTGTAGCACATTGTACAGTGGCGGTATAGGAGGCCGTAACCGATTTGTCTATAGTTTCATCAGCCCTAGACTGTATTGCCAAAGAACAAGAGCTATTTTGCAATACAGACAAACTGAAAGTGTTACGGCGTCCTAGACTGCCACTGTACAACAATTCTATGATTAAGTTAGCCCTTAATTTTGTCTATGAGATGTTCGTAAGTGGAACCAAAATCGAAGCGGTTTTTTAGGAGAGTTACGCTTCTTGAGTATTTTTATTATTCGTAGAAGAGCCTCAACATAATACATCACTACTCCCATGTTATTGTAATATACAAATTTATAAAATGTTGATAAGACGCGTTTTTAACCGACTTCAAAAAAGGAGGTTATCAGTTTGACCTGACCCGTATGTATGTATGTTTGTATGTATGTTTGTCCGCGATTATCTCGAGTTTGGCTTAAACGATTTTGATGCGGTTGTCACAGAAGTATTTGTTACATTCATGAGGTTTTAGTATCCATTTTAACCGACTTCGAAAATGAGGAAGTGCTCAGTTGGTATGTGTCAGTTAATTGAAGGTGGGTTCCTTTTTTGTAAAAAAAGAAATTATTCGAAGTCTGTTAACTTTTGAAAAAGTAGGTAAAAATAGTTATGATGCTTTTTGTTTGTTGCAACAGAACGGCGGCGGCGAGGGCGAGGGCAGCCGCTTCAGCCGCTGGTTCCGGCGCGACAGCCCCCCCCCGCCGCCGCCGCCGCCCGCCGACTCCCACTACGAGCGCCTGCTGCACAACATCGTCGATGGTAATACATTAGTTTTCTTTACGCTCAGTAGCGTAGCGCGTTGCGCCACGGCACGAAAGGTTGTGGGTTCGATCCCCGCAGAAAACACCACATATTGATTTCTCACAAATATCACGTTGTGGTTGTTTTCGGTTGGATAGGACATTGCAGGCTTGAATCACCTGATTGTCCGAAAAGTAAGATGATTCCGTGCTTCGGAAGGCACGTTAAGCAGTTGGTCCCGGCCGCAGTAGTGGTCGCTGTAGCCGCGGCTACAAGCTGGCCCCGCCTCACGTTGGTAATAAAGCATAAACTCGGCTAAACGTGGGTCCGGCTCTCAAGCCGGTGCCTCTGCCTAACCCTCCGGGGAATAAAAAGGCGTGATATTATGTATGTATGTTCTTTGTCTTTACTAGTTTCCTTTCATATTTCATCTTCTTCACAAAAAACGACCAGCCAGGGAAGGATCTAAGGGCATTGGTGGCATGTGATTTGTTTAACTATATTACTTTTATCCCATCCGCTCGAAAAGAGGACTTTTTGCTCACTGTTGTCTAGTCGTCAAGTTCCTCTTTATTCACTTTCTGTATATAGCTGGTCAATTATGAATTTCCATACATTTTTTATGTTCTTTAGGAAATTATGATGCATAATTGATTTATTATTAAAAAAATCAATGATTGAAGTGAAGTGGGTTTAAAAACGAGCTAGCTGATTAGATCAGCAGAATTAGGTTGGTGCATAGGTTCTGCTTCTTTTATATGTGAATTTTCTCGCCGGATGGAATAAAAACCAGAATATACAACTTGGGGGTAAAGTTATTTTGCTTCTGCTGAAGTTACTACCCTCATACATAATACGACACTTTACCCCCTCCGAAAATACTTGACTGATTTGAAAAATAATTTATATGTATAATCCCACATTATCTCTGATGAACATATACCGTAATATGGTAAAAAAAATAACATTACAACCTAGACATAACTATGTCTATGACAACAAGACAAAACTTATGAATAAACTGTGTAAACTTTATAATGTAAGGCTAGCATTTGTTTAACGGCAATAGAAAGGGCTACGCTCGGAGTTTCCATGCGTGATCGAAACAGAAATTATAAGATCCACAGAAGAAATAAAGTTCCCAACATAGCCCAAAGATTAAAAAAACCTAAAGTGACATAGGGCAGGTCACAAAGCTCGAATAATAGATTAGATTAGGTAGAAGTACTTGGAAAAAATAACACTATGGTGACAATAGGCAAATTGGGGATCTATTACCGTTGAAATGTAATAAGTATGTATGTCGTGGTAAGATTTGATAATTAGGTTTTTTTGCAAAAAAAACTAGGGATTTTGCGAAAACCCGGATAATTTGATATAAGGATATTTTAACTCAGATTCTGATTGGTTCGTTAAAATGTCCTTTGACGCTACAGAGAACCAATCAGAATAAGAGTTTACCAGCAAGCAATAATCTAGCCAATCAGAGTTTTTTCAATTATACTAGGTTTTTTTTTGCAAAAAAACTGCTTTATGTCAGGATGATTGAAAAAAAAGTAATGCTCATATCAAATTATCCGTGTTTTCGCAAAATCCCTAGGTTTTTTGCAAAAAACCTAATTATCAAATCTTACTACGACATATACATTGCGGGTATTGCAGGTGGAATCACTTTGTGTTACTAGAGATCCACCTGTAAACCCGCCATGTATAGTTATAACATAGCAAAATGTTGATTATTATTTTCATTGACAACGGAAATAGTAGTACTGCCTGAACCGTGATGGCGAGTTTATTGTTTTTCGTTGCCCGGTGCAGAGTTGGATCAGCCCGCAGCGCAGCAACATCAACAACAACAACAACAACAACAGCAACAACAACAACAGCAGCAGCACGTGTTCGCGCCCATCGCGCCGGTGCCGACGCCCTCGCTGCTGGACCTGCTGCGCCGCGCCAACGCCGACAAGGACCACCATCACGCCGGTAAGCTGAACCAATAAGCTTACTTAAGAGCCAGTTTACAGCGATGCTAGCGCCATTCGCGAAAAAAATTAATATCTTCCAAACTTAGGCAAATATCAAAAATGTGGCACTAGATAAGCCTAGTATTTTTAAGGCACTTCTGTACAGCTTTTAGGTTGAAGACCAAAGAAAGCTACAAAGTTTTGGCAACAATCTTATGTTTTTTTTGTTCTTTTTACTTAGGACTACTTTGCTGTGCTCAAAAAATACTAGGCTACATTATCTAGTGTCATACAGTGACACATTTTTGATATTCGCCTTAGTTTAGAGATAGTAATTTTCTACGCGAATGGCGCTAGCATCGCTGTAAACTGGTTCTTAATAATGGTTACTGTCCATCGTATGATTAAAACCTGGGGGTCAAGTTTCTTAACTAAAAACGATCGCCTCGTAATTGTCTTGTTAGCGACTTCGTTAACCATTGCGGTTTTCTTTGGGCGTGCAACAGAAATTGCCTTTGTTAAAGCGGCAATGGTTACCGAAGTCGCTTACAAGACAATTACGATTCGATCGCTATTAGTTAAGAAACTTGACACCCTGTTTCTAATATTGTATTGATCGGTTCCGACACACGCAAAAATTACAGTTTTTTTATTTGACTCAACTCGAACAGATATGTTCCGGTGGTCAGTGGGAAGTTCAATACTACCCTACAAAAAAAGTCGAGTGAAAGGGTTGAATAATTTTTTTCGTTCATCTTTGATAAGAAAACTGATAAAATTTCGAATGTCAATTCATCACATAAATGTATTTTTTTTTCCTTTTTCCAATTGTTTATTTTTTGGTCATAGATATTTTTAGCCTAAGTGTTAGCCATGTTTAATGAAAATCTGTTCAGCCGTTTGAAGATCATCAGCTCTCTTTTAGTTACTGAGGGAATCTAACTAACTTTCTTATGTTATGTCCGATAGTTCAAATATTGCACTGTTTTACTTAAATGATATTGAAAGTATTTGGTGAGAAACCATGACCTATTGAAGATGATGAGCTTTAGTTCTAGTTTAGGTGATGAGGGTATCTGACTCGGTCGGGGGTTTTTCAGTTTTTAATTTCGTTATTTCGTATTCGGTTTATATGTATAAAATACATGCACAATTGCACAATCTGGCCCCTTTACGCGATAGAATAAACATAAACTCGGTCATACGTGGGTTCAGCTCGATGCCCTGATGCCTCTCGTGGGCTCAGTCACGAGCTAATGCCATTTCGGGGAATATCAGCATGCGATTATTGCTTATTGCTATGTCATGTTTTATCAGCAGAGATGGGCAACTCGGTGGTGAGCGGCGGCGGGCAGGTGCACAGCGTGGAGGAGCTGGAGGCGCGGCACCGGCCGCCGCCCGAGCCGCGCGCCGACAGGGACGTCGCCGCCTTCAAACGACTCGTGAGTAGTCCAGGGGCTGATACACTCCCGACTCTAGTAGTCATATCATCAGACATGGGTAGATCCGGGGTGGGCAGGTGCACAGCGTGGAGGAGCTGGAGGCGCGGCACCGGCCGCCGCCCGAGCCGCGCGCCGACAGGGACGTCGCCGCCTTCAAACGACTCGTGAGTAGTCCAGGGGCTGATACACTCCCGACTCTAGTAGTCATATCATCAGACATGGGTAGATCCGGGGTGGGCAGGTGCACAGCGTGGAGGAGCTGGAGGCGCGGCACCGGCCGCCGCCCGAGCCGCGCGCCGACAGGGACGTCGCCGCCTTCAAACGACTCGTGAGTAGTCCAGGGGCTGATACACTCCCGACTCTAGTAGTCATATCATCAGACATGGGTAGATCCGGGGTGGGCAGGTGCACAGCGTGGAGGAGCTGGAGGCGCGGCACCGGCCGCCGCCCGAGCCGCGCGCCGACAGGGACGTCGCCGCCTTCAAACGACTCGTGAGTAGTCCAGGGGCTGATACACTCCCGACTCTAGTAGTCATATCATCAGACATGGGTAGATCCGGGGTGGGCAGGTGCACAGCGTGGAGGAGCTGGAGGCGCGGCACCGGCCGCCGCCCGAGCCGCGCGCCGACAGGGACGTCGCCGCCTTCAAACGACTCGTGAGTAGTCCAGGGGCTGATACACTCCCGACTCTAGTAGTCATATCATCAGACATGGGTAGATCCGGGGTGGGCAGGTGCACAGCGTGGAGGAGCTGGAGGCGCGGCACCGGCCGCCGCCCGAGCCGCGCGCCGACAGGGACGTCGCCGCCTTCAAACGACTCGTGAGTAGTCCAGGGGCTGATACACTCCCGACTCTAGTAGTCATATCATCAGACATGGGTAGATCCGGGGTGGGCAGGTGCACAGCGTGGAGGAGCTGGAGGCGCGGCACCGGCCGCCGCCCGAGCCGCGCGCCGACAGGGACGTCGCCGCCTTCAAACGACTCGTGAGTAGTCCAGGGGCTGATACACTCCCGACTCTAGTAGTCATATCATCAGACATGGGTAGATCCGGGGTGGGCAGGTGCACAGCGTGGAGGAGCTGGAGGCGCGGCACCGGCCGCCGCCCGAGCCGCGCGCCGACAGGGACGTCGCCGCCTTCAAACGACTCGTGAGTAGTCCAGGGGCTGATACACTCCCGACTCTAGTAGTCATATCATCAGACATGGGTAGATCCGGGGTGGGCAGGTGCACAGCGTGGAGGAGCTGGAGGCGCGGCACCGGCCGCCGCCCGAGCCGCGCGCCGACAGGGACGTCGCCGCCTTCAAACGACTCGTGAGTAGTCCAGGGGCTGATACACTCCCGACTCTAGTAGTCATATCATCAGACATGGGTAGATCCGGGGTGGGCAGGTGCACAGCGTGGAGGAGCTGGAGGCGCGGCACCGGCCGCCGCCCGAGCCGCGCGCCGACAGGGACGTCGCCGCCTTCAAACGACTCGTGAGTAGTCCAGGGGCTGATACACTCCCGACTCTAGTAGTCATATCATCAGACATGGGTAGATCCGGGGTGGGCAGGTGCACAGCGTGGAGGAGCTGGAGGCGCGGCACCGGCCGCCGCCCGAGCCGCGCGCCGACAGGGACGTCGCCGCCTTCAAACGACTCGTGAGTAGTCCAGGGGCTGCTTTTACATTGAAAGTGGCAGGCTTTTAACTTCGCCACTGATTTTAAGATATTTGATTTAAAGGGTTCTATAATTTTAATTATTTGCCTGGCTTTTTTGGCTTCTGTCTTGTTATTTGTATTGTCCATTTAGATTAGACCCTGAATATAAAGATTCTTCGCATTTTACTGCAATAAAACACCATACAAACAAAAAAAAAACAATAAATGGCAGTGCCGCCATTCGCATTGATCTTTGTAACTTGTTCTTTTATGTATTTTTTTTGTTTTTGTTTTATTGTGAATGCAATAAAGAATTCTCTAATCTAAACTAATCGCACCTTCAGAATTGAAGGGGCTTAACTCAAAATTTCGCGAAATTGAGTTACGGTCATAGAAAGGCTTAAAAATGTGCGCTCTATCCGATGAATATTAAAACACAGGCTTTTTAACGACAGAAAAAGAAATCCGATACTTACGTCTCTTTTATACTGGGACGTTTTCCTGCACCCGCTCGGAACCAGAGTGACGCAATCATTAATGTGCCAAAAGTAGGACGAACAGGTTCAGTTGTTTACAGGCTCATAGCCGATTGTGGCTATATAATCCTAAACGTCATCGCTAAGTATAATTGTTATTATCAGTTCAATAAAGACACTTTATGTTAATAGGTCTTTACGATACCGAATTATACTAATATAAAGTGAGACTTATTTATGGTTGTGCCTTTTTCATACCGAAGCTATTTGAAAAAATGTTTATAAATTCAATTAATAGTTTAGAATAGTAGAGAACTTTTAGGTTTTAGGTCCTTAAAACCATAAAAAAATTAAAACTATCAGAATAAAAAGGGCTTATGTCTTCCATTGTTTTTAAAAAAAATAAAATAAAATATAAAAATTTAATATGAACCATCTTTTTACCGTTCATACGCTAGAAGACAACCTAGACTTTACCTTAGGAATTTAAAACTTGAACTTTTAAGGTCAAATTAACGAAATAAATACTTTCAAAGTGCAAAGTTACAATTTTATTTTAGTTTTTTGCGATTTCCCGAAAATCTCAATTTTTGAGTTGTGCCCCTACCGTTCTGAAGGTGCGTAATGTAAAATGGCAAGAATCTTTATATTAGGCCTCTAAATTTGAGGAGCCGCCAAGAATGGGGTGGTGTACCCTTAATAGCAATAGCCTATAGTAGTCAAAGGCTCGTCACAAAGTAAAAAAAACATAATGACGATGATAATAAAATTTTATGACTTTTTTATGTTGATTGGACATGGAAGAAAAATTCAGATTACGCTTTTGTTAGCCAGCAGAGTGTGCAGGTATGTTCTAAAAATTCAAATTTATTTATTAAAAGTTTGTATAAACAAAATTCAGCAAAACCCACAGAAAATAAAAGCCTAAACTTAAATCTGGTACAAAATTTAATCGCGCGTTGTGTTCCCCAGCTGGCGCAGGTGTCGGGCGGGCACGCGGCGCCGGCCGAGCGCGCGCCGACCGGACATCAGCAGCACCAACTACCGCTGCCTCTGCCTCAGCCCATGAGTCTGCTGCAGGTGACTCACTTTTATCATTGTCATCAATACATAGTATAAAATAAAGTTGCTTTCCGCGTCTGTATATTTAAAACTACGCAACGGATTTTGATGCGGTTTTTTTTAATTGATAGTGATTCAAGATCGAAGGTTTGAACTAAATACAAAATTAAGAAAGTGAAAAAGAAAAGACAGAAATAAAAAATAACTTGCCCATTTTGGACTTGCTAATATAATGACGTGAATTACTATGTGATACTTGAGGGTGGATTTAGATAAATCAATAGTTGTTTCTGAGATTTTTTTTTCTGGTACAGATGCTGAACAAAAGTATGGAGCAGCAGCAGCAGCAGAAACTACAACAACAACAACAACAACAGCAGCAGCAACAACAACAGCAGCAGCAGCCGCCGCACATCCCGCAGGAGCTCCTTTACAAGCTACTGCAGGTGCAGGTACGATGATCAATCAATCAATCAATCAATCACAGACGCTATCAGTATTTTCTCAATTATGCTTGTCCTAGTGCACGGAGCGCTGGGACGATAATATCTATTCTTGATAAAAGATTCGTTTTGTATTTGTATCGAAAATCTCTAAAGAATTCTCGCATAATTCATATCTTTTTTTTATTGTAACGCTGCGATATGTCGTAACTTTTTTTTTATACCGTCCACTTGAAAAGTTGACTTTTTGATTACTGTTCTCTAGAAGTAAAGTTCCTCATTATTCACATGCTGTTTCAATGCTGGTCAATAATGAAATTCCAGACATTATTTATTGTCCTCTGGGCAATTATAAAGCATAATTGTATTATTGTTACAAAAATATATGGTTGATGTGAAGTCATTATTTCCTCACTACGCTCGGGAATAAACCCTTGAAACTTGAACAATCGAGGGTTATAACGAAACCAGAAGCGGAATATCTTTACGCCAGAGTATTATATTCTACTTTTTATTCCATCGGACGAGATTTTTTTTCCTTACAAAAGCAGAGACCTAAGTACCTACCTAATTCTGTTGAAATAATCAGTCAACTTGTTTTAAAAACACTTCACTTCAATTACTTATTTTGTAACAATAACTATTAAATAAAAGTAAAATCAATGTAATTGCATTCTCATATTACCTATATAGTAGGTATAGGTACTAAATATAAAACACATAAATAAAAACAATTATTCTGCTACCTTTTTTTTTTCTAATGTCAGTTTAGGCCATGGAGCTAGTATAGTAGTTAAATTTCTACGGATGCACAGATTAAATAACTTTTCAGTACATTCATAATGTATGGAAATTCATATTCAACCAGCTGTAATTCAAAAGTCAATAAAGTGTCACTTTTTCAATACGTGTACAGGTACGAAAAGTAGTGTTTTCGAGCCGGTGGAATGAAAAGTTATATTTTTGGTTTTAGCGTCAGCAGCACGAGCTGCCGGGCGCGCCGGCCGAGCGCGAGCTGCTGCAGCGGCCCGAGGCGCAGGCCATCATACACGGTCTGATCACACTCTTATATTGTACTAGAGGCTGCCCCGCGGTTTTTCCCGCGCAGATTTCTCATAAACACGAAAATCCCGTTTTTTCCCGTTCCCGTGGGAATTTCGGGAAATCCCTTCTTAGTGCTCACCTACACTCCCCAAGGAACCCACATGCCAATTTTCAGCTTTCTACGCCCAGTAGTTTCGGCTCTGCGTTGTCTGTCAGTCAGTCAGTCAGTCAGTCAGTCAGTAACGGAAGAGTTTTATATATATTGATACCTTACTAGTCGACCAGGCGAACTTCCTACCGCATAACCTTTTACTATGTTGTGCATGGATTATTATACTTATAAACTTTCCTCTTGAATCACTATCTATTAAAAAAAAAAACGACATTCAAAAACCCGATGCATTGTTTTAAAGATTTAAGCATACATAGGGACAGACGAGGGAAGTTTTATATGATATATTGTAATTGACTAGCTGTGCCCGTGACGTTGCTCGCGTAAAATAGTGTCTTTTCCATTTTTGCTCACTGTTTAATGAAATTTTGATACCTAACCCTTGTTTTCTCAGTGGCAAAAATTTATTGTTGCTAATTACGAACATTTCAAAACCAATATCAACTAACTCGGCTCGGCCGTTCTCGAGTTTTAGCCAGACTAACGAACAGCAGATAAGCTTACATAGGGGGGACAGACGCGGTGCGCGACTTGTTTTATACTATGTATAGTAAAGGTCGCCAGTAGGCAGTGGATCAGACTGGCGCCGGACCGTGATGCATGGCGTGCGAGAGAAGAGGCCTATGTCCAGTCCAGCAGTGCAGTGCTGGACTGGACATAGGCATGCTCATGAGAGTCATAGAGCCCATGGGCTCTTACAGGCTGATGATGATGATGTATGGTATGTTGTGCAGGCCTGAAGGCGGGCGAGATCACGGCGGCGCACCTGGTGCAGCAGCTCGGCAACCCGGGGCTGCAGGCGCGCCACCGCGACCTGCTGGCCGCCATCCTGCGCATCCACCAGCACCGACAGGTACCACCCGCCTCCTGACAACCTTCCAGCACTCACTCGGGTCTAGCACCCCACCCCACTCCTCTCATGGGTAACAATGTATGTATAGGTAGCGAAACAAACCTTACGTGGCGACATTGGCAAATCCCTCTCAAAATGTTTGTTCTTCTGACGATCTGTGGAAGAGGCCGAAATGTCTCACAGTGTCCACTTCCTGTTGATAAATAATTAATAATACCACATCACACTCAGAGCCCCTAACTAGGAAGAATCTGTATCTAGGGTGCCCGAAACACACAGAGACGAACATGACACCCAGACCGGAAACAAAAATCGATATTGATAATATGATGATGGACATAGAAATAGTCAACGCCCTGTCTTGAGCTACGCTGATAAAGATTTTAACGACACGAGCGCGTAGCAAAAAGTTCAGTGTCCTTTGAATTTTTATGGTTACTGTAGTGTTTCGTGGCGTTAGTGTCTTATGATGGTGTTTACTTAACCCTTCGCTCCACACTGGTAAACATGGTGTTCCTACATTTACACTGTAACTCGCGCATATAAAGAAAAGTTTTGAAAAAACATGACATACTTATGCTTTCTCGCTCAAAATTATTCTTATTAAATTATTTATATCTTAGCGAGACAGCATGATTTTTGAAAATTATCAGTCCAAGCTATAGATGCCTTGAGCGGAGTGATAAAGAGAGTGTGTTCTTCAGCAGATGGGGTCTCCCGGGCCGGGCGCGGGCGCGCCGCACCTCGGCCTGCCCGCCCACCAGCCGCTCAGGCTGTCTCCCATACCTCACACCAGTGAGTATATCATCCTCCTTCATCATCATCATCTCAGCCAGAAGACTACCACTGCTGGAAATAGGCCTTCCCTACAAACGTGCGACCCCCATCCAGTGTACACCCGTCTGACCTCCTTGTGGGAGGTCTGCCTACTCTTCCCTCTTCTGGTGCGAGGTCGCCGCTCGGGAACTTAGGCGACCATCTAGTTCTCCGTTCGTACTAATTATAAATTCTAAAAGGGTTGATGTTAGTTCCACTTTTAAGCTAAAATTACAGATTTTATATAAATGTTTTTATTAAATTTCCATTTTGCAATCAATATTCGAGAGACTGGTATCTCTTATTGGTACACCATGTCAGAATGATTTATTTTCATAGCCATAGAGAATGGCAGTAAGCACACTGTAAAATAATATAAGTATCAATGTAAATTTTGTTGTAATTGGATAGTTCTTGCATGCAGATTTTATTAAGGATGGCTTTTACTAACTGATCCTAGAATTATTATTATTAAGGTGGTAACTCTCGCTATGTCGCGAAATTCAAATTTTTTCGTGTTTTTTATTTATTCTGGCGAAAGTATACATATTTTAAAAAGTTTCAATGAATTCGCGTATGTAAAAAACCATTTGCCAAATTGTAATACAACGTTTTTAGAAGACAGACCTAGTGATTTGTGCATAAGGACGTAAAGGCCAAAAATCAAGTTAGGTCCTTAGACACAAAATTAGTAGGTCTGTCTTCGAAAAACGTTGTATTACAATGTGAGAAATGGTTTTTTACGCCAGAATAATTAAAAAACGCGAAAAATTTTGAATTTCGCGCCATACCGTGACTTACCGCCTTAAAGCACGGTTGAGGTCCTCAACCGACATGTTAGTAATGAAACAGATTTTCAGGATAAAACTAGATTTAGTTGAAACTACTCTAGCTGTAAGTTATCTTTTTTAATTGTCATACCTACCACTTTGCCTCCCGCGGACGCAGCGTTCTGCCCGCTGTCGCCTAACTTGGCGGTCAGCCCCAACACGCTCGCCGTTCATCACACCGGTAATATGATGCTTTACTAACTTAGCCCCCGAATACTTAAAATTATTAAATAAATAGACAGTTAAAAGAGCGTTCTTAACACTATCGCAACCGGCCCAAAATAATCAGAACCGAGTAAATCGATCATGTATAAGCGCGCGCTAAGCGTAAAACTTAAGAGGACCGAACGCTTCCATACAAAAAGAGAAAACGTTTTTCCACTACTAATTATTTTCCAATCGCAATAAAATTTTTGTATGTTACTAACACTATAAAAAAATAAGTTTGTACGTTTTCCTTTTTTCAAAATTCGCTATAGATTCAGTCTAATAGGCCTCTGAAATACAGATATTTTGTGATAAAAAATTGGTCGGAAAAAGTTCTTTCTTTTACAAAACCAATGCATAATTTAAAAAAAGGAAAAGCTTTAAACCTAGATTATTTAATGCTGAAGCGATGGACATCCAAATCATTGTGATTTGATAAGATTTAGGTAGTAGAAAACGTTTTCCCTCGAAACGCAAATTTCCTCAAAAAGTTAGCTCTCTCTGTCGCATGGTTTCTGTTAGGGGGCGACAGCATGAGTTTTTTTAAATAATTTTGCATTGCTATACTGTCCTCTTAAAACTAAGATTAGGCTGATCCCGCCAGACGGGACCTCAGCGTGTGACATGCTGTTCAAGAGTACTTGCAATGCGGGTCCTCGGTTGGGAAAGTGTTAAACATGTCTTTAATATTTCAAATATTCGGGATTAAAATCGCTTTTGCTTTTATTTAACATTTAATTATATAGAACAGATGTTATTTTATGCTATTTGAAAAACTTTTATTCTTTATAAATTTATAGTTTTACTAGTCGACCCGGCTAACTTCGTACCGTCTAACATAACCTATGTTGTGCATGTATTATACAAATAAACCTTCCTCTTGAATGAAAAAATAATAACCGCAACAAAAACCGTTGCGTTCTTTTAAAGATCTAAGCATCATACAGACAGACAGCTGTAAGTGACTTTGTTTTATGATATGTAAGAAATAATTTTAAGGTGATTCTGCCAGAGAGCATAACGGTAAATAAATGGCCCTGCATGATCGTTTTCACCATAATACATACCTACAAAAACAGCTATACTAAAGTAAAAATTTGTTAGCAGGCGTCCCCGCCCGCATCCCCTCCCCACGCGAGCTGGCGGTGCACACGCAGACCATCATGCAGAGCGCCCTCATCAAGAAGAAGCTGGAGGAGCAGCGCGAGAACTACCGCCGCCGGCACGAGCAGCCCCGCCACACGCCCATCTCCTTCACGCCCACCTCTGTAAGTCCCTAGCCCTACATACACTGTTAATACCTAAAGACCTCTACCCATTTCTGCAAGTACCCAAATCGATTTCTGTAAGTACCCAAACCCATTTCTGTAAGTACCCAAACCCATTTCTTTAAGTACCCCAACCCATTTCTGTAAGTACCCAAACCTATTTCTGTTTATATCCAAACTCATTTCTGTAAGCTGACACCCATTTCTGTTTGTACCCAAACCCATTTCTGTAAGTCCCCAAATTCACATCTTTAAGTCCCCACACCCATTTCCGTGTTTCCCCACAACCATTTCTGTAAGTCCCCGCATCCATTTCCGTAGGCATCCAAACCAATTTTTGTTAGTACCCACAGTATTTTCTGTTGTAATAAAGTATTATTTTATGTATACTATCTATACCCCCGTATTATTGAACCAATCCATACTAATATTATAAATGCGAAAGTAACTCTGTCTGTCTGTCTGTCTGTCTGTCTTAAGAACATAACCCAGCTTTCAAGTACAGATATAGAGCTTTGACTGCCCGCGAGTTAGTGATTGTGGCTTACAAACATTCCCGAGCTGCCAAGTACTATGATAGCGCTCAGACGTTTGCGAGTTAGTGACTTAAGAACATAACCCAGCTTTCAAGTTCAGATATAGCGCTTTGACTGCCCGCGAGTTAGTGATTGTGGCTTACAAACAGTCTCGAGCTGCCAAGTACTATGACAGCGCTCAGACGTTTGCGAGTTAGTGACTTAAGAACATTACCCAGCCTTCAAGTACAGATATAGCGCTTTGATTGCCCGCGAGTTAGTGATTGTGGCTTACAAACATTCCCGAGCTGCCAAGTACTATGATAGCGCTCAGACGTTTGCGAGTTAGTGACTTCTGAACATTCCCCAGATTTCATGTACAGATATAGCACTTTGACTGCCCGCGAGTTAGTGATTGTGGCTTACAAAAATTCCCGAGCTAAGTACTACGATAGCGTTAGGACTACTCGCGAGTTAGTGCGCGAGTGAGTGCGCCTTACAAAAATTTGCCAGCTTACAAGTACTATGATAGTGCTCAGACTGCTAGCGTGTTATTGCGCGCCCCTTACTAATATTACCTAGCTTTGAAGTATGTATGTACTATGATATCATCATCATCAGCCTGTAAGAGCCCACTGCTGGACATAGGCCTCTTCTCTAGCACGCCACACACCACGGTCCTGCGCCAGTCTGATCCACTGTCTAACGGCGACCTGTATTATGATAGCGCTCAGACTATTCGCATTGGCATTATACAATCCCTTATTGGTGCGTTTAAACAAAAGATATAGAAAAAAAAAATTGATTCGTGTCCAAAGTGTGCGTTAATGTAATAAGTTATAAAATAGAATAGAATAGAATAGAAAACACTTTATTGCATACAATACAAAAGTACATTTATAAATACAGGGTACAAACAAACTGAATTTGCATGCAATGGGCGGCCTTATCGCTAAAAGCGATTTCTTCCAGAAACGAAAAAATGAGCAGACTTAAGATTTTATTAAGTTAATAATCTTTATTCCATACCAATATATTATATGCGCAGACGAAGTCGCGGGCACCAGCTAGTTCATAATAAATGATGAAAGATATAGTTGTAAAAGGTGATTGTCTGATCAGGTGCTACGTAAAATGACAGCGGAGAAGGAGGCCGAGCCGCCGGCCGGCAAGCAGCAGTGGGGCCAGCCGCACAAGGTGCCGCAGGGACGGCCCATTGTCAAGGTATATAATTTATTTATTTATTTCAAACTTAAAACTATCTTTACAGGCTTTACCTAATGTGATAGTTAAGCAAAATATGTAAAAAGTGGTGAAGATATACTTAAAACAGTAATGTTAATCACCCATCAAGCTATTTGTCATATGCAATAATATACATTGCCACTTTTGTGAAATCACTCAAAGTGCAACAGAATAGGTCTATTTTTTCTGACACACGGTTCAGCGTGTGCAGCGCCCGGGTCCACGACGCTTTGTTGAGCAGGTTTGTGCGCCCGCGCGGTCCCGCCAGCAGCGGCGTATAATAATTTGAAGTATTATAGGTTTAGGCCATCCACCGTGTGGTGAAGCTACAGATAGAATATCAATTTTAAATAGTATCCAATTTCTATGTCATAGAGTCCAAGCACTTTTAACTAGGTAAAACATTTTGCCAGCGTGACCGAAACAAATACAAATATACTCAGGATTCAGGAAACAACGATATCCATCATAACAACGGGCAACGAACACAGACCTCCACAGTCACTGCCAACTGAATCACGGAAGTTTTATATAAAATTCATTTGTCTCGCTAAAACTCGAGAACGGCTCAAACGATTGAGCCGATTTTGGTTTGAAAATGTCTGTCGTAAAATCCAGTCCAGGGAAGGTTTGTACGGTGGTGGAAAATTGTAAGGAAGATAGTAAAAACAAATTTTTTTTTTGGTACATTTATTACGTCAAATTCAAATTCAAATAATTCTTTATTCAATATAGGATACAAGATATTACTTATTGAAAGTCAATTAGACTACATCCAATCTAATCGCTATTGATACCTTATTTGGTAAAGTATCCTATACTGTGAGAGGCGAGGTAGTTCAGGGTGCCCACCAATTGGCTCAGGTAAACAAATGTCTGCCTTGCCTTACGACAATCGCTTCCCAATGTTAATGTATGCTTAGATCTTTAAAACTACGCAACTGATGCGCTTCTTTTTAATAGCTAAGTGACACGAGAGAAATGTTTATAAACTATTTTACAATTATGTTAGGTTGTTAAAAATTCGCCGGGTCAGCTAGTTTATAATATTTCTGTGTGCAGGGTAACCAGAGTGGCGGGCCATCCGGCGGTTACTCAGCGTCGCAGGCGGAGTACCAGCAGTTCCTTAGTCAACAACAAGTTGGTTCTATTTGAAATAAATACATTTTCTTTCTTTCTATTTATATTTCACTAGCTTTTGCCCGCAGCTTCGCAAGCGCATTTTTATAATAAATGTAAATTACTTGTTCATTTGTTTTGTTATACTCTCTAATCTGTGGTTATACTCAGAAATATCAGGAAATCATTTCTAATTTCTAATCCAAACCCCTAAAGAAATCAATATCAAGCAGTTTCCTTTTACAATACAAAAATCTTTAGCTGTTTGGGCTGCAAGCTTTAATATCCGTTTTTCTGAATACACAAACTAACCTTAGCCTATATGCATACTCTGACGCTTCAAAAAAAAAACCCAGTTCATCTAACCGGTATACTCCGTTTACTTTTATCATCGACGATGATGATGAAAGATAAATGAAAATAAAAATGGTTGTTGAAGTATACTGGATAAGAGTCGCGCAAGACCAATATACAGCAGCTGAATATTGGTCTTGCGCGACTCTTATCCAGTATACTTCAACAACCATTTTTATTTTCATTTATACAAACTGTTAAACCTCTGTATCAGCGTCCGCATTAATTAACTAAGAACGCCCGATTTTAAAATTTCTTACTTTTTCGTAATCAGAACCCCCAATATCCTTAAAAAAAACTCCACACATATCGATTTACATTTTGCGTTTATAAATTAAAATGATGTCTTTTTTGTAATAACGATTTCAAAAACCTAGAAACATCACCCATTTCGATTTGTAAGAAAAATAATGAGGGGTTTCGGTTTTTCATAAAAACTTTGTATCAAGGACTCCAGTAACTATGAAAACAGTTATGATACCATATTTGATGTTTTAATATTAACAGGAACTTATTTTGAAAATTTCAAGTTTCTAGTGTCAATAGTTTAGATTTTAGCGATAAACTTGTTTTACCCTTTATATGAACTTAAGAACTCAGGGGCAAAAAAAACTACTTATGATTTTTTTTTAATGCAAAGAGAATTTACAGAGTAAATTTCAACATTGTGAATCCAGACATTTTAGGAGTTTCATACACACTGTTACTGTTATACGGCGTCCCGTTTGTTTTTCGTAATTAGCGCCCCCAACAATCTAGAAACATCACCCATTTCGGATCAAAGAGAATCTACAGTGTAAATTTCAACTTTCTAAATCCAGACGTTACACCCAGTATACGGCGTCCCATTTGGTTTTCGTAATTAACCCCCCCCCCCCTAACAATCTAGAAACATCACTCATTTCAAATCAAAGAGAATCTACAGTGTAAATTTCATTTTTCTAAATCCAGACGTTACACCCTGTATACGGCGTCCCATTTGTTTTCGTAATTAACCCCACCTAACAATCTAGAAACATCACTCATTTCAAATCAAAGAGAATCTACAGTGTAAATTTCAAATTTCTAAATCCAGACGTTACACCCTGTATACGGCGTCTCGTTCTTTTTGTAATTAGCGCCCCCAACAATCTAGAAACATCACCCATTTCGAATCAAAGAGAATCTACAGTGTAAATTTCAACTTTCTAAAACCAGACGTTACACCCAGTATACGGCGTCCCATTTGTTTTTCTTAATTAACCCCCCCTAACAATCTAGAAACATCACTCATTTCAAATCAAAGAGAATCTACAGTGTAAATTTCAACTTTCTAAATCCAGACGTTACACCCTGTATACGGCGTCTCGTTCTTTTTGTAATTAGCGCCCCCAACAATCTAGAAACATCACCCATTTCGAATCAAAGAGAATCTACAGTGTAAATTTCAACTTTCTAAATCCAGACGTTACACCCTGTATACGGCGTCCCGTTTTTTTCGTAATTAGCGCCCACAACAATCTAGAAACATCGACCACTTCAATTTTTAAGAAAAATAATGAGCGGCTTAGGTTTTTCATACAAACTTTAACACCCTGTATTAAGGCTTTCAGGACTAATAAACGCAGTTTTGATATCATATTTGATGTTGTTATATTGTCTCTAGTGTCATTAGTTTTGATTTAAGCAAAAAACATATTTCACCCTGTATAAGACCTCAGGCGCAAAAAAAAAAAAACTAAACCATTTATGATGTTGGTGATACAAAAAGAATCCACAGTCTAAATTTCAACACTCTAAACCCAGTAGTTTAGGAGTTTCATACAAACTGTTACACCCTGTATACGGCGTCCCGGTTAAGTTATCCCAAAATGCCGTCTTAGTGGGTGCCTACGTCACGTAAAGAAGCTACTGTCCAAATTTCATCTTTCTATCTTCAGCGGTTTCGGCTGGGCGATGATGAGTGAGTGAGTAGATCAGTGGTATTTGGATTTTATATATATAGATTACGGCCTTAGAAATTTAATTGTTTTTTTTTTCACACCATGTCCCCAGGGACGAAAAATGCCGAGAGAATAAAAATTAAAACTGCTCTATAAATGATATGGCACATTGTACAAAACAAAACAGATTTTCATTTCAACCGAAAAATATTCTAAAACCTATAATTCTACACCCTGTATACAAGACTAGAGGCAGCCCCGCGGTTTTTCCTGCGCAGATTTGTCATAAACACAAAAATCTCGTTTTTTCCCGTTCCCGTGGGAATTTCGGGAAATCCCTTCTTAGTGCTCACCTACACTCCCCAAGGAACCCACGTGCCAATTTTCAGCTTTCTACGCCCAGTAGTTTCGGCTTTGCGTTGTCTGTCAGTCAGTCAGTCAGTCAGTCAGTAACGGAAGAGTTTTATATATATTGATTTATTTTCGTTTGAGATTTGTAAAATTCGATTCCTTCCGAAGCCGGCGATGGAGATGCAGCTTTAAAGTCTGCGAGGTGTCTGTCTACTACTTAACCGACTTCAAAAAAGGGGGTTATCAGTTTGACCTGTATGTATGTATGTATGTTTGTCTGAACCGATTTTGATGCGTTTTTCAGAAGTATTTGTTAAATTTTAACCGACTTCGAAAAAGAGGAAGTGTCCAGTTGACGTATGTGTCAGTTTATTGAAGGCGAGTTCCTTTTTCGGAAAAAATATTTTTTGCCTTATATAATAAATTTTTTTTTAATATAATAGATGTATTTTTGTTGTAGAATATAGCCAGCATGCGGAACTTCCCACACCAGCAACAGAGGCCGATCCAGCAGTCTGTAAGAACTTTATACATTTCTATTGAATAAAGCAGTTTGGAATAACTTACAAAATCAATACCTACATACTGAGCGAGTCACATATCGAGTTTTTTTTCCGAACATTGTCTATGTCTATTGTCTATGGTCTCGTGACTGTATTATCAAAGAACAAGATCTATTTTGCAATACAGAAAAACCGGAAGCCGTCCTCGACCACCACTGTACTTTATCCTCTTCGTAATTTTTATTAAAAAAGTAAAGTAAAAAATGATTTATTCAATATAGGATACAAGATATCACTTATTGAAACTCAATTAGACTAATCTAATTAATATTGATACCTTATTTGGTAAAGTGTCCTATACTGTGAGAGGCGAGGTAGTTCAGGGTGCCCACCAATCGGCTCAGGCAACAAATGTTTGCCTTGCCTTACGACCTTTTTTTTGTCTAACAGCAGATGAACAACATAGGCAACATGAGTAATATAGGGAACATGGGCAACCTGCGCGGCGTCGGCAGCGGCACCACTTTACATCAGCTTTTGGTCAACTCCCACCACAGATCTGTCAATGGTATGTATGACTTTTTTATTATTTAATCGCTTCTCTCCCGACATCTGTTTGTTTCCGGTGTGGGTGTAATGTTCGTCTCTGTATATGTTTCGGGCACCCTAGATATAGGTTTTTCTTAGTTAGGGGCTCTGAGTGTAATGTGTTATTATTATTAACCCCCGAACGAAAATTCAGAGAGGTGTGTTATAATTTTAACGTGTGTCTGTCTGTCTGTCTGTGTATCTGTCTGTGGCATCGTAGTGCCCAAACGGCTGAACCGATTTTCGTTTAGTTTTTTTTTGTATCATAGATAATTTTAGGCCGAGTGTTCTTAGCCATGTCTGATGAACATCTGATCAGCGGTTTGAAGATGATCAGCTCTTGAATAATGGATGAGAGGATCTAACTAGCTTCCTTATGTCCGATCGAGTTGAAATTTGGTACCATGTTACATCTATTATATAGAAAGTATATGGTAAGGTAACCATGACCTGATCAGCCGTTTGAAGATGATCAGCTCTTGAATAATGGATGAGAGGATCTAACTAGCTTCCTTATGTCCGATCGAGTTGAAATTTGGTACCATGTTACATCTATTATATAGAAAGTATTTGGTAAGGTAACCATGACCTGATCTGCCGTTTGAAGATGATCAGCTCTTGAATAATGGATGAGGGGATCTAACCACCTTCCATATGTCCTATCGATTTGTAATTTGGTACCGTGTTACTTCAATGATATTAAAAGTATATAGTAAGGCAACCATGATCTTTTAAGATGATAAGCTCTAGTTCTAGTTCTAGGTCTATTTCAACTATGAGGGGTCTGACTGGGTCGGGGGTTTTAAGTTTTTTAATTTAAGTTATTATGTTTCTCATACTCTTTGGTATCACGAGATGGAGCCCGGTCCTTTGAGTGGCGTGCGAGGGGACAAATCCAACTCGTAGAGGCTCTTTCGAGAGTTTTGCTATATTGTGTATGAATCACCAACCAGGCACCGCCACTAAATGCACAAATAGATCATGCACCCAGCGGCGACACCCAGAAGGTGATAGGAACTATTGTAATATGGAAAACATGAAATGGTTTATGGGGGTGAGCTGATTAATGGACAGGTTGACTGGTGCGGAGTGAAATATCTATGTAATTTATGGAAATGAACGAAGAGATGTTTAATTTTTGTTTGTAAGTAATTTTATTCTTACACTGGTGTAAACCTCTATTTTATAAAGTAGGTCCCATGCATATTTGCTAGCGTTTTCATTCAGGTTATTAGATAAAGTTAACTTTTTTATCTGAAAAGACGTATCGACTGTAAGTACTATTGCTTTTTTTGGTCACTGCCATTTCAGAGTAAGATTTGACTGTCGGTTGTCACTATCAAACTACAGATCAGAGTCAATTTTATGTAGCTCCACCTCCATTGGGAAATTCGAAGAGTGAAACCGCTATGCGAGAAAGAAATAATAAAATCGTCAGTTTCCTACGTCAGAGCTGGGAGTTTTGCTTCGGTTTCGGCGCCAAAGAATAACGGTGACGGCGAGATTTTATGGGTTGTTCCCAACGAGTTCCACCAAAACCTGTACCACTAATACTATTGATACTCGGTGGTGGTACTGGTTGGGAATTTCTGTAAAGGAGTATCAGTGGTATAGGTTTTGGTGGTACTCGTCGTTGGGAACAACCTGATTTTGTCACATCGGTTTCGCCTTTTAGATTTCACAACGGAGGTGTGTTACTTACTACCACCATTATTTCTTCTCTCATTGGTTGTGGTTCACCAGACATGGTGGCGAGCGGCGCGGGCGCGTCGGGCGGCGGCGACAACCAGCTCACGCGCTGGTTCTCTCCGGAGCTGCTGGCGCGCGCGCAGGCCGGCAAGCTGCCCTCGCTGCACGTGCCCAACGCGCTGTCGCTGGAGGAGCTGGAGCGGCGACACTAGCTCGCTCACAATGAAAATAAGCATGAGAAACATTTTGACATGTGATAAGTATACATTTCGGGCTTACAGCTGAATCTCTTGTGTACACAAAATGATTCACCTATATACCCGCAATGTATACTTATAACATTTCAAAATGATTCACAATCTGATTTTCATTTTGAACGGCAATAGATCCCCAGTTCGGGCACTCCCTGCCTCCCTCAGCAAGCGCGTCTTTCAAGTTACCTCTCAGTGACGCTCAGTACAAACAGCGCGACTCATCTCACTCACACAAGCATGGCGCGTGCACACGACGACGGCTGTGCGCGAAGCAACGCGGTTATTTCTTAGAAGTGTCCGAGGTGTGCTAACGTCTAAAAAAACAGCAGCTACAAAGTCGCACAGGCCTACGTAACAACGTAACTTGTTAATGTTCAAGCTGCCCGTGCCCATCACTCGCTAACGGAGCTGGAATGCGCGTTGGCACTAGGATACTACAACTCATACTCCTCTCTACACTTGATTCTTAAAAAACAGCTCCCTTCCAGGCCTACGTCTGTTTTCGTATTCAGCTTGCTGTTTGACTGGTTAATGTGCAGGTAATTTATAGATGGCCTGTGACTGTGTAAATTGTGAGTCTATTGAATGAAACAGTTATGTAGTCTGTGACAAAACACAGTGTTATAGTTACTTTCTAGAACGATTCTCGTAAAGTATTTTATTTTTTGTTTTTGTACAAAACATTAGGCTTTATTTTATGTGTCAATATGAAAAGGGGTGATTTCGAACAACAGTGATAATTTACATTTTGAGATGTTGACAGTGCCAGTATCCCAGTAACTTCAAAACTCTCGCGTAGCAAAAATACTAGAATCTGCACAAAAATTAACTATCGTCCTAATAATTTAGTAATTTTGTTTTAACTTAGTTTTGTTAGTTCGAGCTGAGACTCGACTGAATTTCAGCCTTAGTTAATGATTTACTAGTGACAGTCGTTGTTGTCTTTATTTTTACAATGCAAGACTTGACTCCTAAATAACGACGTATATAAATAAATTGAATTAATTTTAAACACTGAATACTCGTATAATTATGTAATTACAAGAAAAGATATGAATAACCTACTAGGTACCCGCTTTTGTTATACAAACATATTTGTTGCCACGAGGAACTGTCAACATGGCAAAATGTAATTATCTCACGGGAATTTGCGGCTAGGTTAACTCTTCTGTGATGGATAGTTCGTGAATAAAACAATACAATACGAATCTCGGATGTTATAATTATTATTTGGGGTTATAAAAGGAAAATATTAAGAGACAGTTTACAGTGATGCTAGCGCCTTTTGCGAAAACAATTAATATCTTCTCAACTAAGACAAATATAAAAATTGTGGCACAGTATGACACTAGATAATGTAGCCTAGTATTTTTAGAGCACTGTTGTATAGCTTTTAGGTTAAATACCACAGAAAGCAACAAAGTGTTGCTAACAGTGGCCACTTTTGACAACAATCTACTAAGGACTACTGAACTGTGCTCAAAAAATTATAAGCAAGATTACCTAGTTTAATACTGTGCCAAATTTTTGATATTTGCGTTAGTTTAAAAGATATAATTTTTTTTAGAGAATGTTGTTAACATCGCTGTAAACTGGCTCTAAAATTATTTCACGAATAAGAATCACAGAACCAGCTCTTTCTGGTTCTCGGGAGCCTGAAGGCTATGATATGAAGCATTTTCTTAAAACTATGTATTTTGAAATCAATTTACGGGATTTCTATTTCTAGCTCCAGTCAAATTGTTTTATTTGAAATTTAGGTGTTGTGACGTTTTTTGTAGAGTTACCGAACATGAGCATACGAAGCGATGTAGGCTAATGAACATTTCAGTTGTGCTGAAGTCGCCACTGATCGGTTGTATAATAGTTTAGTCATAGTAAATGCGATTTCTTGTTCACAACTGAAATGGTCAAAATTCATAAAATCACAGTGTATAAATTATTGTTTAGATGTTTTAGGTTATATATTAAGTTGTTATAGTATCGATTCGTATGCCATTTTACGGTGTGAACTATTTGTAAATTGTGATCGAGTAACTACCAAAATTGAGACGAGTTTAGATAATGTTCTACCGTTTATGAACCCTTATCTATATGTTTGCAATATTTTATTTGTAAGGCAACTCTTCACCAGAGTTTTTCGAGAATAAATAAGCAGCGAAACATTCGCGTTATTTTTCTCGAAGGCTCTAACTTTGGTGAAGATACAGTCTTGTAATTCTGAGGGCTACCACGAAGTCAATTTGCGCGCTACTCGAGACCAAAATTCGAAGAATAAACTCAAATTAGGATACGTGGTTTAGTTTGGTAGTCATATCATTTTCCTGATTGTTGCAATAATATTAAAATATGGTAGCCTTCATTGGCAGATAAATATCTTGTCGAAGATGTGATTTATTTAAATAATTGCTAACGAACTACGGATAGAGATTGAGAAAATCTAAATGGAACTATAGTATGTATGATTCAACACACTAATGATATTGGCAATTCTGTTAGCAGGCCAAACGTTTCCCAATTGTTCACTGTCCGTTGAAATAACAATCCCACGTTGAAATATCAATGTCTAGTTTAACTTCTATCTGTAGAACGTTCATTAGATATAGGATTCAGCCTGGATTGCTCCTTCTGACGCGTCGAGCGACGTTTTTGCAGCTAAAACGCGTCCGAAGGAGCCCCGTGTAATGATGTAATGACTAGTGACTGAACTGAAGCCAATGCTGTAACTTATGGACTATTTCCTTTGCAGTATTCGTGATGAATGATCTGCATGAATGACGTACGACTTGTTGTAAATGTATTTAGTATGGATCTTGGTTGCTATGTCCATCTTCTGTTTAATGATTTTTGCGACTACTTTTTTATAATTGTTTTTTTTTTTTACTTTACTGTTTTAAACGTTTTAAAATTCTCTGTAGGTATATATGTTTTTTTTTGTTGTTCCGTTTTTGTAGTAGCACTCATTGGCTTCCGATCTCGAAGTGTGGCGTGACTTTTTGCTCAGAAAAATGTATTGGAAATGAAACGGTTCAATTTAAGTCAGCTTTAGATGACTTGGAAATTCAGACGTTGGAACCTTACGAGGTGTTGTTGGTGAATAAAAACAGATATGTCAAGTTTATAAAAAAGTTGTTTTGTATTATCTTGGGGTTGGAGGTCCGCGATTGTTTACGGGGTCGGTCATTGAGGGCATACCTCTCTTTGGGTATATTCATGTTGGTTATTATTAGGACTCAGCTCCATTAGTCCGTTGGTTGCTGCGTAGTCGTCGCAATGGATCGTCGCATCTGCGTCGCACCGCAAGGTGTGCAATCCGTCGTGCAGCTGCGTCTCAGTTCAGCAGTTCAGCCTTCGCAATGGTTTGATACTTTCCTAGCTACTGACGACGGCCGTCTGTCGTCGCTCCGGCGACGCAGCGCAAACAATAGTATTGGATGGACTTGACTGACTTTATGTTGATTACGTGGACCAATAGCAACACAATAAAGAATTATCAGTACCTACCTACCTATACTCGTTGCTAAAAAATAGACTAGTCGTTTGACTAAGACACTTGTGTCTTTAGTTAGTGGTCTAGGGTGCGACACGAGGATAAAAAACACGAGCTTGTCATTTTTCTAAATTGAATACCGTCAAATAAATTTTATAAATCTCTTAAAAAGATTTACGAAATTTGCGATTTTCTCTTGTTTGTACCTGCAAGGCACTTTCCATGGAATCGTTTTTATTTCGGTTGTATCATTAATTTGCGAATTAATAAGTGTCCACCCAAGTATTGAATTAAAGACAAACATTTGAAAATAAGTTATTTATTGAAAGGAACAGAATAACATTATTAATACTAGATGTACCCACCGCAGATTTGTCCTGAAAGAAGCAGCAGAATATATTCAAAAGCATTATCAATGAAACAACACTTTTTTTTTTGTTTATAATAAAAAATACTCATATTATAAATGCGAAAGTAACTCTGTTTGTCTGTCTCGCTTTCATGACACAACTACTGAATGGTTTTAAATGAAATTTGGTACACGGATAGGATAGTCTAGACTATCCGTGTCTCTCCTGGTCCTAGAGCCGAGAAAGGTCATAGGCAACGTCTTGTCCCGAAAATCCAACGGGAATATTGGGAATATGCTGTTACAAGGGGAATTGCGCTGGCGAATAGTGATTTCATAATTTACAAAAACTTAGTATTGAGCGAGGTAATATATTTTTTTTAAGTTTTAGCGTAAGTAAGTACCTACGTCATCTTTGTATTTGTGATGTAGAATTGTAAAGGAACCGAGGCTGAACCGTTATTTTAGTATATATTTTGAAACTGGAGAAAAACGTTGGATTTTACACACTATGTGGCGTTGATAGATATATAATATAAACAGAAGACAATGAAATACGGTCTAAAGAACGATACTTATCAGTTCAGTCGTAAAGTGCTCATTTTGAGAGTGCGACTTTTGGGAATAAATCCTAAATAATAATTGACAAGTTTTTGCTTTGATTGTTCACAGTGTTAAGGTACAAATAAGGATACACAGGATGTTCCTAGTGTGGAGGTCATTGTTAAAACTTACGCCATGTAATAACTATTATAAGTCAATAAATATTTTTAATTTTTAATTTAAAATAAACCTTTTTGCATTTGTACTCTTGATTGAATCATCGGTTAACCCATTCAGCGCCACGGGCGCAACGTATGCGTCCGTTAAAAACATATCCCCAGGCGCCGAGGACGCCGGCTGGCGCTCGCACTATTTTCAATAAAAATCATACTAAATAGGATATTACAATATTATTTTTACTGAAAAAAGATAGTCAAGGATTTGATTAAAAGGATCTAATTCATGCTTTATACTTTTTTCATACATTTATTATATAGAAATAGCCATTGAAGTTCAACTTGAGATAAAGTTAAATCTATTTACTCATTTTTTTTTATTTAAATGCAGAATTTAATAATTTTAATAGAACTATACATTGTATTTTTTTGATTTTTTTTATGTCGTGATTTAGTATATATTGGAACAGGGCACATACGTTGCGCCCGATGGCGCTCGAGGAAGTGTATTTTTCGGTTCGCTCGTGCTACTTTGTCCAAGTGCAGGGGAAAATGAGTTTTGTAAGCAAGCAGTTAACGCTGCTTTTAGGATTGAAGTGGTAAACTGTTTCGACTTTTTGTAATTATAAAGGTGACCGAAGATTTGAACAAGCGTCATATCACCTATTTTGTATTCAATGAAATAAAGATAAGGCGGTAATTTTTCGGTGCTTTTAAGTTCAAGCGAAACATTTTTTGTTTAATTTTGTTAACGGTTAATTATAAAGAAACATTTCAAAAATATTCCGAAAATCACACAATACATAATCTTTGCAGCTGTGCGTTTCAATGTTTTTAACATTGAACAATAGATAAGGATATTTTTTGAGTGGTCGCCGACCGCTATTATTCTTTTGTCTTTCGATCATAAAAGTGCACAGCGTCGGTTCATTGCCTATTGTTTTAAAAAATAAAGAAATGTGGTGACATTTTTTTTGGTTTTTGCAGATTAATCCTTCTTAGAAAAAGTGTACACGTAAATATTGCCAACGAGAGCACCTACTTATAAAAAAAAAGTGGTAGTAAATGCAACGGCAGGTTAACCTCGGTCTAATCGTTAGGTACTGCGGCGTATCTCTTCGCTTGTTTGTATTTCTTGTAAAATTTGTGACCTGGTGGTAAATCCCGATACTCCGATTTTAATCAAATGACCTGGCTATGGACACTAGCACTACAAACCCTCCTAAGACTGATCTGACAATGAACACTGGTACTACGATTGATATGGGAATTGAAACTGGTACTCTGAACCCTCATTTGATGATTGATCTGGCTAACAAACAGACAAATTAAGTTCTTTGAATCCCTTTTTAGAACATGTAAGTAGTCAACAGAGATGTTATCGCAATAAACTGTAAGTACTTTCTAGTACATAAGAAAGTAGTACCTAGTACTTAAATAGACATCATTTTAAGTGTGTAAACACCAGAATTTAATTTTTTTTGTTAATTAGGATAACGTTTCCGGTTTACAACTGTTTTCCATATTAAATCTTGACTATGTGTTCATTGCGGGTATATAGGTGAATCATTTTGCCTACACAGCGTCTTTCCGTTCTATACAAGGCCAGTACGCAGCCATATGAAACTGCTCACGTTACATTGTAATGCTTACTGACCGTGTATAGTTTGTAGCGTGGATGCTCGCGTCTTCGTTTCGGACTATACTACACCATTTACTTACACTTGCACTCGACAAGAGTTTTTTTTATTTTTTTTTATTTACTTAAATATTGAGTTAAATTATATTAGGTACGACTAAATCTAAACAACAATTAATTATAAGGACATGTTTAAGTGTATTATTGAAAATATAAGTAACTTTTAAATTTGATGAAGATGAATGAGCTTCTAAAATGGGTGTAAATTTATTGAGTTTTTCTTTAATTTCCGTCAGTACTATATGTGATGGAAACAAGGGGTCATCATTATTGGTTAACTTTATTAACAATTATTTTTTTCACACTCAGAGCCCCTAACTAGGAAGAACCTGTATCTAGGGTGCCCGGTGCCCGTTACATATACACATACGATCAATACACCCAGACTGGCAAACAAAATCATAACAATTGCCCCCGCCGGGAACCGAACCCGGTACACCCGCGTCTCAGTCCACAATACTGTGCTGCTAACTGAGCCACGGAGCAGTCAATAGAGAAAATTGGTAGGAGAACTCTTGCGTAAAAACTGTTCTATGCTGGCCTTGGTAACTATTTTTCGTATTTGATTAAAGAATACAATTGTAGTAATAGTTAGAATCAACAAAACCTATTAATCAAAATAGTTGCGGGTGCCGAAGGAAGATGCGATGTAAAAAAGGACACCCGTATATGAATTATCGTGAAATAAAAAGAGAGGTCAATACATCAAAATGGCGTCATGGCGAGCATGCAACTGCTCACGTACAAATTGTTTGGGAGCGCTTACTACGATACATACACGATTAGTTCTTTTTTTTTTTTTTTAGTACAGTAATACAACACAGCTTTTTATTACAGCCAGCCTCGATATCATAAAAAAATATTATTATTAAACGTAGGTACTAGTTATATTGTATATTTTAAAGGATCTCTGGAAATACTGATTATTTTATACATTATATAATAATAATAATAATATTTATTTATTCTCCTCAAAAAGAAACAAACATTACAATTTAGTAGTTATACAAAAACAAGTAATATATGAAGATTGTTACACGACAACGAAAAGTTTTATTACATTTTTGAAAAGAAGCAAGATTTTGAAAAATTTGATTATTCTCCAGAACCCTAAACTAGATGTTAATCTGTATTTCAGGATTCAGGCTCTTCCATCCAAAGTATGGTTATTATTTAGTATGATGCATGTTTACAAGCTTAATGATTAATTTTATTTAAAATATGAAAAGTTGTTCTGTTCATTAGTAGAATAATGAAAAAATAAAAAACAAAAAAATAAAAAGATAAGAAAACTTACTTTGCTAGATACCTCATATGATACAAGAAAGATTCAATAAAAAAATAAAAAAAAACTAGAAATACTAGAAGATATAAAGACAGCAAGAACACAGATACAAAACACAAAACGAATTTAGATATACTGCGCATGCGTACTGGCGCTGTACATTAAGGAGCCAGATAAATTTCAACGTAACTACAAACTATACGTGAGAATTTGCGTACTGCTCTTGTATGCATTGTAATAACAGATTTTAAAACAGCACTACAATGTATACGTGAGCAGTTTCCTATGGCTGCGTACTGGCCTTGTATAGAACGGAAAGACGCACCTACACAAAAGATTCAGCTGTAAACCCGCAATGTATACTTTATCACTTGTCAAAATGTTTCTCATTCTTATTTTCATTGTGAAAGGCAATAGCCTAACGGGTCTCCAAATCGTCTGCAAGTTTATATCTCGATGTCCGCGCCATTCTCCTTGTATCGTTCACGCGGCCACCATCAAACCTTCATTACTTCTTTAGGCAGTGGTCCGACCGCCGACGATGAACGAGAAACGAGTAGAACTAAAAACTATAAATGAGTTGACGATCAGTGGAAGGCGATTGTGCAGTTTGGATAGTTTTGTCTCCGGGCAACGAGCAATTTCTCACGCCACTTGCCCGTGGTCGCTGCGGTCAGTGCGAGCGAGCATCGCTGAACGAGCCCTTTTTTTTTAAAAGCTAGTCGTCGCCGGCGGCAGTGTGAACAGTCAGAGAGCAACTATTAATACATGCATCTCTTTCTTTTACACCGAATGTTTATGTATTGTTCCTGTCTTGAGCGAGAAAATCGCTGATAGTCGTTCTCTCGCCTACGACTCTGCCTTAATTATGCTTCGAAAAATTTCTGGTTTTCACCATTCAGCGTTGACAAATATCGATCTAATCTTACCATAATAATATTTTTTTATTCCAGAACTTGGTGGCGTGTTCGAAACGGCAATAAATATTTTATTTTTATGTCCTCAGAGACAAAGTTTTGTGAAATATTAAGGACTAATCCTAATCATGATATCGGTCCTGACTATCTGACTAGACACTTTAACAAATTGTGAGATCATTAAGTTGCAAAACAATTAGATATAATATTCGAAACCTCTTTTTCTGATAAAATACACCAAGCCTATTTAAATACTTAAAATAAGAAATAAATTGGCAGCTACATTTAATAACTGTTACTTTGGTCAGTCAAAAAATAAACTAAAGTATAGCATTTGGTTGTTGAATAAGAATTTTTCTGCTTAAACACGTCCATTTTTTCTGCCAAAATCGGTAGCTTTTTAAGTGATTTTTACAGCTCGCGCAGCGCCAGGGGACGCCGCACTGTCGGCCTTGCGCGGCGAACGAAATCTTTGTATGGTGGCGTGGCGCGTTGTGTTTTTTGAAATCGCGGTGGAGGTGGAAGAGTTAATGATCGCTAGTTGAAGAGGGCAAAAAATAGTAGGTACCTCTTATTGGCTGCGAATTATAAGGCAAACAGTAAAACGCAAAACGAAAGATTCTTAAACCCGAACGTTAAAGTATCGAACTGGTGAACCATGTTTTTCGGATGAACTCTACAATATAACTGTAAAACCATTAAAACTAACTGACCGCCCGAGTTTATAAATACCCAATAACAAAACGTGACAAAACACTGCTATGAGATAAATAGGGACAGAAAACAATGAAAGCGAAATCCTATAAATTAAACAAAAATGTAGCTTCTGTACAAGCGTGCTCCGAGAAGCGCTAATGCTTCGGTACTGAACTGCCGACGACGACGGCACGGCATGAAATCATGACATCGATTTCATCGAGCCAAGGTGACCTGCGCAATGGATATCTCGCAACAACAAGTAAAGTTATCCAACAACTAACTGAACATTTTAGAAGATATCGATAGAGCTGGGAGTATGTTGAACTGTAATCGGTAGCAAAAACCACGAGATCAATACGTGGAGAAAGATAAGACTAGTCACCTACTTACCTACTTTGCTACTCGCATCGTTTGAAAAAAATATAGTTAGGTAATTACTTAGTAAGTATCATTTTAGTAAACCGCGGCGGATAAGTTACATAAATAAAAGATGCACATGTTTGGAGTACTTGGAGATGGGAGGGGGAGGCCTTTGCCCAGCTGGGGGTTACAAAAGAGGAAAGCTAAAAAATGTTTAGGTTGTATGTAGGAAATAAATGTTTCTTGATTATCATCTACCTATTTACGTAAGTAGGTACTTAATTGCTTAGGTTCCTACTTACTATCTTGTAAATTTTTATGACGGGAATGCAATGTTTAGATAGGTAAGTAAGTACTTATAAGGTTTATGAACACACGAATTAGGTAAATGTAAAAAATCAAAACTTATAGAGCAGCAGCCTCAAATCTCAATGCAAACTACAAACAAGTTCAGGTAGAGTCCCTAGTCGTAGGTTTTATTTTTACTGGATCGGGTAACTTTAGGCTCAACGAACATCTTGCGAGGCGCGGCGAATAGGCAGGTATACTATTTAAACTGCCCTCTAAAATCTACTGCAAAGAGATGAGAAGCAATCGCGAGTACTTAGTTCCTTTTGGAAGCTTTCTCACTTCTGTATTCCCGGAAGGTGAGGCAGAGGCACCAGCTCATATTCATTTTTCCTAAATCTGTTTTGAACCCTATTGAATTAAGAAAAGTTAACTTTTTTTTCTTCTCTGATATTCGAGGCGCCTCGCCCGGTGTGTCCTGGATCTGGACCTTTAGTTTCCATACAAAGTCGCGAAATATTTTTTTTCTGTATTAGGTAAATTAATTAATTTTAATGGTTCAAACAAGTGCTGGAAAACATGATGGCGTTTTTTGATCTGGATATTTTCTTGGAATTAATATTGTGGTTCTTAATAGTCTCTAAGCTAGCTAAAACTAAGCTAAAGTACTAGCAGATAGGTAAGCTATTAAGCTTACCTATCTGCTAGTACTTAGCTTAGTTTTTCCGGAAGAAACTATAAAAACTATACTTACTTACATTAATAAAAATATACTTACTTCTTCACTGCAGAAAGCCACTAATAATAGCTCTAAGTGAGTAAAGAGCTGAATAATTGGTCTATTAAAAAAAAATCACAGGACAAAAATTAATATAATAGTGCCTCCAAACAAATAAGTAGGTAAGTAAGGTTTTTTGTATACTTTTACCTGAACTTAGAGTATGTAGGTATAGTAAGTAAGTACTATTTAGTACTTATACTGGTCTTTAAGTGAGACTTATTATGATAGTCAATTTGTAGGCAAGGTTCTAGTCGAGTTAAAACGACCCACCGACCGTATTTTCTCTCAAAGGCTTATTCAGGAACAGTTTAATTATTTTATCAAAGTCATCAAGCCAAAGGAATCTAGCAACTGTTGCGAGCGAGCGATATTGTAGTTTTGCAATGGATCACTGGCTTTATGACGTTTACTATGCTCTTTGTATAAGTATGTGGTTGTGGCTCTCCTTGGTCAAGCTGAGACCATATTAAGTTAACATTGGTTTTAATATTATTATAGAACATACTAAACTTATATCTCGTTGGAAAAGAAAGGACACTATAAAGGTTCTTGGAAATTCAATTCTACGAATTCAATAAGCCTGCCTTTCAACATTAGTAGCGGTACACAGTACCTTAGCGGGGCTTGGTTATTTTTATCACAAAACATCACAACCGCGGCGGAAAGGGGCCCATTTTACCGCTATTTTCACAAGAGAACGGGCTGTTTGCTAGCTTTAAACACATGATTCGTATTCACTGCACCACATTCATTTCCTTCCATTTTGTGCCTATGCCTCCGTGATTTCATTTAAATTGATAAGAATTTATGCGACTGCGTTGTTTTGGTTCGCCATTTGCCCGTCTAGTCTGACACTTTGACTTGACATAGCGAATCATTTCTGAGAGGTTGACGTAAGCAGTATTTAATAAATTCCTTGTGCTGCGTGCGCCACTGCACTGGCAGCTGAAACAAATGAAATTAGAAATTCAAATAAATTTCAACTCGCGGGCGACACTTGACAGGCAGATGGCTGTTTTTTTGCTTGGATAGTGAGCGCGGTTCTGGACGAAATTTTCTGTTGAGGTGGAAATAAAACGTGCGGCGAGCGCTAGGGTCTGCCGTGGAATGGTCGAGGCGAGGCGCTGCTGAGCCAGTGAAGGAGGGGAGAGGGCCCGCTGCCGCCTGGCTGCCGGAGCCCACATGCCAGTCGCTACCTCGACATAGCCAGCCAGACAAAGAAACGAAAGATTACCCACGATTCTATATAGTTGCAGCTCAACCCTACAAGCAAAATGTCGACGCGCTTGACGACATTATATCCCGAGTGCTGCTGTGAATAGCTTTGATAGCTTATTCAGTATTCTAGTTTTGAGTTGTACTTACATAAAACTAAGGTTAGTGCATTTATAAACCTCCGTTCACGTTGAAATGTGCCACGCTAAATTTTAGCTAGCTAAACGCGTCATGTGTTAATTTCAAAATGTGAAACAATTTTGTAATGGCGGACGCGTCTGGGACTGGAAATACATTTTAATATTTGTCTGGTCGACCAAATAAGCGCTATGTATGTAATGCTCGGCTTAAATTCGATAAAGTACTTACTTACTTACTTTTATTCAAAAAACATCTAGTCTTCTGGAATAGGTATTATGTAGAAGGTACCTAGGTTAAATGTGCTTTTAATTTTATTAATTTACCAAGCATGCCATCTGCTAGGAAAAAAAACAATAAGTGCTCGTAAAGATTGGTACCAAGTACCAACCCTGCCTTACACTTTACATATTGAGTCCTTATTTTATTTAGTACCTAAGTACCTTCCCATTACGATAAGAAATATTTCGATTTTAATTTATAGGTAAGTAAGTAAGTACTTACTATGTCTTCCTAACATCGCTCATCCATCGCTTAGGGTTAGTTTGATAGAAAATGACAAAAATTTCTCTTTTAAAGCTTACCAAGGAATCGACTTAGGCCTCTCTGGCCCTTGCAAAGGAAGTAAAAATGATGATACGAAGGTATGATTTCGCAAAATGCATTCTACTATCTAATTAATAGGTATGTAAGTACGTACAAAATATGTGCACATACCTCTATTAATTTGTATATGTAGGTAGATTACATAAGTAGGTAGAGTACATACTTACTTATCTTAGTGTCTAATAAATACTTAAATAACAAATTCATCCTATATATTCTATCCCATACCAATATACAGTTTAGAATTTTAGCACATTTCAGTTAGTAAAAGAGGTATAGATAGTGGCGGTCTAGGACGGCGTAACATTTTTGTCTATGGTCTCGTGCGCCCTAGATTGTAATACCATAGAACAAGACATTTTTCCGGAAGTGTTACGCCGTCCTAGACCGCCACTGTACTAACCTACTATTTTTTTAATAGAAAAACAATATCATTGAATTCAGATGATCGTGCAAATATTATCACTATTATTATTACACGAAAACACCTAAGTATTTGCCTATTATCAAACCTAAATGTAAGTAAGTAAGTATGTACAGTGGCGGACACGATCGGCGTAACACTTCCGGTTTTTCTGTATTGCAAAATAGCTCTTGTTCTTTGGTAATACAGTCTAGGGCTGACGAAACCATAGACAAATCTGTTACGGCCTCCTAGTCCGTGACTGTACCTACCTACTTACCTAGATGCAAATGAATGTTGAAATTACTAAGTGTACATAATGTGTTAACTTTATAAAAGTACTTAGGTACTTCATAATTTTAAATAGGTACTTCATACTTCATAGTTTCGTAATAATATTCGGATCGGATCGATCATTTTTATTTTCATTATTTTTTAAATTATACTGTGGCGCCACCAAGCGGAGTGACTTTAAACCAAAACAGTTTTTTGAAAAAACTAAACGGAACAGGATCGGTTTTTTAGCGCGAACGAAACGTAACTCTCGCCAGCCCGAGCATCCGCCCGCCATTTTGTCGACAACATTCGTCTTTTGCAGTCGCCCGGGCGATGTGCGTTGTTCGACGCAGGATTCGTTCTTTCTACAAAAAAATGTAGTTTTGCAATTAAAATAACTTTGTTCTCGAGTTAAAATTAGTTTAGTGTTGTGTTTTTATTTCAATTAAGTACATTCATTATATCGTAAGTTTTATTTTTTTACCTTTGAGATTGAGAAATAGTGTCCAGATCATGTCCAGCTAAGCTTTTCTACGCCTAGGTATCTACTTATACTTCTCAATTTGCTGCAAATATCACAAAATTTAACTGTTTTATTGCTTCAAATATCGCTTTATTAAACTTTTAATTTTTTTATTGAAATAACCTCAAATCTGAAAAACGAAATGTGTTGGACAGTCAGTGTTAGGCTTGGGTAACTCCGGACAAGAAGACTTAAATGAGCTAGATCCTCTCCCGGATCATAAAATCTGAATCACTCCACAGTTTTCTTATCGAGCCGGATCCCAAATAAGTCCGGAGCGAGAGCTCGGCTCGGACGAACTCGCACGTCACGTCGTCTCAGACTTCTGAGGAAGACTGGGATGGGATGGGAATAAGATTAGGATCGTTCGGATACTGCGCTCGCGCTCGCTCGGCCCGGCGGCGGCGGCCGCGGGGCCCGGTCGACGATTCGGTCACACCCACTGTCAATGTTCGCGCGGCGGGCTGAGATTAGACGCGGACGGATCCAGATTTGATGACTCGCGCGAAGTGCTTGGAGCGTATGGGAATCGGAATAAGAAAGGGGACCCGGCTCGATAAGATGAGTAGAATCCCAGAACGGATCCGGACAAGATAAGTCCAATCCCTCTCCGGAGCTGGGAGTACCCAAGTCTAGTCAGTGTTGCCATTTGGTTTGGAACTCCGGACTTCGGACGGGAAAATATTGTATTTTTTAATTTTAAATATAAATTTAGCTTTTTAGCTTCCAAACTATACAATACAGTTGGATTGGAATTATTGTCATTGTTTAGTACCTACCTACCGTGATTTTTCTGTAGGTTAGGATAGTTCGGCGCTTGTTATTATTGATGAAACTGCAAATAGCTAAGTATACCCTATTACTGTTGATGTACAAAGCAAATCGATAGCATGGATTTTTTATATTAAGGCGGTAACTCACGGTATGGCGCGAAATTCAAATTTTCTCACGCTTTTTAATCATTTTGGCGAAAGTATTCATCTTTAATAAAGTTTAAATGAATTTGCGTACGTAAAAACCTATCTCCCATATTGTGATATATCGTCTTTGAAAGACAAGAGAGTTACCAATTTTGTATATTCAAGGAAATTGTTTTTTGGCCTTTTACCCCTTAGACACAAAATCTGTAGGTCTGTCCTCCAAAAACGTTGTATTGCAATGTGGGAGATGGTTTTTAAATACGCGAATATAACTTTATTAGAAATGAATACTTTCGCCACCAAAATTGCATCAGTTTCGCACTAAATTCCGCTAAGTTTTACTTGAAATTTTCTTCCCACTTGGCACAAAAATCTCCTTACCATAAACTTAAATATGACTATTCGGTTATGAGGTTACCAATGCACAAATTTCCGCCAGATTCCACTAGATATCATGTTAGCGCATTTCTGTCAAAAAAAATGCGAAAGACTAAAAATGCACTAGATCTAGCGCGAAAAGCGCTAAAACGGCAACACTGATTACTGACGCAAATCTATTCGCTTGCGAACTAAGTTCGTGGGCAGTGTTGCCGTTTCGAAAAAAAAAACTCGCATAACTTACATGGAAGTCGCTAGATTTGAAATTTTTTTTTTGTAAAACCCGCTAAAAGTCGCTAAATAAACGGCAAAATTCGGGGTAATGAAAGGCACATTTACAAAAAAAACGTTTATTGATAGTTTTTATGCTACGTCAGTATATAATTGAAAAAACTAATCGTTAAAAATATTTTATTAATCATTTTCTCAAAGGAGTGAATGTGGAAGTTGAAGGAGTTTATAGAAGAAGTTCTTACGACAGTTCATACAAACTACCAGGCTTGACAGAATACTTAGTCGCTAGGTTATTTTTTGTTGACGCTAAATCTGTAATAAAAAGTCGCTGTCGTCTTCTAATTTCCGCTAGATCTGGCGACAGTCGCAGTAGCTTTAACGAAGGTCTAGGTCGCCGTAATACTTCCGCGTTTTCTGTATTGCAAAATAGCTCTTGTTCTTTGGCAATACAGTCTAGGGCTGACGAAACCATAGACAAATCTGTTACGGCCTCCTAGGCCGCCACTGTACAGTGGCAGACACGGTCGGCGTAACACTTCTGGTTTTTCTGTATTGCAAAATAGCTCTTGTTCTCTGGTAATACAGTCTAGGGCTGACAAAACCATAGACAAATCTGTTACGGCCTCCTAGGCCTCCACTGTACGAACGCGTGATCAAATCAAACGTGCCACTGCCCTAATCCACAACGGTCGCTCGCTCGCTCGCGTTGCCAATATCCGCTGCAATCGCGCGAAGACGATATGGTCACACACAGCGCTAAAGTACTCTCGCGAGACGATGCTCAGGGGCATATTGGCTTGAATTCGCCGATCATAGTCTCTTTTTTAATCCTACCGTGATTTTTCGGCACGCATAAAAATAATATCCGCGTGACGTTTATTTTAACGATCAAACAATCAGCTCGCGATCATCTTCGAAAGTGTACAAGATGAGTAATATTGCTTGTGCTGAAGGTGGTATTGTGGTCATGCTATGCTAGATGCGGCTGTGGTGGTTACCGCATGGGGTTGCCAGGTGTGAGTCGCGAACGAGTCACAGTGTGACACTTGGGGGTGTGACTGGATGGGAACAAATGAAAAAAATACCGGTCCGGAAAAACCCGTGTCGGGAGGGTTTTAGCTACGTTGCAAAAAATACGGCTTTTTATACTTTTATTTATTAATCTACCTGACTGAGATAAATTATTACAAAATATATTGCATTCAAAAAAAATTAGTAGCCAGTACCTTTTTTTTTTTTTTTAGGCAGGGAAACTCCTAACGAGTACCCTGCAGCCCCGGGGGGAGCCCGCAGGGTTATGTGGGGTTCGCACCCACTAAAACCCCGCCGGTGTCCTTCTCGGCAGGAGGGTCACGGGTAAGCCTGTGGAATTCTCCGCGACCCCCCCCCCCCCCCCCCCCCCAGCATTGGCTGTATAGCCTCTCCTCGGAGGGACATGATGGTTGTCCCCCCGGAGCGTGGTAGCTTTCCCAACGCTCAACGGCGGAAACGGGACACCCGCATTCCGCCGTCCTTCTCGGTGCCGTTATATGACTACACGAGGCCCCCGCCTCGTGCACCCAACGACCCCGGGGTCCCCTCTTAGTCGCCTCTTACGACAGGCAGGGGATACCTCAGTCCTATTCTTCGGCCCGGTACTGCAGGGCGTAGTCGCCAGTACCTATGCTAACTTTGTGAGTGTTTATGAAACATAAAAATATAATAAAATCACCTACAAATAGGTAAGTACTTCATTTTTTTTTATTTTTTTCTCACAACAAAACCTATAAACTAGGGATACAACAACAGCTGCTGACGAAAACTAAGTTGTTTATCTGCAGCACAGCGAAATGTTACTGGCAGGTAGGTTATGTTTTGTGTTTAAGCAATTACATTGCCTACTTTTGTAGAGACGCTTGTGACCAGTAGTCTGACTTTCCTCAAAATACCGGACATTGTTCTGTCCGGTATGACCATTTCTTTTTAACTGGTCATGTCTATATGACACCGGACTGTATGTACGTTTAAATACCGAACATCTGGCAACCCTATTTCCAAATGAAGGATAACTCTTGCGCAGCGCGAAGCGAAGGACTGTGCCTGTGTGTGTTGCCGCGAAAATTTAATTTTATAGTTAGTTCATAACGTGTTATTTACTTATGCGCTAGTTGCAAAATTGGTACACACAATTTTTTTTTGTAGCCTCTTGCGTCCCACTGCCGGTCGAGGCCTCCCCTTGTTTCCGTTGGTCTCCGATCTGAGGTTGAGTTTATCCCGATCACAGAGTGTTACTTGCCTCGAGAGAGCTCAATATCCTCAGGAGTTGTCACTTTGTGCGTGGCGACACCTTAATCGTTCTTAGGCATAAAGTTACACCTAGCGAGTTATTATAATTCAATTTGCTTAGGCTAGGCTCCTGGCCTTGTACCGGGCCTATGAATGGGACTGAGGTAACTACTGCCTGTCGTAAAAGGCGACTAAGAGGGGACCCGGGGTCGTTGGGTGCACGAGGCGGGGGTCTCGTGTAGTCATATAACGGCCCTGAGAAGGATGGCGGAACGCGGGTGTCCCGTTTCCGCCGCCAAGCGTTGGACGAGTCAACCACGCTCCGAGGGGACGACAACCATGTCCCCCCCGAGATGAGGCTCTAAAGCCTATGCTGCGCGGAGAATTCCACAGGCTTACCCTGGACCCCTCTGCAATCAGCCGAGAAGGACACCGGCGGGGTTGTAAGGTGCGAACCCTACATAACCCCGCGGCTCCCCCCGGGGCTGCATGGTACTTCTCCAGGAGTTTCCGCCATAAAAAAGGCTCTTGGCCTTAGATTTCTGCATAAGGTGTCTTGCACGTGTCTTGCCAACATGGCTCCACAAACAATTAGATTTCTTGCATATTGGAAGTACTATGATTAATTCAACAGATTTATTCGGTACTGTAAAGCCTACCTAGCATGCCTCTAGCAGTATAGGATACTATCCTATAATCCTATATTGAATAAATCAATTTTTACGTTTTTTTCCTTTACATTTCCGAAAGCTAAGCGTGAGTCCCGACTATCACTTAGTAAGTAGTTTATTTTGACCAAGCATAAATCTTCGTTTTGTGGTTGTGCGCATACCTTTACCCGTGGGGTTATACTAAATTAGCTTGGCTGCTGGTAAAACTGATTTTGTTAAGATTTTGCTTTCTATTTATGAGCGCTACGCGCTGCACCTCTACAAACTTCGAAACCTCAAACACGAATGCTTTTATTATTTATTCCCAATTCTATTGAACTAATTTTCCGCATAGGGTACCGTGTTATTTACGGAAACCCGTTATGTATGGGTATCCCGTTGCTCAGATAAGGGTATACCGTTGCCCGGCCCTTGCAGTCGTTGTTAGCTTATGTCGTAGTCGTTCTGACTAAAACTTTCCGGTGTCCTAATCTAAGCATGTTAAAAGGCTCCAAGAAGCGGTACATAAAAATTAGAGCCCCCCAGCAGGCAGGGAGGGGCGCATGCATCTTTACGAGGGGACAGGGACGCCTGCCAGAAAGGACACTCCGCTAGCCGGACGGTAGTCTCGAGGCCGCATTTCGGAATCCCCGCTTTGTGCACTTGTGGCTCCAATCAACACCAATTTTAGAGAGGCTTCTTACGCCAGGCAGGGGATTATTTTTATGCCCAGAACTAGAGGCACGGTAAAGAAAATGAACAGTAGATCATATTCGTACAAACGGCCGAAACGCGAGAAAGTACTTACGCGCTTGAATCTCAGTATACCTCGGCCTACCATCTCAGTCGCGTAAGCTACGCAGTTTTACGTGCGGTCGATGCGTGTCGCTCCCGAAAATTTATTACGCGCGCATTTATATTGCCTTATTTTGTTCATACTTTCCAAATTAAAATTATGTTTCTTTTATCACTGTATAACTGAACGAAGAACAACTAAAATCACTCATAAAATATTATAAAAATTGATCCGGTTGTTTTAAGATTAAATGCGAAGATTTTATAAAGTGATACGTCAATTTCATAAGTAAGAACATAATAAGTTTATTATCAAATTATAATCCAAGCGACAATAGTGACAGTCAGTAGGCAGCCCTATCGCGCGTCTTTCTACCGGTCGGGCTCAAGCGGGTCTAGGTAATTATTTCAAGGACGCTGCTGAGACAACTTACTGTTCATTATCTTTACCGTGCTTCAGGGCTTGTAGAGAATTTGTACCTAGGTACCACAATAAACGGTACATAGTAAAAAAATGCTATTGTATTGTCAATGATTGATTCGACAGTGATTTATCGTTGCATTTCAACCATGAAGTTTAGTTCATTAAGCGAAACTTCGAAATGTTAATTCATTTTGCTTTAAAACTCGAAAAAAAATTATTACTGAGCGAAAGTAGACATGTAATAAGCACGTACATATAATATAGCTACCAGATATACAGCGAAAATTTAAATTTTAGGGAATATAACTTCTCTGTATGCGTCTGCGTCAGGCGTTTTCTCGGCAAGATAACCATATCTATATACGAAATTTACTTACGGACTTTACTCGTTGTATGTAATGCAGTTGGTAACTAGTTTTATGCGTGATATATGATTTATTTTTAAATGTAAAATGTTAAGGATCATGGTTTTAATTTATTTACAATAATGTTGTAAATTAAAGTTGATTTCTCAAATATCTATACGGTCTTCTTTGAATGTTGAAATAAGGAAGTATGTTTTATTATTATAATCTGTCCTACACAGAGAACTAGATAAACATTCGTACATTAACATCTGCGCAAACGCAATCGACACTTATAACTACGAAATAATATAAATTGTCAAAGCATTTTCCATACAAACTATTATAATAAATAATATTATTACCTATCTTAAAAATTATGTACGTAAACACTGAATACACACATTATTATATTGATTTCGTGAGGTATTTGATGCAAACCTCACTAGATAAAAACAGAGATAGCAGGTTACTTCATAATAACTAGGTACCTACAATAACTACCTACAGTCTACAGTAGACATCACATCAATCTACGTAATTACACTTCTCTCTTTATTATGTTATACACTATCTACATAGGTATATTTTTTAAAATAAAAAAGGGTAAAGTTAACCCCCTGACTCAAATTGTAACATTTCTGTTCCGGTGGTAAGAATGAAGTTCCATACTGACCTCCGAAAAAGTTCAGACATACTGTTAAACGAGCGTTTACCGTAGTACATAGACAAACATGCACTAAATTTATTGCTTGAATTTAGTTGTGTATGTACGTTTTTTTTTTAAAGAAACCTTAATTTTTATATCGTAGCAATCAAAATGGATTTGGAGTACGATCAAAAGTTCGAGGAGATGAAGAAGTACATTCCGTTTTTGGAGAGTATGATCCGGCGTCTGGAGTCGTCGAGCACGGGGCCCAAGAACCCCCGGCAAGCACAGCTCTCTAAGATCAAGGCCCTTAGGGACCTTCTTATGGATAAGAGTAAAAGGTTCTACAAATTTTCTACAAAATGACAAACTGTCTGTTCTTTCTTCCTTGGTATCTCATTATACGAACAAATCATCTACGAATAAGTTCAGACCGTTTCTCGGAAATAGAACTAATTTAGAGAGCAACTTGCTGAGAAAAGAAATAAAATAATAAAGTACCTATTACTGTAGTTTTTACATAAATATATTTAGAAATATTAGTAATTAAACATATTCTTATAATAACTTTTTTTTAGGATGAAACTGGAGAACTTGCTGAAATGCGAACAGGTGCTAGTGAATCTTTACGCCAAAGTTGAACAGGTTGGTATTCTCATCTCAGGGTTGCTTTGCTTATCAGAGATTGGTGCCTTATAAAAGTTATTCAATATTAACAAATTTTTTTTCAGAGAGACAGTCTACCAGGTATTACTTCAGTTTCGGATAGCCGTGATTTAGAATCGGCGCGTCATAAACTTAAAACCATGCAAACACACGAACCAGATAATTCTAGCGGTACTCTGCCAGATATAGAGCGTGCACATCACAGAGACACTTTGCCAGACATAGCGCCCGCCAATCAGATCGAGGCTGTCTGCACGCCGGGCAGTAAAGAGCCCGCGCTTTTCCAAAGACGACAAAACCAATCCTCTCCGTCAATGAAACCTACCGAAACGGCATCGGCACAGTCCTCACAGTCTGCATCTAGCAAACGCAACTACACGCGGGTGCTGGTGTCTCCTGATAGAGATTCTGCTCGTTTCTCTTTAACAGAAAGTGATTCTGCTGGCCAACCGTTGTTCCAAAGGAGAGATCCAAATAAACCTAAACTTCAGTATTTTACGAGGCGGTCGCCAATTAGGGCGCCTTCTAATCGCCGATCGCCAATTAGGGCGCCTTCGAATCGACAATCGCCATCGCATCAAAAGAAGGAAAAGAAGAAATCTTCTAAATCTGACAAAAATAAAAAGAAATCTAAGACTAAAAAACTTAATATCACTCTCAAAGTTCCACAGGAGAGCTTGGATTCTTTGAATACTGAAAATATATTCGACCGCATTATCAATTGCGATGATACTGATGTTGATATAGGTATGCTTAGAGAACTGAGGTCACAAATACTTGGCGAATTAAAAGAAACAGGTTCCAACGAAGACATCTCTGATCTTATACTTAAGTCATATCGTAAGAAAAATAAGACCAAAAATGCTGGAGATGTAGAAGAAGGAGAGCTGTCTGACAGCGAAAGCGAAGCAATTGACAATATTTATGGCAGTCTTGTCATTGTTGAAAATGATAACAAAGACAGCAAAACAGTTAATACTGAAAAAGTTGCAGCAGAAAATTCTGCCAAATCTCGTAATATCCAAATTCGCTTAGTCATATCTGAAAACGATAAGCCTGAACCTGTAAACAAATCTTCTACTAATGATATGTCATCTGAAAACGAAAGCAAAGACAATATACATTTAGAAGAAGTTGTTCCAAAACCGATACAAGAAAATCAATCAACCCCAAAAAAGAGTATTCCGACGGACGAAGAGCTTAATAAATCTCTTGAAAATACAATATTAAATGAAGAGAATTCTGACAAGTCTGATTCACAAATAATACCTAATGATGTCGATGATGCCAAAAATGATTTAAGCAAAACCCTTGTCCTAGAAAACTCTGAAAAAGACCTAAATAAAGAACCTGAATGTACAGAAAACATGAAAGTAATATTGGAAGATACTGAGAAGAAAGAAAATAAAGCAAATTTTTACAACCCAATTCCTGATACTGAAAGTGCACATGAAAACAAGGATAACAACATTAAAGAATGTGAAAACATTGAAAAAACTACACAGGAAATTGCTGAAAAAGTTGAACCAGCTAACATTGAATCACCTGCAAAGGAGGCTACTCCAAAGAAAGAGGAACAAAGCAGTCCCAAAATACCATTTATTTCTGATGCCTCACCTAAAGTAGCTACTCCTAAAAAGGATATAGTATCAGAGATTGATATTTTGCAAGCTCTTAAAAATGAAATACTTAGTGAAACCATAGCAATACCCGGTGCAGAAGTTATAACACCGGCGTTGCACCAGCCAAAAATAACTGGCAAAGTAACAAATGCTCAAGAAATTGTTAAGAAGAAAATTTCATTAGAACATTATAAAAAGAAAGCAGTAAACTCACCTAACGCGACAATTTTCAAAAACAAAGCTAAGAAAATCATGAATTTGGAGGACGCTAAAAAGATTCGTTTAACCGAAAAAGAATTGGAACGGTTTAACGTCCCATCGCGACTGTCACTTGATGACTACAGTTCCGATGAAGAAGAGCCTGCATCCGTTGCAGACATTGATCCGAATGATGTGTATAAAGATTTAGCGCCTCGTTCGCCTGATCACGAGAACAATAGTGATACGGAGAAAGATGCTAACCCTGTTATCATACCTGTGGAACCAGTTAAAACTTTATCACCAGCGGTCGCTAAAGGTGACATTGATATGAGGTCACTTTCAAACGCATCGATACTAAAGAACTCACCACTAGCCGAGGGAAATAAATCTAATGAACCTATGTTGTCACCCCAAGATGTAAATCCATCTCGTCTTGTCGATCCTAGAATTAGAAAGGAGATTGGAAATAGTCCACTTATAAACCCAGGTGGGACGCCACGGCCCCTGCACGTTCCTTTACTAAATATGACTCCAAATGCTCGTACATTCGATGGAACTCCTTCGCACTCCTTTGACTCGGAAAAGTCGAGTCGAAAACATGTTTACGCGCCATCATTTAACTCTTGGGACCGCGATGATAGAGAGAGTTCTGTTGCTAAAGAAACTAGTCGTGTGTGGGACCGTGCTAGTTCATCGATCAGAGAAGGCTCGACATCCTCGCGGTGGGAGGGGCGTCACAGGGAGCAGAGAGACCCCCGGCGAAGAGACGACGGCTACATTCGTTGTGATGGTTCTACTACACCTAGCCACTACTTTGGTAGGGGTGACTGTCCGTCTACGCCTAGCCACCCTTTTGGCAGAGCCGACCCTCCCAGAACTCCAGTCCACCCGTTTGGAAGAACAGACTGTCCAACAACTCCTGTTCATCCATTTGGAAGAGGCGATGCGCCCACCACACCTAGTCATCCGTTCGGCAGATCAGAATGCCCGAATACACCTGTTCATCCTTTTGGAAGAGGTGATTGCCCGCCCACGCCTAATCATCCTTTCGGTATGAATGAAGCACCTAGAACACCTTCACACCCATTTGGCAGATCTGATTTCCAACAAAATCACCTCTTTGGACGCTCAGAAGCTCCAGGTACTCCTAGTCATCAATTTGGAAGATCAGGAGGTTATGACCCAAGAAACAAAAGGGATTCGAGAAACAAGTATAATGATGGCCCCGAAATTGGATTTACCAAAGACAGGAACTTTTATGACAATCGTAACTCGTTGTCGTTCGAGAAAGATAAAAATAGATACTCTAATTCTTATAACAAATACAGCCAGGACATCGTAGGCCGTAATGATAGAGACTATTACCATCGTGAATCAAACGTCGACAGAAAACGCGAGCCAAGCGCTGGGCGGTACGATAAAAAATATGATTCCAGTCGGTATGAAACCAGACGTCCGCATCACGAACGCGATGACAGTGTACCTGTACTTCATCCGTACCGCGAATCCTCCAGAGGCCCGAGCGACGGCAGATACGACAGAGATAGAGCCGTTGTGAATTCAGTATCAATAGAACCCGACGCGGGACGTTCATTTACAATCGACACTAGTGTCAATGCAACGTTTCAGGGAGCGTCACTAGCTAAGAGTGTGTCTAACTTTGATGATAGAAGGAAGCGTGCTTCTAGCGTTGGCCGCACACTGACAAGAGAAACGAGCGTCGGGCGTACTACAGCAGCAGATTTTAACCCTTCTTATAACAAGCGTTTCTATACAAACAAACTTAGCACCCCGTTTATCCGTGCGCGCAGTGTTGGACGAGAAATTGTAGAGGTTCAGCCCGAGAGAAATTTCAAAGATATCAAGGCACACTTTGACACTTACAAAGCGGAAGCATTAGCCGCTAAAACAGATAGTAACGAAAAAAGTGTGCAGAAAACAAAAGAACAGACAAAATCATTTGAAAATGTCCGATCTAACACTCCAACGCCACCAATAAAAAGCCGAGATCCTAGAAGTAGGAAAGAAGCCCATGATTTGCAACATAGTAATGATAGAAAGAAAGATTCATATTCCCCACGAAAAAATATGAGGGATCCAAGAGTTCGTAAAGAACAAAATTCTGTATCGGACGAAAGACGAAGTAAAGGTAATGACGGTAATCCATATAATAAATATAAAATAGACAACAGACGTTCTGATTCGCGTGATAAGAATTTTGGTATTATATACACGAACGACAACATTGCTAAAGGCAATATTTTAGGACCTGGATCCGGTGTCAAAAATTACAAAATACCTAAAATTAAGCGTCCGGAGCCAGAAATACCTCCAGAGCCTGAAAACCCACCAGAACCTGTAAAAATACCTGAGCCTAAAAATATATCAAAAGGTGATACTTCATTCAAACCACAAGAAGAACCCCCAAAACCACAAAGACCACCCAAAAAGAACAAAGTAAAAAATTATAAACCAAACAAAGTAACTTCAGCTAATGAAAATGTTGAAAAACAATTAAGCGAAATCACTAACAATCGTAAAGGCTTGTTGGAATCTTCAGAGGATTCCACTTCTATAAAAACACGTAAATCTAAGAAAAATGTCATCAGTGATTCTGAATCTGATGAAGCTGGCGACAGCATGAACGTGCTACTTTCAAAATCCAAACATGATGACAAGAAAACAGCAAGTCCTAAAACATTAAGTAAAACTGTTAAACCTATTGAACCAGACCCTGTTCCTAGTTTTCTACCTTTTGAAAATACGGAAGACATTTCAAATGATATTAGTTTTCCGTTTGATAGCAACGACACAGACGTGGATTTATTTTCTGAAAACATTGCTTCAGATACTGTTATTGACAATATTAATGATTTAATTGCAAACCTAGACAAAGATATTGGAACCAATAAAAATGAAAACGATTTACTGACACCTATCGCTAAGGGAAATACATTTGAGAGTATACTTGAAAGTATTAAATCTGCTGATACTTCGGATTTACTCACAGACAATATGCCGGAAACTGCACTTGAACAAACTGTACCAGCTGCCAACCTATTATTTGATAATTTAATTAAAAACACAGTAAGTGCTGAGGATCTACCTCAAAAAGATTTAATAGATGTAGAAGCTAATAAACAAGCAGATCTCACGAAAGAATTAAATTCTACAGCCGCACAGCCTGAAATCGGAGTTTCGAAGGGGACTGAGACAATAGATATTAAAGAATCGTGTGAAGCAATTGTGTCAACATCAAACACAGAAAAAACAGGAGCTGAGCAAACATCAGAAAATGATGTAAATACAATACCTATGAATAAAGATACAGACTTAGGCTCTACTCCGGACAGCACAATTGATATAGATCAGCCGACCGAAAAATCACCTGAAGTTAAGAAAGATGCAGTTCCAGATAGCACCAATCAATCGCATACTGAAATGCACCCTGACATCTCTTCGACCCATGATTCTCACGATCAGGCTAAAAAAGCCGAGACGCCTGCTTCAGAAAAAGCAACTAACCCATTAGGGAGCATATTGTCGCTACTGCAAGATAAGTCTAAAATTAACGAATTCCTCAGCATGCTGGACGATGGAGAAGAAAGTGAAAAGATTAAGAAAAAACTTGTTAAACTTAGTCAGCTCGTGTCTGATGACGAAGACGAAACTACTAATAAGGAAACGAGTGCTGAAGAGACTAAAACTAAAGATGATAAGTCTAACAAAGAACAAGTTGACGAAGTTGTTGCAAATGAACCAATCGAAAATGATGTCCAAGAAAAAGATTTGACAGTAGAAGTTGCTGCCGAAGAACCCGTAGATAAACCAGTGGCCCCTAAGAAACCTAAACGAGTTGTCAAAAAAGTAGGCATCAAAAGGAAAGGTATAGGCGGGAGGTTCAAAAAGAAATCTAAACCAGCTGAGACTGAGGAAAAGAAACGTGTCACCAGATCAGTAATACAGAAGCCAAAACGTCAGAATAGAGAATTACAAAACCTTCAAAATGATATCCGCGATATGTTTATCAGTAACGATATTATCAACGCTACCGGAATAAGAATGTGTCGTTTAGCTAAACTTGCAGAAGAAAAAGCTCCCACGTCATCGGAAGAAATTTCTCCTGTTAAAACAAAAATATCATCTAAGAAAAACGATACAGAGAGCGACAGCGAAGAACCAAGAGCGCCTCAAGGATCCGGGCCAAAGGTAATACTAGAAAAGTGTCCCGTAAAATTGCCCGAACAACCCGTCAAAGTAAGGAAGAAGCCGGGACCGAAACCTAAAACAAAACATGTTGAAAATGCTGAAAATGCTCAAAAAGCTGCAGTGAAATACAAACCAGGTCCTAAGTCTAAGAGAAAGGTAACAAATGAGCCTAAAGCTGACGATAACGATCCTTATACGTTTGACGATTCCGTTAGTGATACTACCAAAACAACCACGACCACCCCGCCCCAATCGGACTACGACTCCGAAGACGAGTCACTGGCTTCGTCACAGAGTTTCGGAAGTACAGAGTTACTTGTTGAGATGAAAACTAAAAATAAACGTAAAAGGAAAGGAGGCTGGCAGGCAGGAGTCATTAAAAAACAAAAGAGGAAGCAGCCTAGTACAGAAATGCCAGTGCCTGAACTAAAAGAAAATACTCCGGAAACCGCTCTTCCTATAACCAGACCTTCTGACCTTGATTGTTTCACGGACAAAAGTTATTGCTTCCTCAAACGCGTGACTGCGTACGAATGCCGTCTATGCAACTTTGAAGGAGAAGGAATTGTCAATCATTACAAGAATAATCACCCACATTACGAGATTCCCTTGTCAAGAATGAACGTCAACACGGCAGGAGAGGCTATCAAACAATCAATGATCACCAACTTCCAGGCTTTGAGCAAAACACCAATGAGTAAATACGTATGCAGGTTTTGCTACATGGTATTCTCAGACAAACGCAGAAATCTATTAGAAGAATTCTTCTGGCACGTCGTTAATAATCATACCGGAGAGTTTGAGCAAAAATGCTCATTGTGCGTGGATCCGATGAAATGCACTTTTATGCTGGACATACCGCCGACACCTAAAAACATGGAAGGTCTGCTAATGGGTTACATATGCGGAAAATGTAACTACACCCAAGTGTCGCTTGAAAATTTGAAGAATCACGTTTCTCTTCGTCATAATGACGAGGAAACAGAAGTTTATTCAATAAGCTTAGGCGTTCTGTCGTACGTTATGATTAATGCCCTGAAATCGAAAAATTCAGCAGATGAAGCGAGGTCTCTAAGGAGTCAGCGTGCTCGAGCTAAGTCCCCTGAGCCTAAAGATGAAGATAAAACGAAACCTCAGGAGGCGGAGATCTTGCCAACGCCACCACCGCTGCAACCGTCCCAACCGCCGCAACCAACACGGTCGGTTAAATCTAAGATCAGTTTTGAAACCGACGAATTCAGCGAATTGAGCAAAACTCATGATGAGGTCTCCGATTCTACAGTTAAGAGCGAAAAGGAAGATGACGATCATAATTTCAATGACTCAGAACCTCATTACCCTGAGCCTGAGGCCCTGCCGGTTGCTGTTGAAGTTCCAGAAACGAGACCAGTCCCCGACATCTTCCAAGAACCACACTTCAGAATGAAATTCATGGAATCTGGGGCTAAAGAATATGTTTGCTGCATCAATGGCACTGTTCACTATAAGACAACGCTTCTAATATCGATGAAGAAGCATGTTCAACTAAAACACTCAGCTGACCTTTGGGATGGCTACTGCTCCGTTTGCAAAGTCATTGTGATGCCTCAGGGATTCCACAAGTTTACTGAATGTCTGCTGCATCTCCTTGACAAACATATTGATAACTTCCCGGTAGCTGATAAGACTTGTTTGGAAGCCCTCGAAGGTCCTGAAAAGAGCGTCGAACGCGCGAGCCCAAAGCCATACATTAATGTGAGACCAATATCGGAGCTGATAGTGCCGCCACAAGAAGCTGACATATTACCTAAAATAGAGAGCGTAATGAGCTTGAACACTGAAGCTATACCGAACCCTCTATCTGAAGAAATACTTCCCATGGAAACTCAAACGGAAGAGTCATTTGTATCTATTGACGTGGAAAAGGATAAAACCGTTTTTTACGAATACGAAGAGTTCCAACAGAGTGTAATGTCGAAGAAGCATCGTATTGTGCTGGACGCTATGCTGACGCCGGAGAAACTTTGCCACGTGTTCAAATGTTCTGGAAAGTTCTGTTCGTTCTCATGTGACTTGGCCGAAGATGCTTTGGACCACATAATGACGCACCAGCGAGTAGGAGGTGCGGGTGTGCTGCAGTGCTGCTATTGTAGCTTCGACGCTTCTGGAAACGCAATAGATCTAGTCACTCACACTTTCAATGAGCACGGACGATGCAAATACACTTGCAAGTGCTGTTTCTATAGAGCTATAACTAGCTCCTTAGTCGGAGTGCATTGCGCTAGAAGACACCCGGAGCTCACAACAGCCAGTCCTAAAGTGCTAGCAGCTTTCGGGATTTCCGCGACTACTCAAGATAATGAAGGCATCCTGGGACGCAATGAGGCGGTCGACTATTACTGCTGCAGTTACAGTAAGTATTTGTTATATAAAATGTAAAAATAAATATAAAAGTAGAAAAGGAAGGAAAAATTAAAATGCATTTCTTCATATAGGATACAAGGCTAGTAAAAGTATAATAATGCCTCTAATTATTGGAGGGAGTTCATGCAACTCGAGGCAAGCAAATAAAAAAAGGACAGTCCACAGGGGCACAGACCAGTCCCAATAACAGCACACTGTACGGAACGGAGACAGCCAGTCATAATTTTTTTGATCCAAACACTTAGACATATTTATTTTCTTAAACTACTCGACCAAAAACGGTCTGGAAAAGACACCTCTTTTTAAAATGGAGTTAAGAGCCAGTTTACCGCGATGTTAGCGCCATTCTCGAAAAAAAATTATATCTTCTAAACTAAGGCAAATATCAAAAATGTGGCACAGTATGACACTAGATAATCTTGACACTAGATAAATCTTGCTTAGTATTTTTTGAGCACAGTAAAGTAGTCCTAAAATTATACACTGATACTTGAACACTTTGTAGCTTTCTTTGGTCTTTAACTTAAAAGCTATACAACAAAGCCCTAAAAATACTAGGCTACATTATCTAGTGTCATACTGTGCCACATTTTTGATATTTGCCTTAGTTTAGAAGATATAATTTTTTTTCGCGAATGGCGCTAGCATCGCTGTGAACTGGCTCTTAAGTTATTTATTGATTTATTTCATTTATTCAGGTTATTAACAGAACAGAAAAATTAGTACATTACCTAGTTGTTGAAACCCTGCAGGGAATTCCCAAAAACTTCATAGGGAGGGAAGGGAATCTTCATTTGTCTTTCCATTTTGCCTTGAATTCTGCCATCATGTAACGTTAACAGGTCTAAGATGGCCATACTGTGGTAGAATTATATTTTGTTTCATACAGCTAGAGATTAAAAAACAATAGATGAACGAAATAAGATTACGGTTGCAGTGCACAGAGTAAATCAATATACAGTGTGTCCGGGGAAGTTATAACATAATTTTAAGGGTGTATTCTTTGATCAATTTCATCGATGAAAACACCCCATATGGGGGGTCGCAGCCTCACCCCCCCCTTAGTATGATGTTTTTAATTTTTTTTTTGCAAAAGTCGACCCCGCCTACTTTTAAATTCACAGTTAAAGATCTAAGGCTCACAGAACCTTCATTAAGGTCTTGATCGAAGGCTAAGTAGTTAGGCTACCTAAGTTACTAACAAAATAACCAAGTATTGCTTTTACTTTTTTTTTTAAAGATGATAAACCAAAAAAAAAATTTTTTTTTTGTGCATTTTTTACGGTTTTTCAAAGTTTCCACAAAAAAATCCAGATACTTTTTTTTTTATTTTTTGTGTTTTATTGTTAGCTTTTGAGTTGTTCTCCAAATTGGTATTAGATTTATTTCTCTACGTCTATTACTTCAGAAATTATCAACTACCAAAAAGACCCTTCGCTTTTACCTTTTAATTTAAAATTTCAGTTTTACCCACTTTTATTAAAAAATAAAGTCAATATTTAATTATTTTGTTAGTTTTTTAGGTAGCCTACCTTCTTAGCCTTCGTACAAGACCTTAATTAATAGTCCTTTCACGCGAACAGTGGCGCCACTCTAGAAAAAAATCTTTTTTCTAAAGTAAGGCTTTTTTTCAGAAAAAAGTGCTCCCTTGTGCAATAAATCTTGGTCCCTATTATTTTTTTAGTATTTAAAATAATATCTAGGTTTAGAAAAGTATCTGGATTTTTTTGTGGAAACTTTGAAAAACCGTAAAAAATGCACAAAAAGAAAATTTTTTTTTTGGTTTATCATCTAAAAAAAAAAAGTAAAAGCAATACTTGGTTATTTTGTTAGTAACTTAGGTAGCCTACCCAACCAGCAAATCGTGTCGTAAAAAAGTCAGCAGCACGTTTCTCTTTCAGCTATTGGTCGTAAGAAGGATCTTTAAAAAGTCGTGTAAATGCTCTGTGCACGTTCTCTCAACGCGATTTGGGCGCACTTCTCTCAGCTTTAGATCCAGTAAATATCGTAAGATTATCGTATGAGTAGCCATTTAGTCGAATAAATATCGAGTAATCGCAACTAGAATGCTACTTAGTACCATAATGGCCATCAGAATGCCATTATTCGACACATCTGCTTTTTCCAAGTCGGTAGAACCGCTTTTATTCGACTTATTTATAGTAATAAAGCAATTTGGTTGCAATCACTCGACTTTTTTATCGTGTAACTGCACCCAAGCAGCACTTATAGACTTTTTATTTTATACGTGTAATTTATGTCAGTTGAAGTGTCAAACCTAATAAATATAAGTATATTTTGCCATCGTATTAACCATTACGTTTTTAAGCCATCAAGCCAAATGATGACAGGTAATTAGTTACCTGTTAAAGTTAGGTCGTAGGGTCTTACTTTCATGTGCGGAATTAATTTTTCCGTCTATATACCTAGCATTGTAGTTAATATTTCAATGGGCCCCAAGATTTCTATGTAAATAATGAATAAAAAATATTGTTAATTTAACATTTAAAATAAATTCGCCATCAATAGCAAATAATAGCAACTCATTTATCATCACAGAGCATTCTCTCAGCTGTTAGTCGAAAGATTGAAATGAGATTTCCATCTTACGACTTCTAGGGACGCCATTACAGATAGTTTAGGGTTCCTTAGTGCAAAATCTACTATCTACTTCTACTACCTACTATCTACCAATATATAAAAATGAATCGTGTTTTGTTAGTCTAGATATTCAATTTATTATCACTATCCAAGCGACGAATGTTATTGCAAGTAGGATCACTTAATACAAAACAAAATTGTAAGTACTTACTTAAGTATCTCTTTATTATAAAAAAAATTATTATAATAGTTTAGTCAAATTCTTTGGGTACCTACCAACTAACTTATAAAATTATAAAAACAAACACAATAAGTATAAGATAAACACCCATGACTTAGAAAAACATACTGGCAAATTCAATAAATTGCAAACGGTTGTCTATATGGCCGATGGCCGTTGTTACAGAATACCTAATAGTACCTAATAGTAGTACTTAGTAATTATTATACGCTACGGAACCCTCACGCCTATCAATTAAACGCTCTTGACTCGTGGTTATAGCCAATGAAGATCTTGACTGTTTCAATCGTGTATACTTTACGTCGGAATCCTCCACTTCTTTCAATCCTTTTCCATCGATAATAATCCATTTTGCGAATAAAAAAAGCAAATTACGTTGTTTATTTTGGTATCATGTAACAAAATGGCAGATAGTGCTGTAAAAGATTTCAAAAAGCATTTATACCACTATATCGATGTAAAATTGCTTTTAAATAACCTTTAGAGACCGAAAAGGTTGTAAAAGAATAATTTGAAAGCTTTTACTCAACCTAATTAGTTAAGTCGAATAAAAGCATTCCATAGAGTTATCATACGACATAAAGTGCTGTTAAAGTAACTAAGATGCTGTTTTATCGTATGAACCGCGTTTACTCCACAATTATGCTGTTAAAATTAAATGTCGATAGATTGTGCTATAATAGCTAGTTTGACGACAAATTAGCAATTCAGTTGCTTTTAAAGAGCTGTCTTACGACTTATTGTTGTATAATGGCGATCAAGAGATACATTTATACAACAATCAAGTAAATGCGATATGATTTCATCGTATAAACGTTTACTAGACATGTTTATAGAGCCAAAAAGCGTTGAATGCAAAATAATCCAGATAGCCGCTTTTATACAGCTTTTTAACATTTTAGAATCGTTTATACAAGTGTCTTACGATCTATAGTCGAAAGAGTAAATCTTATACGACCTTCGTTGCTAGTTGGGTAACTACTTAGCCTTCGATCAAGACCTTAATGAAGGTTCTGTGAGCCTTAGATCTTTAACTGTGAATTTAAAAGTAGACTTTTGCAAAAAAAAAATTAAAAACATCATACTAAGGGGGGGGTGAGGCTGCGACCCCCCATATGGGGTGTTTTCATCGATGAAATTGATCATAGAATACACCCTTAAAATTATGTTATAACTTCCCCGGACACACTGTATATAAAACTATTCCGTTACTGACTGACTGACAGACAAAGCAGAGCCTAAACTACTGGGCGTAGAAAGCTGAAAATTGGTACGTGGGTTCCTTGGGGAGTGTAGGTGAGCACTAAGGAGGGATTTCCCGAAATTCCCACGGGAACGGGAAAAAACGGGAATTTTGTGTTTATGACAAATCTGCGCGGGAAAAACCGCGGGGCAGCCTCTAGTCGCTTATAATTAAATACTTATAAAAAAAAAAACTAACAATAACAGCATTCTAAACATTGCTACATTTTGAGGAGCACGAGCAGTAAGCAGAGCAGCAATGGTTTTCGAATTTCGAATGCTGCCATTGTCATCGAATTTTCATTGTTTATTTAGTTAATGAAATGACTTACCCCCCAGTCTCTGTGTGGTACATAACATCACCCAACCCACCCCCTATACTCTATTCCACACTATTAAAGAGCAAAATGCTATGACAAATAACTTAGGCTGCTGGTGATCGTACAAGATACTCTACAATGCAATAAGTAAAGTTTAAAAAGGTATTTCAATACTTATTTACAGTGGATGCGGACAGCAAGTGCAAATTCAAAACGTTTACTTCTGGAAAATTCGTGGAACACCTGGAGGGGAAGCACCCTGACATTTTGGAGCATACCTGTGGGGTTAGTACACAATTTTTTTTCTTTGCTAAAATTTATAATTTTTGGCGAGGCGCCATGTGCTATGGTCCTAAAAAGACAAGTTAGATTAAACCTCACCGCGTCGTGCGCACATAAACATGTGCATAATTTAAATGCATTTGTGGGTAGTCAATCGTTCCACGGGTAAAATCATCAAGGATCAAGGGTTATTCAGTTGATCAGACTATATTCATCGCTCACAAAAATAAATCACGCTAATATTATAAAGGCGAAAGTTTGTGTGTATGTTTGTAACTTCTTCACGTCTAAACGGCTGGTGCGATTTCAATTAAATTTGACATGGAGTTAGCGGACACCCTGGATTAACACATAAGCTACGTACTTTTTATTGCGGTGATAAACCGAGGGTAAGACTGCGGGTCACAGCTAGTACTTACGTTATAAATTTTATTTAAAAACATTATTTAAATAATTAAAAACATAAGCTACAGACTGCAGCCTTGTATAGGCACAACACAACCATATAAATGCGTGAACGTTTATTTTATACCTTTGGTTAAGTGGATTGATTAATTGAGTGGATAAAGCCATAAATAGTCAGGACGCCTCAAATTTAATATCAATAAAAATGTGACCGCTTTTAAATATTACAATAGAATAGAATAGAAAACACTTTATTGCATACAAAGTAAGATATAAAAGATAATACAATATTATATTAACAAAATGTTTGAAAAAATAACATGTAAAAATTAAACATGTTTTTATTTAATGGTCGAGAATGAAATCTATTAATTTACAACGTCATCGGTGATATAATAAATTCGAAAGTAACTCTGTCTCTCTGCGTGAAAATAGAGATTTTTAGGTTTGAAGGGAAATTACGCTTATTATAAAACAATGTCGCTTTCCGCGTCTGTCCCTCCCTATGTATGCTTAAGTCTTTCAAACTATGTAACGGATTTTGATGCCGATTTTTTTTTATTAGATACGAGCTTTCCCGGCTTACTTCGTTACGCCATAGAATATAAGATAATACAAAAGACTTGGCTCTATAGACTATGTTCTTTTGACTGCCCAGAATGGCCGAATAAAAAACAAACAACAACAAAAAACCACCTGTCAAAATATGTAAACAACGGAAAAAATATTGCACCTTGGGTTACATTATTTGAGTTTAGGTAAGGATCCCTAATCTTTTTGAAAATCTAATATAGCCTATGACACTCGGGGTTAATGTAGCTTCCTACCAGTGAAAGAATTTTTCCAATCGGTTCAGTATTTGCGGAGCCTATTCGTTACAAACAAACAAACAAACAAATCTTTCCTCTTTATAATATTGGTATAGATAGTGATTCAAGGGGTAAGTTTATAAGTAGGTATTTAGTACATGGGCAAAATAGTAATATGTTAGGCGGTACGAAGTTCGCCGGGTCGACTAGATTTAAAATAAAAAATACATAAATTAAAACTTTACTACCAACTTATAACGTCAGTGTAAAATTAATATTGCGTATACAATAGCAAAAAAAATCAGCTCAATCGGTTAAAGATATCTGCTTCAAAATTAAGTTACAAGATTTCACGCAAACATCATACATAGGTACATACATTGCAAGTTCAATAAAAGCTTTTAATCTATACCAATATTATAAAGAGGAAAGATTTGTTTGTAACTAATAGGCTCCGGAAATACTGAACCGATTTGAAAAATTCTTTCACTGGTAGGAAGCTACACTATCCTCGAGTGACAAAGGCTATATTAGATTTTCAAAAAAATTAAGGATCCATACTTAAACTCAAATAATGTAACCCAAGGTGCAATATTTTTTCCGTTGTTTACATATTTTGACAGGTTGTTTGTTGTTGTTGTTTGCTTTTTTATTCGCCCATTCTGGGCAGTTGAAAGAACATAGTCTATAGAGCCAAGTCTTTAGTAGTATCTTCTATTCTATGGCGTAATGAAGTAAGCCGGGACAGCTCGTACATAGTATAAAACAAAGTCGCTTCCCGCGTCTGTCCGTATGTACGCTTAAATTTTAAAAACTACGCAACGGATTTTGATGCGTTTTTTTTTAAATAGATAGAGTGATTCAAGAGGAAGGTTTATATTATGTACAATAGATGCACAAAATACTAAAAGGATAGGCGGTACGAAGTTCGCCGGGTCGACTAGTAATCAATAATGAAATTTTTGTCCTAAAGCATATGGGTAGTCAAAGTATGCAGACAACATCTAAAAAAAGTATCGGTAACTATTTCATAGGTGTTTTATTAAGTCTCAGTACTATAATTGTGATTGTGATCTATCTGTGTTTTTTTTATTATCATTTGTTGCTCCAACCATAACTTACTGGGATGATAGATTGTTTTTTTATAAGTAACGAGCTGTCCCGGCTCACTTCGTTACGCCATAGAATATAAGATACTACTAAAGACTTGGCTCTATGGACTTTGTTCTTTTGACTGCCCAGAATGGGCGAATAAAAAACAATCAACAACAACAAACCACCTGTCAAAATAAGTAAACAACGGAAAAAAATATTTTACCTTGAGTTACATTATTTGAGTTTGAGTAAGGATCCCTAATTTTTTTTGAAAATCTAATATAGCCTATGTCACTCGGAGATAGTGTAGCTTCCTACCAGTTAAAGAATTTTTCAAATCGGTTAACTATTTCCGGAACCTATTCGTTTCAAACAAACAAATCTTTCCTCTTTATAATATTGGTATAGATTTGTATTTTAACGGTTGGGTGATTGATGTGTTTTGCTACTTTTTTTTTATTATTTTGACTGCGCGCAGACTTACCTGGCACGCACGCTCTTGTTTATCGTGCTATATGGTTTATGGATCACCAACCAGGAACCGCCACTAAATCTTCACTAAATGCACAAATACTTCAATAAAGTATTTCATTTTAATTTTTTTTTATTCGCTTTTAGTGATAAATCCGTCCATTGCATTGATAAGTAGGGTAGGCACTAAGTACTTTAATTTATTGTCTTGTTTATTATGCTACCTTGGTTGCAACAAAGTATTCTGTTATCTCTTCTCATACATAACGAATTTACAAATTAAAACCAACAGTTCTGTAGCCAATCAGTAGTAACCCTATCTTCCCTGGTGAGCCGCCTGGCTTCTCACTGCCTCAAGCTGTACCAGTGTGTTTGGTGCAGTCGCGGACTCGTTCAGCGTAACACTTCCGGTTTTTCTGTATTGAAAAATAGCTCTTGTTCTTGTTTAAAGTCTAGTGCGCACGAGACCATAGACAAAAGTGTTACGCTGATAGAGTCTAGGACTAGTTCTAGACTAGACTAGTTCCAATCGTAACTCTTAATTTTGTGCTGTGTATTTTGTAATTGTGCTGTTCTGAATACTTTTATATGTTATATCAAAAACAAACCCAACAGATTTGCAGCGAGGCAGTAGCAACCCCATCTTCCCTGGTGAGCCACCTGGCTTCTCACGGCCTCAAGCTGTACCAGTGTGTTTGGTGCAAGTTTGGGGCGGACTCGGAGCGAGCCCTTCTCGACCATGACTCCGTGGTGCATCCTACTAAGCGGCCACAGGCTTACTTGAGGCATATTATTGAGACTTTGGTAAGTTAGCCCAAAGTACAGGGGTCGCGTAAAGTGGAAAGTGTTTATTTAGAGCAAAAAGTCAGTATAAAAAAAATGTACATGAACGTAAAGTGTTCTTTAATTTGTAACCGATTTCTTAATGATATCCAATTGGTAACAACCTTTCATGAGTAAAATAAGGGAACAAAAATTTATCCTAGTAATTTATATCAAATTTCTTAAAAATTTAAACATCCATTAGTAAAAGGCCTTATATACCTTTATAAGTATTATATTTGGCGAATTATTATTAATTTTGGATTTAAAATAATGATGAAATTATTACTAAAAACTACATACATATTGAAACCAATTCCTTACCTATTCCGGGAAGACAATAACAAAATGTTTGATCACGTCATTCATACCTTCCAGGACTCTACATCATCAGTTCCAAAGCTGAAAGTACTTCCCTTGGTGCACATCGGCAGGAAACTAGAGATGGAATCACAAAACGTGCCCCAATCCACCAATAGGGAGAACGCTAAGCGAGAGGCGGAGCGAGCGTTCGAATTAGAGAAGCTGATTGGCCACACGACCCAGATTATAGAAGACGCTACCCACGCCCCCGAAAATGCCGAAATACTGGAAGCTACTAATGATGAGGCAATCGACCCTCCAGAAGAAACAATAATACCTGACCTGAGAGAGCTACCAAGGGAAACCACGCCTCCTAGAGAACCAACACCTATAGAACCTCCACCAGTCAAGAAAGAACCAACAGAATTAATCAACAAAAGTAACATCTCGGTACAAGACGTCATCTGCCTGGATAGCGATGAAGAGGAGCCCAATACTAGTACTGAAATTGATCAATCAGCTGAAAAGGAAATGGTTATAGAGGAGAACTCGCCAAGGGTTGCTCAATCGCAGCTTTACAAATGCGGCAGATGTCAAATTATATCAAAATCTGGGTCAGGTATGAAGCGGCATATTTTATACTGCTACCCGCAAAACATAAAGGACCCTGAAATGAAATGCGCTTTCTGCCAATACACTAATAACAACCGTGATACACTGGTTATGCACACTAAACTAGCCCACGGACCGTTGGAGACATTAATATGCACAATGTGCCCATACCAGGTCACAGAACCGTCTAAAATGAAAGAGCATCTGCAGACAACTCACAAAGTAAACCGGGTGTTATGTAGACACGTTATTAAAAAGACAAATAAACCGGAAACCCCTGAGAAGTCAGTGCGGAAGCAGTCAAGGAGGAAGAGGTCGACCACGGAGACTCCACCAGTCACGCCGTCCAAGTTGAAACGCTACGGACCTGACGAAATTAACCTTCTACCAATAAACCAGATATTAGAAGAATTAGTGCAGTGTTCTCTGTGTGAATATAGTACTAAGGTTCGACTGAACATGGTGAGGCATTTACAGCTTCACGGCCAGAGGGAGCCTGTGCCAGAAATAGCACCAGTGAACCCCGTACCACACTTGGAGACGAACGAAATGCATTTCGATAGAATGGTCAACTTAGCTTCCAGCTCTGCAGTCAACAAAACGCAAGATAAAGGAAAAGAAAGCACACCATTGACGCACATTGCCCCAGAGTTAGCCGCTAGGTACCCCAAGCATATCGCAGAGAGAAAGCGCTACGCTTGCGGCGCCCAGAACTGCACATACATTTCTATAGACGAAGCCATGCTGAAATGCCACTGGGAGACCCTGCACTCTGGCTCCTCGGAGTACCATTGCGTGCATTGCCCTCCCAACCAGCAGCTCGACACTTCGAGACCCTTGACGGCTGTCAGGATAATAGCTCACTTGAAAATGCATGACGTAAAGCTGTACGCCTGTTCCAGTTGCTCTTACTACCATCACCTGATACACTTGGTAGAGAAACATTTAAATGACAAGCATAATGGGAATGGGTCCGTGAAAATAGTGAGAGACGGGAACAGCCCACCAGCGCCTCAGGTGTCCACGTCAGCGCCAACGATGGATCTCAAACCTTGGCAATGCGGTCTTTGCAACTTCAAGAGCATGCTGCGACCCCAAGTGGTCGAGCACTGCGCGAAAAACCACAACTCCAAATTCCAGTTCAAATGTGCCTTCTGTCCTTGGAGGACGTCGGCTATAGAGAACGTGAAGAAACACCACATGACCTCACATAATCAGGAAGCTGAGGAGTTCTACTTCTACTACAGGGAAGGGAGTTTGCCTGATGAGAAGGATGGGACTCCAAGGTGGATGAAGCAGAGGTTGGCTGCAGGGTTACCAGCTCAGACTGAGGTGAAGACTGAGGATAATCCTGAACCCACACCTTCACCTGCAGCTAAGCCTGCACCAGCGCCTGTCAACTTGAACTTGGTGAAAACTGAGCCTGATGAAGAGGAGTCTTTAGAAAGTCTGTGTGCTAAGTTCGGTGAGATTTGTGATCCGAACGGGCTCAAGTTTAAATGTCCCCTGTGCAAGATCTGCGAGGATGACAAGGAAGCCATGCGCTCGCATTTGTACGAAGAGTTGAAATATCGAAAGTAAGTATAATTTACTATGTACACATTACTGTGTAAAAAAAATTGCATTGAATTTATGTACCTACTTGCTTAAACGCTTTACATTGAATGTTGCTTTTATACGTTTGTGCGTGAAATACTGCTTAGTGCTTGCCTGTTACTATATCTATCTATTTATGCTTTTAATTAAAAGCTTAAGCATTTACGTTCTTTCTAATAGTATAGTGGGTAGTTGTAGCTACAACTCCTTTAATAAAAAAAAACTTATCCTTAGTTTGTACAAAAAAAACAATACAAAATTAACAAAAACCCATTTTTATCTAGATGGGGCTGCATCTTCTGTTCATACAAAGCTTTCCACAAGACCGGGCTAAAGGAGCACGCGTACCAAGAACACCATAACTCTGAAGACTTAGCCACGGAGCTGCCATCAGATCCCAAAATAGAGACATGGGTCACCAAAGTCTTGGAGCATCAAGAGAAAATTATCTCTACTAGTCGAGATAATTTGAGGAAATCACTCGAAGTCCCCTCTTCATCTAAAACAACGCCACAGATTATACAAGCTACAGAAGTAGAGTTGCCAAGTGATAATACCTATTCTGATGCTATGTTGGCGAACGCGTTTGGGCCGTTCGGTTCGTCGGCTAATGGAATATTTGCTTGCCCTAAATGCGAGTTTAAAATCGAAGACGAAGTCAAAATGAAGGAGCATTTGGAAATGGAACTTGCTAAAGTCAGGTTAGTTATTTTATGGGGCTTTTTTGTTTTATATTGATTTTAGCGCCATTAGGGTTAAAATAAATCTTCTAAACCATGGAAAATTAAAAAAACTGTTTTAAAATAGATTACCTTGCTTAATATGTTTAGGCACTGTTATGTGAAGGCCTAGGAAATCTAGTAAGTGTTCTAAGAGGCAAATTTTGGCCATAATCACAGTAGATTACAACCTACTACTACATAAGTATACCTACCCTATAAAAAGATGAAGTACTTCTTATTACTTTCTTATCTACTTACTTATTTTCACTCAAAATTATTGGTTTTAGAATCATGGTGGTAAATTATACGTATTTGTTTGGTAGCACTCTATAAACATTTTCTCAAAAAAACCTTTGATTACTCCCAGGTGGTGCTGCAGCGCTTGCCCGGCCAAGTTCCAGAACTACCACCAAGCGCAGCTGCACTGCAAGAGTTCTCACATAGGGGGCTCGGGGGCTCGCGCTTCGGAGGCCCTGAGGGACGCGGGGGCCCGAGCCGCCTGGCTGCGGGCCGTGCTCCGTGCGCAGGGGGCCCCAGCGCCGGTTCGAGGGGGCACACCACCTCCCGAAGATAACTCGCTACTTATGGTGCGATACGAACAATCCGTGCCCACCCCGGAGTGCCGCAAGCGACCCGCCGACGACAGCGATGATGAGAGGCTGGTGATAGACGAACCACCCCCAAAAAAGACCTCTGGCATTTTGCAGTGCAAGTACTGCGAAACCACCTGCACCATGAAGAACTCCCTCGACTCGCACATTCTAAGACATTACAACATGAAGCCTTACGCGTGCGTTTACTGCGATTTCACTGGCCATTACTACACTATTCTGAAACATATAGAGAACTTCCACCCGGGTCTGAAGCGGGAGGCTATCAAAGTCCAGATCCCGGACCGGCCGCCTGATCGTCTGAACTTGAACGACAGCAAGACGACTGAAGTTAAAGTGGTCGGGAAATTTCTTACTTGTCTCATTTGCGAGCAGAACGTTCCAGAGAAAGAAGCGGCAGTGCACAGCCACCCTTACTGCAAGTCGCAGTTTGCCGAAAGAGGCGATGTAGTCTACAAGTGCTGCATCTGTCTTAGACTAAGAATAAACCTGCCGAGAATGAGAGACCACTTCCGGGACGAGCACCCTTTCAAGCAACTGAACTACGCGTTTTTCAAACTTCACGTCGACTCGCGAGAAATGGTCGTGTGTATGCAACCGAACTGCCTTCAAAGGTTTACGTTCGTCAGAGATTTGAAGTCGCATCACGTGAGGGCACACGGTGCTGCGGAATTGAATTACGTGGTCAATAAATTCTCTTTGAAAGACCTACCAGAAGCTACTGATACTGTTAGCGTTAAAAGAGTGGCAAAGAAATCTACAACTAAGTTACCAACGGTTCTAACTGTTGCTAGAAAGTCGACTACTAAGCTTCCGTTCTACGTTTACGATGAGGAAGACGAAAGCGAGGTCGAGGATTACTCCTACTACGGAACCAAGCCTCAACCATTGGCCAACTTCTCAAAGGTGACAACCAAAATGGCCTTCATGAACACTGTTATGCCGTTTTCCCTTCAAAAGTTGAGTGAAATCGTGAACCTGTCGCCACAAGTTCGCGTCAAAGACTGTCAAAAGTGACTGCATTTATTAGTTTAGTGAGAGGCGTTATAGAAATAAAAACAAGTCAAAACTTTAGCTGTGAAGAAAATAAGTGACTGAATTAGTGTTTAAATAAGTAAGTACTTACTTACCAGTGATTCCTAAATGTTAATGTGAAATCTTTGTTAATCTCTTGATGCTAACGAAGTCAAGTTTCTTAAATAAAAACGATCGGCTCGTACGTAATTGTCTTGTTAACAACGTCGTTAACGATTGCTGTTTTCTTTGGGCGAGCAACAGTAATTGCCTTTGTTAAAGCAGCAATGGTTAACTAAGTCGCTAACAAGACATTTACGAGTCGATTGTTTTTAGTTAAGAAACTTGCTGTTTCTGATAAAATATCAAGTAGTCAAACGATTTGTGGTTTGGTCATCTTTTTTATCAGGCTACATCCAGAATTCCAGCTGTAATTGATTGTTTCCCAACTCTCCTTAAATAAATGTTGTGGATCTAGATTATCAGTGTTGTTTAATGAACGCAAATGCAAAAGTTTAGACATTACAAGGTTTAGACATTACAAGATGTACCTAGTTTTTAGAGAAACAGGAAATCTGGGTTTATCATAAGCATAACAAAATTTACAAACTTCACTCATACTTATTTGGTAGACGATAGCACAGTATATTAAATACGATAATTAGTCGTCGTGGAAAAGGTAACTTCAGTTTATTTTTTGTGTTGCATGCATCGTTTAGCATTAGGTAAGTACTAATGTCTTTTTGATTTGCGTTCAGAAAAGAACGAAAAAGGGAAGATTACACTAGAGTCCGCGCCAGCAAAGTCTGCGCGCTACTGGGGGCGCCACTGTACATACGTACCTACATAAGCAATCATTTAAAACAAATTTAGACTGTTACAAATTTATGTTATTAGACTTTCAGATTGCTAATTAGTTCATATTTTGGCCGCGCGCAAACTTAGCCGGCACGCACATTAGTTAAGTATACTATGTACCCTACTTTTTGTATATAGAAGTAGTGCTATCTCATCTTTATGAATATCACAACGTCTATGAGTAACTGGGATAGACTGAACTTTTAGTTGTTACTATTATAAATGTTGTAAGTAGATATTATTAAGTGGAAATGTGCAGTTTCAGTCGTATTGGTAATTAATGGCGCATAAATCTGTGATTAAAACATTCTCTCAAAGGGTATATAATTATTATATTTTGTACATATTTCTTAGTTCATAAGTTACATAATTGAGTTTTGTTTGTTTTGTATCGGCTATTATCCTTGGAAAGTTATTCTAAGTTTATACATCAATCCTAAAATTTTAGTTTTTTTATTCGTTGATTAATAATTTTCTTTTCTTAAGGTAGTAACTCTCGGTATGTCGTGAAATTCAATTTTTTTCGCGGTTTTTATTTATTATGGCGAAAGTATTCATTTTTAATAAAGTTTTAATGAATTCGCGTATGTAAAAAGTTATGTCCTAAGACACAAATCAGTAGGTATGTCTTAAAAAAACGTTGTATTACAATGTTGGAAATGGTTTTTTACATACGCGAATTCATTAAAACTTGATTAAAAAAATTAATACTTTCGCCATAATAATTAAAAAACGCGAAAAAAATTGAATTTACCGCCTGTAGGTATAGTCCTTTCAGAGACCATCCGGCATTTTTAGCATTTGTCTAGGCACGCACTGCGTTTAAGCTAAAATGTTCCCGGTGATAGGAACACCCAACACCTTAAATATTTTGTTTTTTTGTTTTTTTTTCTTCTAAACAATTGTATCTCAATCTCACATCTATCGTGTGGATTGATCGTCAATTCTTTGTTGATTAAAGGATGAAACTATATTTGCCAAATAAATGATTATGCTAATAAATAATTCTTTTATTTTTTACTAGTCGTCGACCCGGCGAACTTCGTACCGCCTAACCTATTACAATGTTGTGCATGTATTAAACTTATAATATAAACCTTTCTCTTGAATCACTCTGTCTATTATAAAAACTTTTTGTGATTTGTGAGGGAGGCCTATGTCATTGCCGTTTCGACCGCGCAACCAAGTTCTGAAATAAAAAAATGTTTACGCTCAGATTCTGTCGAAATTTGTCAAAACTGAATGGTGAAAACCAGGAATTTGTCAAAGCATAAATAAAAAAGTTATGAAGGTTTGATGGTGTCCGCGCGAACGAAACAAGGAGAACCGCGCGGACATTGAGATCTAGACTTCTGGAAGATTTAGAGACCTGGTTTTTTTTGTCAAAGCAAGGTTCAATTTGTCAAAAAATGTCGAAGTAATAAAATTTGGGCTACCTCTAATACTTTACTAGATAATGACCCTTCAGTCCCATGGCCGCGCGAACCTCCAATTAAGATTCCTTTAGGTTCAATTATTTTCGTAACTATGCGTCCAAAACAGCCGGAATCGGTGTTCAGACCTTTATTTTAATTTGTCGAATCCTATGAAGGTCGAAAACCGCCGATGTCTGTTGTTAGTCACACAAAATCCCTGAAAAACTTAACCTTCTTTCCGCGCCAACGAAACGCTTCTTAATATGGTGATAACTAGTTAACTAAGCTAGACTAAGATATGTTTCATATATCAAATTATTTGACATTTAAGGCTCCTTCGAATGACACCTAGCTAGACCGCTCAAGCCCACTGCAGCGAGAGAAATTTAAAAAACTTTATCCTACTCAAAAAAGCCACCCTACTTAACAAATTTAGGAGGTAAAGTTTTTTAAATTTCTCTCGCTGCAGTGGGCTTGAGCGGTCTAGCTAGGTGTCATTCGAAGGAGCCTTAAATGTCAAAGAATTTGATATATGGAACATATCTTAGTCTAGCTTAGTTATTTAGTTATCACCATATTAAGAAGCGTTTCGTTGGCGCGGAAAGAAGGTTAAGTTTTTCAGGGATTTTGTGTGACTAACAACAGACATCGGCGGTTTTCGGCCTTCATAGGGTTCGACAAATTAAGATAAAGGTCTGAACACCGATTCCGGCTGTTTTGGACGCATAGTTACGAAAATAATTGAACCTAAAGGAATCTTAATTGGAGGTTTGCGCGGCCATGGGACTGAAGGGTCATTATCTGGTCAAGTATTAGAGGTAGCCAAAATTTTATTACTTCGACATTTTTTGACAAATTGAACCTTGCTTTGACAAAAAAAACCAGGTCTCTAAATCTTCCAGAAGTCTAGATCTCAATGTCCGCGCGGTTCTCCTTGTTTCGTTCGCGCGGACACCATCAAACCTTCATAACTTCTTTATTTATGCTTTGACAAATTCCTGGTTTTCACCATTCAGTTTTGACAAATTTCGACAGAATCTGAGCGTAATCATTTTTTTATTTAAGAACATGGTTGCGCGGTCGAAACGGCAATGCCTATGTCCAGCAGTGGACGTCTTTCGGCTGATTTTATTTCATTTCCAAAGATATTGTACGTAAGTATCAAAAGTTATAATGTAACACGGAAATGCAACCTGTGAGTGGATAAATCGACCCGCCGACCAAAAAGTCACCCCTATTTTCCCACCCTTAGGGTGGGAATTTTATTTCCAAATTTTTATGGGACCAACTTCAAGGTATACCCTGTCGATTAAAAAAAGAATTATTAAAATCGGTCCACACAGTAAAAAGTTATGCGTGATCAAACATAAAAAATATATATATATATATATATACGCGACGAATTGAGAACCTACTCCTTTTTGTTTTTTCGTCGGTTAAAAAAAGAACCCCATCAAAATCCGTTTGCTTAGTTTTAAAAATTTAAGCATACATAGGGACAGACGCGGAAAGCGACTTTATTTTTTAATATGTATTTGATTGATTTTTGTGCTAATTGAGGATTTATACAATAAGTAATTTACATCTTCCCAACCTAACGTTGTTTGGAGAAGAGAAGATGCAGACAGATCGGAGGATGTTTTATTGTTCAAAAAACATAAAAATTAGAAAAATATACATTTAGTAAGTTGACATAAGGTGACCTGTAAATGTACTGCGGCGGTCTAGGTCGGCGTAACAGATTTACGCCGTACCGCCACTGTACTATCCATCATACCATACTTTGTATTCCTTCCACCCTCAGAGAAAGGAAACTGCCGCTTCCACCTAACTGAATAGGTAGTAACTATAAAGGTAGTTCTACTCGTTCTCTCATATGAAGCTCTAGTATAGAGCTAAGTTCACGTAGGTACTAGATTCCTTCATCCAAGGGTGTCCAAGGGGAGAACTAGTCCTTATTCTGAGGGGAAAACATTGGAAGAGGTCTATTTTTGTCGGTAGGTCTGTGCAAAGATACAGTGGTCCGTCGTGCTGCGGGGGAGGACATCTATTGGATATTTTTAAAACTTAAGGCAAATTTGAGTTGCTCTTGCTGCTTTTGTTGCTTTGCGTGTCTAAATTCTTAAATAGGTAGCTAAATTACTGAGCTATACACTAGATGGCGCTCAGCTTTTATGTGCACTTGAAGATAAAAATGTAGGATCTCGTAGGAACCTATATTTCTAGCTATATAGCTACGATACTTTAGGTATATGTATAGCGCACTAATAAAACCGCCCCTGTCAGTTGATCGAACTACCTACCTATATGGAGACAAAGCTGATGGGAAAATCGTTTATTTAAAATAGATGGGGTTGGGTAAAGTAGAGTACTTAGGTGGCTAAACTTCTAACTTTGAACAATAGAAAGTATTAGAAAGTCAGAGACAGAGACTTCTTTCTTACATAGTATTCGTTCATAACTACCGAAACCACTATACATTATTGTGTGTGACAGACAACCAGACACACACATATTCCAGTGCCCTTACAGGGTTCATGTGCTGCTAATATATTTTTTTACCATCTACCTTAAGAAGGAAAATAAACTAACTATTCTATTCGATTCTATTCAACTAACTATTCTATTCTATTCACACATATTGCAGGCTCACTAAACAGGGTATCAATTTTCTTCCTAGTCTTCTTATTGCCTAAGGAACTCTAAAAAAAATATTATGTACATTCATGACAAAGGCCCGTGCTAAAAGCGCAGTAAACAAGTTATAATGTTAGCACGGTTATGCTGTGAGCTGTGATGAACAAGGCGTGATTTAGCAGCGCGTGACTAAAATACAGAATGTTACAGGAAAAGCCGTTTGGTGCTTTGCTTATTGTATTGTACAGTGGCGGACACGGTCGGCGTAACACTTCCGGGTTTCTGTATTACAAAAAAGCTCTTGTTCTTGGGTATTAAAAGGGCTGACGAAACCATAGACAAATCTGTTACGGCCTCCTAGTCCGCCACTGTACCAGGCATTAAGTAGGTAGGATTAGTGTTGGATATCATATACTTACTTTAATACTTAACTAGTCGACCCGGCGAACTTCGTACCGCTTAACCTATTACTATTTTGTGCATGTACTATACTTATAAACCTTCCTCTTGAATCACTCTATCTATTGAAAAAAACCTCATCAAAATCTGTTGCGTATTTTTTAATTTTAAGCATACATAGGGACAGATGCGGGAAGCGACTTCATTTTATACTATGTACCTAATAATGATGTGAATTTTTATAGTAAACCTAATCATCTGCATTTAAAATTTCAAGTGCTGTTACCTAAGTAATTATAAAAGGCAACGTACAAAACATGAAAAATATGCTACGTAAAATACAGTGGCGGTCGGTCTAGGACGGCGTAACAGTTTTGTCAATGGTGTCGAGCGGCCTAGACTGTATTACCAAAGAACAAGAGCTATTTTGCAATGCAGAAAAACCGGAAGTGTTACGCCGTCCTAGACCGCCACCTGTACAGTATACTTATACCTACTTAGTTTTGAAAACTTAAGAAAGTATGTATTATGACTGCTCAGTGGCTCAGTTGGCAGTGATGTGGACTGAGTAAGCGTGTGCACCCGGGTTCGATTCCTGGGCGGGGCGAATATTGATATGATGAATATCGATGTTTGTTTCCGGTCTGGGTGTGATGTTCGTCTCTGTGTGTGTTTCGGGCACCCTAGATACAGGTTCTTCCTAGTTAGGGGCTCTGAGTGTGATGTGTTATGTTATGTTATGTTATTATTCTTTTAATTTATACTAAAAAATAAATAACTCACATACCTACCTAACAAAAGATATAGCGGCGTCATGAAGTAAGTGAGCGCCGTTCACACAAGTAAGGTTCCGACCTACTACCTATATTACTGTCGCCTCGAATATTTATATAGGTAAGTCGGTACCTAATTATAAAGTTTTCGTGTAGGAAATCATGTAAGAAATTTATATCGATCATCGTAAAAAATATAATAAGTATACCTGCTTATGCCATGTTGCTGTTTCATTTCCTTTGTTAACAGGTAGCATAATATTAGAATTGGCTAAACTATTTACAAAACTGAAAAGAATTACCTACTGATATGAAATCACACACCTGTGAAGATATTTCGATTACGATAACTATATATAAACAATTATCATTGATAGTCACTGATTTTAATTAGTTTGAGTCATTTTGTTGCAAGTGCTCAATCCAAAATGTTCGGCATTTTTATGTGTTTGGTCGGCGTAGCTTCAGTGGTATCTGGGCAGACTACAGCCGTCTCACAATGTGAGTACCTATTTATCTTTATTTACTTATCATCATTACATCAATGCAATGTATAAAAAAAAGTCACTTCTGCGTCTGTCCCTATGTATGCTTAAATCTTTAAAATTATGCAACGGATTTTGATGGGGTTTTTTTTTAATAGATAGAGTGATTCAAGAGGAAGGTTTATAAGTGCACAATACGTAAGTAAATAATACGTGCACAAAATAGTTATAGGTTAGCGGTACGAAGTTCGCCGGGTCGGCTAGTTATTTACAAATTGAATAAAATGGTGTGAGGATCTGGATGAGGGTCGCCCGTGTTCCCCGAACGCGTCCATACAAAAAAGAGAAAATGTTTTTTAACTTCCTACTAATTACTTTCCAATCGCCATGAAGTTTTAGTTAGTATGTTACTAACGCTATAAAAAACTAGGTTTGTACCTTTACCTTTTTTCAAAATTCGCTATAGAATTAGACTTATAGGCCCCTGAAATTCCGAGATTTTGTAAAAAAAAAATTGTTCGGATATAGTTGTTTGTTTTAAGGAACCATAGCATATTTTAAAAAAAAAGGAAAACGTTTAAACCTACGTTATTTAATGCTGACATCAAAATCATTGTTTTTGCTAAGTGAAATAGTGAAATAGTAGTTTTCCCCCGAAACACAATGATGTATGCACGTATATTTCAGTCAAGGGAAGCACCATAGGGAATATTTGTTTCAGATTTTTGATAATAATCAAGAGGATTGTAGATTGCCTGTTTGAAATAGATACCACCGAAAAACTATGTGGTGCAATGTTTAAAAAAGAAATAAGTACCTACCTACTTAGTACGGGTACTTACAACAAAAATAGTAAGTTAGGGTAAGTACGTACCATGTAGAGTAAAAAATGACGAATGCATGAGCTTATTTTAAAAAATACTAGCTGACCCAGCAATCTTCGTATCTCCTTACAATTTAATGGTAAAATCTTCCTCGCATTTTTTGTATATTTTGTCACCGTTTAAAACTTACTTGGAAATGCCCAGCCGATCTCGAGTTTTAGCTACACAAACAAGCCACGCGATTTATTTTTATGTATACGTATGTATTATATCTTAAAAGTGGGTTGCCTGGAAGAAATCGCTTTAAGCGATAAGGCCGCCCATTGCAATCAATGTTTTAATATAAGAATATTAACTGATTGTTATAAAGAGTCTATCATCTATCTATGTATGGCTAAATAAAAAAAGGGATGTATAGTATAGATAAAAGATATACAGTGGTAACATACAAAAGTTTGTCTTCCCATCCCAAGGCACGGGCAACTCCGGGGAGCTCCCGCTGAACCTGTACGTGGAAGGATGCCTGGAGCCTCCCTGCCAGCTGCCGCAGCTTCAGGACGCTGTCATGCACGCTGTCTTCCGTGTCCGTAAGTACTTACCTACTTATAATTTCTTTTATCAGTTCAACAACTTAAAAAAACTCTGAAAAAAAGGGAACTAATTAACCAGTTGCTTTCTAACCACTATTTCGCTAAGTATAAAACACTAAGAAAAAAAAAAAAAAACTAATACTAATAGGTACAGTGCTACAAGGATCATATGGTGCGTGGCAAAAATCGGAACCATATCGGAACCAAACTCAGAGAAAGAAAACCGCCGCTAACCCTGCCTGAGCGCTAACCAAAGGCGCCATCTGGCACCTCTGCTACGGATCTCACGGACTCTGCTACGGACGCCACATACAGTGGCGCCCTCCTGTCAATATAATAAATAATAATAATAATAAATAAATAACACATCACACTCAAAGCCCCTAACTAGGAAGAACCTGTATCTAGGGGCCCGAAACACACACAGAGACGAACATCACACCCAGACCGGAAACAAACATCGATATTCATCATATCAATATTCGCCCCGCCCAGGAATCGAACCCGGGTGCTCACGCTTACACAGTCCACATCACTGCCAACTGAGCCACGGAGCAGTCAAAATGTCACTCACGCGCCAATATTATCCGTTTAGCACTGTAGGTACGATGGTAACTTTGCATAAGCTAGTGATACCTATGGTTAGATTCTAGTGATTCGAATCAAATTTTCAACGGCTTTAAAACTGAACTCGTATGATTCGAATCAACCTTAGTTCAAGGTACTATTAGTTACTACCAATTTTGATTCTTTAGAAAAGAATAAGAATAGAATAAACATTTATTCACCAAAACCGACATAATTACACAGATAAAGTGAAAACAAAATAAAGTAAAGTACAGTTAACATAGACAGCAATATGCATGCGTACGGTTACTCGTCACACGGGCCCTGCGCGCCGTCATCGACGCGCGTCTTCCAGTCGGTGTATGGTGAAACGGTTACACCAATTCAGCTTACGACCTCAGCTGCAAGGAACTGAAGCCAACTGTTCTTCCATTCCATTCCATCTTTATAGCCACTGTAACTTGTTCTAGCCCACATGGTGACTGAAATGACAACGAGGGCCACAGCGTACTTGAGCGTAGGGCCAATCACGATGCCCGTGCCCTACCCGCTTGGCTCAGACGGTGTGACCTGCAACTTCCTCACCAACACCTACTGTCCCATAGTGCCGGGTGAAATCGTACAGTACCGGTTTGCCATGTTCATTGAGAGTGCTTTTCCAGCTGTAAGTTTTATGTTTTAGTTAATTATTGCTTCTATCTTTTTCCGGAGAGCGGATGCGGAAGGTCCGTTGGAAGAGGTAGGCCACGGAAAACGTTCACCGACCAAATTGGTGACGTTCTGAGGAAAGGCCGCGTGAAGAGTTCACGAAACCGACGTGCGTGTATGAAAAGGCTGTACTGACTGTAGAAGAAGCGAAAGAAGTGTGTCAGGATCATAGCTAGTGGAAATCAATTGTCTCTGCCTACCCCGATGGAATACAGGCGTGACGTTATGTATCTTTTTCCATGGGTGTCGTAAAAGGCGATTAAGGGAACTCCTGAAGGACGGGCAGCTGCGTCCTTCGTTGAAAATATGAAGAGACATACTGCGATTAGCAACCCGCGTGCCAATCGTCACGATGACGGCAATTCACCCTCCACCTTGTTTGTCCTTGTGGCAATTCGTGGGGGAGACCTATGTCCAGCAGTAGACGTTGATTGGTTATTATGAGCAAAAAGAAATGGGCAAGGAGATCTGCCCATAAATATTGTGTTGTGTTTGTACTTTGAAGAGCTACAGCTTGGCATAGATAACTAGAAAAGAAAAGGGGCGCCACTTTGTATGTGGAGTAAGAAATCTTTATTAACATACTCCAAATATAAAAAAACAATTTTAGCCCAAAGTTAGTCAAAAATCAAAAGAAAGAAAGAAAATACATTTATTTACCAGTTTACCGGCGACATAAGTATAATTACAAATGAAAGATTTAAAAAATCAAAAATGTACAATTTCATGATCTCTGTTTATTTATGTCGTAGTAAGATTTTATAATTAGGTTTTTTTCAAAAAAACTAGGGATTTTGCGAAAACACGGATAATTTGATATAAGCATTACTTATTTAAGCATTATAAAGCAGTTTTTTTTGCAAAAAACCTAGTATAATTGAAAACTATGAAACCTTGACGCTACAGAGAACCAATCAGAACAAGAGTTTACCAGCAAGCAATAATCTAGCCAATAAGAGTAAAGGAAGGTTTCATAGTTTTCAATTATTCTAGGTTTTTTTGCAAAAAACCTAATTATCAAATCTTACTACGACATTTATAATAGATATTTTATTACAAAATTTTCCAACTTTAAATAATAAATAGTTCCGTTTCAAGACACCGTTGCAAAGCTGTATGTAAAATGGTTGCTTCTTAGTCTACCAGAATAAAATACTTCGATCTTTGCAGGGTACAACGGCAGGCCTGGAGTTGGTAGTTGAAGACCAGGATCGCTCCCCCATCTTCTGTATCCGTACCACAATCCACATCTTGCCACCGATCAGCTCCAAGAAATCCGATGAGCTGCCTGAAAATCTGATTGCCTAGAAAAACATTTTAATACCAGAAGAGTAGGCGGCAATCAATCAACGCAACCATTTGAAGCAATTAAAAAAAAGTTTTTTTTAAATTCTTTATATACTTACTAACTAAATAGCAAAAGCTAAAATGCCACAATCTTTCGGAAATATGTTTTATTCTGTTATTATTTGAGTTAACTAAGTATATGAATTTTTTTAATAAAAATCTTGATAAAAATGAGGTTTAAATAAATAATTGTTAACAATCAAAATGTACAGTTTTGAGCTGAGGTTTTGAGGTACAGTTCAATTGTAATTTTTTTTAATGCAAATGCGCCGACCGTTAAGGATTTTTCCCATACAACCCATACTATACTTACTTGGCTATGAAAAACAATAACTAGGTAAACCAAAAGTATATCGAACAACGCTACCTCATACCGTCAACTAATTGAAATTATTGATTTAAATAAACTCCGAAGTTTTTCCAGTTCGCCATTTTCATTTTATGTTTTTCGTCCCGTCTCGGCCCAGTCACAGAGGCTTCAAACAAAAGTTTGTTCATTTTCCCGTCAACGGGGTCCGATGGACAAATTTAATTTTAAACCGCAAACCAAAAACCTACACCTATGCTATTCACGTTGAACCTTATTTTAAAATCCCTTTTAGCTTTGGTAAGACTTTCTAGCTCTAGGTCGTCAAGCTAAACTATACGAATGAATCTTAGGGGGGCAGAAAGTAAAATAAATTCTAACCAGGTTTAATAAAAGCTCCTAAAATACCTACAAATAATTTTAAATTAGATGAATATAAGGGTAAATGTTCACAAGGAATTTCCGAATTTAATTGCGCGGTTGCGGTCGGTCTCCGCTCTGTACAGTGTTCTGGTTATTCGGGCTAGTCTGTGCTCTTTCTGTGGATTGTTCGTTTCTCATTCGATTGTCTGGTGCTGCTTATAGGACGACCATGAACAACTAAAAGTGGGAACTTTTTGTAGATATAAGATGTATTGTATATGTCACCGGAAAATAACAATAACCGTAAATTATATACATTATTTCTTATTACAAACCTTAAAAAAATAAACTAAACAAAGAAATATTTACATAATATTATGTTATTAAACATTACCTTAAAAAAAAAAACTAAACAAAGACATATTTACAAATAAAAAATGGCCTCCAAATCGCTGCCACCGGAAGGTACGGTGCCTAGCAGGCTGGCTGCGTTACCTCTCTGAATGGCCAGACTTATTCTCTGGCCAAGGTACGAGCCAGCCCGCCGGTCACCGGAATGGTCGATCAGACGCGTCGATAATTCCTTAAATAGTCGACGCGCCCCTGGCCCCCAAGGCCCTAAAGTTTCGACCCCAAACGGCACAAACTCATACTGCTGACTAATTGCCGCGTATTTGCGCCGTTTGAGGTCTTCGGCAGCTGCGGCTGCCGCGCCAGCCTCACCTGATGTTCTTTTCACGTGGCAAGCCGCCATGGTGTCAACACACGTGGCGTCCCACACCAACGGCCTGCCACGTGTCCAGGGGACGATAGTCATACCATCGGGCCTCTTTCCGTCGTCTCGCGCCAGACCGTTAGGTTCAAGGACGGCTGGCACGTTGACAGTGGTAAGGGCCCGACGGATAATGTCATTCAGACTGGCGTGGCGAGCCATGCGGCCGGCGCTGCGCATACAGGAGAGGCCGAAATATAGAAATATTTACAAATAAAAAATTGCCTCAAAATCGCAAAAAAAGTGGGAATAAATCCCTCGCCATATCATTATCAATTAATACATAGTATAAAACAAAGTCGCTTTCCGAGTCTGTCTGTCGCTATATATGCTTACATCTTCAATACTATGCAACGGATTTTGATGCGGTATTTTTTAATAGATAGAGTGACTCAAGAGGAAGGTTTATAGGTACTTATAATACATGCACACGATATTAATAGGTTACGCGGTACAAAGTTCGCCGGGTCGACTAGCACACTATATATGTAGGGTTAAGTTAATATGTTTATTAATTTCAGGTACTTAGCTATAACCTCAATGTTGTAGCTCAATAGACTTTCAATAAGAGATAAGAGTTGCTTTGTCTTCTTTAAATAAAATATTACTTATTTTTGAAAACACAATTATTTCGCTAAGCTCTAGTATGCATCTACCGTTACACAGTAATTCTGTTATATGAAAATTAATATGAAAACCCCGCTGGCCGCATAATCAAGTTAGAACAATATTTATTATCTTCGTAACACCTTCCTAACCTAACTTGAAGAAATAGCTTTATTATATTAGATCAGATAGGTCCACTGTTGGACTATAAGCCTCCCAGATCGGCAAACATTTTAGGGAGGTGGGGGGGACGGTCTGGTATATTCCACACGCTTGCACTTGCCGATCGTATACTTTGGCAAGCTATTTTCTTTTGTCACTTTTTTCCCCATGGCTTGAGTGTTATGTACAGTGGCGGACTAGGAGGCCGTAACAGATTTGTCTATGGTTTCGGCAACCCTAGACTGTATTAATAAAGAACAAGAGCTATTTTGCAATACAGAAAAACCGGAAGTGTTACGCCGAACGTGTCCGCCACTGTACTCACGTTCGGTGTCGCGATTACCGTTCTTCAGACGAATTGCATTCAGTCAGTTAGAAAAATAAAAAAAAAATGGCGATCGCAGTTTAAGGGGCGAATCGGTACGAAACTATAGCCGCCACTTCGATAAATATTTGATAATAGTTAATATATCTTCTAAACCATAGCCGAAATCAAAATATTATGCGCCTTTGACTCCCTAGATAACTTTGCTTAGACGCAAGATTATCTAGGGAGTCAAAGGCTCATATTTTTGATTTCGGCCATGGTTTAGAAGGTATGAATTATTTATCGGAAAGGGCGCTAGTATCGCACCTTGTAAGCCCTGAAGTTTTTCAACGAAGTACTCTACTGCCCGTCCTTCAGGTGTTCCGTTTTAGTCGCCTTTTACGACACCTATGGGAGGAGATGGGGTGGTGGTATTTTTGCCACCACATGGCAAGAAATGGTTTAGGAAAATTCAAAAGTATATGTTATGCGAATGTATTTAATTTGTCTATAAGCACACTTTGTAAATTTGTAAACAAGGCAATGTTATGGACGAATCCCATTATAACAACAAAGTTACTCTATGGACGAATCTGTCTGGAATGAAAACATTTATTACATAAGAACATAATCTTACGCCTTTTATTCCCTACTAGTCGACCCGGCAAACTTTGAACCGCCTAACCTATAACTATTTTGTGCATGTATTATACATATAAACCTTTTTCTCTTGAATCACTCTATCTATTAAAAAAAAAACCGCATCGAAATCCGTTTCGTAGTTTTAAATATTAAGCATACATAGGGACAGACGCTGGAAGCGACTTTATTTTATACTTTGAATTGATTTTTATTATTTCCGATCGTACCCTAAAAAAGTAAGTAGATATTGCAAAGCTGTCCCGTCAAATGGCCGAAGCTCGGTAAAATCCAAAATGGCGGACAAATTAACGAATGCCTGTCAGCGACGTTGACGACCGCGGTCCACTGGCCTCCAGGCTGCAGTAGACACTTTCGGAGACAGCCATAATATGGCTATAATACTAGTCGACCCGGTGAACTACGTACCGCCTTACCTTATCCTATGTTGTGCATGTATTATACTTACAAACGTTCCTCTTGAATCACTTTATCTACTTATTTAAAAGAAACCTCATCAAAATCTGCTGCGTAGTTTTAATGATTTAAGCATACATAGGGACAGACGCGGGAAGCGAATTTATTGTATACTATCTTCTTCATCTAGCCGTAGCCTATGTCCCATTTCTATTGGCGTTCATTCTTGGCGTCTCCATTCTTGGCGTTGTTGGGTAATTTCTGGCTGTAGGTCCGTCGTCTTCATGTCCCTATCCAGGCTGCCGGCGGTCGACCTGGGCCTCTTCTGGATTGCTCTATGTTCATCACAGTTCTCGTCATTTGATTTTCGTCACGTCTCATGACGTGGCCGTACTCGTGACGTGTTTTCTCTAAGCTTGTCGACGATATTGGCCACCTTAAATGTTCCCCTTATGTGCTCGTTTTTCACCTTGTCTTTAAGGGTAACACCACCAGACCACCTAAGCATCTTCATTTCTGTGACATGAATTTGTTGTTCCTCTACCTTCCGCATAGGCCAGCACTCAGATCCGTATAGAAGGGCGGGTCTTATTGCTGTTTTGTAAACGTTTCCTTTTACTTCGATTGGCATCTTGCATCTTTTATTTTATACTAGTCGACCCGGCGAACTTCGTACCGCCCAAACTATAAGTATTTTGTGCATGTATTATGCTTATAAACCTACCTCTTGAATCACTCTATCTATTAAAAAAACCACAACAAAATCTGTTGCGTAGTTTTAAAGATTTAAGCATACATAGGGATAGACGCAGGAAGCGACTTTATTTTATACTATGTATTGATATATTATTAAGATCACCTTCAGTTGGCACTTGGCAGTGTTTAAAAATAAATGAGTTGGGAGATCCGGGATCCATTCCCGGGGGCAAACATTGTTATGATGGATATATCGATGGTTTTTTTTCTGCGTTGTATGACTGTGTAAGTGTTATGGGGACTTTTTTTTTTTTTAGGCAGGGAAACTCCTAACCAGTACCCTGCGACCCCGGGGGGAGTCGCAGGGTTATGTGGGGTTCGCACCCACTAAAACCCCGCCGGTGTCCATCTCGGCTGTTGGCAAGGGGTTCACGGGTGATCTTTCGATCGTTATGTTCAACTCCGCGACGTTTTGGGGACCCTGGTAAAGGTCCTACCTTGTTGGCGCCCAACGTGGGCCGCTAACGTGGTTCGTTAGTTGCCGACTGCTCCGTAGCTCAGTTGGCAGAGATGTGGACTGAGTAAGCGTATGCACCTGGGTTCGATTCCTGGCGGGGCGAATATCGATATGATGAATGTCGATGTTTGTTTCCGGTCTGGGTGTAATGTTCGTCTCTGTGTGTGTTTCGGTTACCCTAGATACAGGTTCTTCCTAGTTAGGGCCTGTGAGTGTGATGTGTTTTTATTATATTATTATTAGTCTCCCTAAACTCGAGAACGTCCGGTCCGATTTAGCTGATTCTGGTCTTTAAATGTTCAGGAAAGGTTTGAAAGGTGTGAGAAAATGTGGAAAAATAGGTAAGAATTGAAAGGCGTGATATGAAGTTCGCCGGGTCAGCTAGTGTTGTATATTTATTTATGATTTAGGAACTAACTTATTATTGTTATGTTTAATATGATATTTTCGTCGTATAGTCTCTCCGTACTCTTCCCCTCTACGGCACATCGGTAGGAAATTGAAATGTGGTCGTGTCGCATTTACAGATGATTTTCAGAAAAGCGGAAGAATTATTGAGTTATCGGAAAAGCATTTTAATAAATCACAAATGCATCGGAAAACGAGTAAAATTAAGAAAGAATTAAAAGTACGAATTTAAAACCTTTTTGATAAATAAAGGGGTACTTTAGCTCACCATACCTAACATTCCCAAAGTAACATTTATGTATAGATCAGCTGACAGCGTCAACGCACGGGACAGTTGATATGGTATTAAGATTTCGACCGAGTTGCTTAGAGAAAGTTTTTAGGTATGGTGAGCTGAATCCCTCCTCTGATTTATTACCGCCTTGGTAGAAACACAGTATTATCGGTTTATAGGATACTTTAGGCGTATATAATAAGAGTAACAATAGACAAACATCAAAAATAAGGTAGAATAAAACATTGGGATAAAAAATTGCGCGGAAAAGCCACCGGACGCACACTATCCAAATCCATATTAATATTATAAATACAAAAGTAACTGTTTGTCTCGCTTCCACGCCTAACTACTGAACCGATAATGAAATTTGGATATTTGATATAGAGATAGTCTAAATACGGAGAAAGGCATAGACTACTTTTGTCCCTGAAATCCCACTGGAATGGATAATTGGAATTGTGTGGTTTGAGGGGAAATTGCGCGGATGAAGCAGCAGGCGCACACTACTACTACTACACTAGTACTACTTATATTCTGGTCATTGCTAGAGTTTCGAATTCAAATAATTGCTACGATCGGTCTCCTAGTGCTAGAGTGCTCAGCAAATATACACTGGAAACGGATAGAGGGAAACCATTTAAAATTGAACTTTTTAAACGTGAATACTCAATGCAGTTGTGCATTTTTAAAGCTATGTTAAGGTAAAGTGAGTTCAAATTTAAGGGAGTACCTATTCAGGTCGCCATCATCATATTCCTGAGATACCTAAGTGCAATCACTATTATAAACAACGAGCTGTCCCGGCTTACTTTGTTACGCCATATAGAATATAAGATACTACAAAAGACTTGGCTCTATAGACTATGTTCTTTTGACTGCCCAAAATGGGCGAGACAAAAGACTTGGCTCTATAGACTATGTTCTTTTGACTGCCCAAAATGGGCGAGTAAGAAAAAAAACAACAACAACAAACGACCTGTCAAAATATGTAAACAACGGAAAAAATATTGCACCTTGGGTCACATTATTTGAGTTTAAGTAAGGATCCCTAATTTTTTTGAAAATATTATATATAGCCTATGTCACTCGGGGATAGTGTAGCTTCCTACCAGTGAAAGAATTTTTCAAATCGGTTCAGTATTTCCGGAGCCTATTCGTTACAAACAAACAAACAAATCTTTCCTCTTTATAATATTGGTATAGATAAACAATTAATACGATATAAACTCTCTTAACAATGTATGACAGCCAAGGGCTGTACTCTCGAAATGATTTTTAAAATGATGTTATCAATCAATATATATAAAACTCTTCCGTTACTGACTGACTGATTGACTGACTGACTGACAGACAACGCAGAGCCGAAACTACTGGGCGTAGCGGGCTGAAATTTTGCATGTAGGTTCCTTAGGGAGTGCAGGTGAGCACTAAGAAGGGATTTCCCGAAATTCCCACGGGAACGGGAATAAACGGGAATTTTGTGTTTATGAGAAATCTGCGCGGGAAAAACTGCGGGATAGCCTCTAGTATCAATATATATAAAACTCTTCCGTTACTGACTGAGTGACGCACAGACAACGCTGAGCCGAAACTACTAGGCGTAGAAAGCTGAAAATTGGCACGTGAGTTCCTTGGGGAGTGTAGATGAGCACTAAGAAGGGATTTCCCGAAATCCCCACGGGAACGGGAAAAAACGGGATTTTTGTCTTTATGAGAAATCTGCGCGGGAAAAACCGCGGGGCAGCCTCTAGTAATTTATAAATTAAAAAAAGAAACCTGCCTTCAATAAATTGACACATAGGAACTTAAAGTAAACATTTCCTCTTTTCTGAAGTCGGTTAAAATAGGTACTAAATGGGCCTTCTCCTGAATGTAACAAATACATTTGTGAAAGCCGCATCAAAATCGGTTCAGCCAAACTCGTGATAATCGCGGACAAACATAACATACATATTATACATACAGACAAACAAACGGTCAAACTGATAAATTCCTATTTGAAGTCGGTTACAAATTTTTGCTCTGAAAGTACCTACCCGGCACAGAGTAAAATAAAGTACATAAGTAAAGTAAAGTAAAAAATGATTTATTCAATACAGGATACAAGATATCGCATATTGAAAGTCAATTAGACTAATCTAATTAATATTGATACCTTATTTTGTAAAGTATCCTATACTGATAGAGGCGAGGTAGTGCAGGGTGCCCACCAATTGGCTCAGGCAAACAAATGTTTGCCTTGCCTTACGACAATGGTCGCCTGGAGACGCCCCCAAACGAGCGCTCCTCTGTCAAATGATTCTACTTCAGAGTTGAGGAACAATCACGTGTCGTTTCTAATGGAAACTTAAAATAAGTTACGCTTCTAAAACAGTGCCATATGAAATTTTTATGCCAATATATAAGTTGATCCTTTTGGATTCATTACCACACTTCTTCGGAGGTGCGTTGGGTATAAAGAATCAATATATATAAAACTCTTCCGTTACTGACTGACTGACTGACAGACAACGCAGAGCCGAAACTACTAGGCGTAGCAGGCTGAAAATTTGCATGTAGGTTCCTTAGGGAGTGTAGGTGAGCACTAAGAAAGGATTTTCCGAAATTCCCATGGGATCGGGGAAAAACTGGATTTTTGTGTTTATGAAAAATCTGCGCGAGTGAAACCGCGGGGCAGCCTCTAGTTTAGAGTATAAAGCTATATTTCTTAAGGTTTTGTTTTAAAACCAAATTGTCATAAGAGTTGGTAAGCCAGAGAGTAGAAGCTATTATATTTTTTAAATTTTCACACAAGGGCCGTGTTAACAACATTTTCAATCTCCTCCTAGCTAATTGTAGTGCAAAACACAATTCCCCGACGCAAGCCACCCTTACTAAAAGAGGGGGTAATTTAGGAGCTAATTCTCGGCTACAAAAGTTAGTCTTTTTTACTGCCTTTATAACTTTATTATCTAGTTTTTTGTTGTTAACAACTTGGCACAGCTCTCGTGCAAAAGTTGTTTGTCGTTTGAAATTGAAGTTAGATTTCAATTTGAATTTCAGTAAATGTGCGCTGGACCATGAAAACACCGCGCAATGCATCTCTCTGGTGGGAATGCGCCCTTAAAGTGGTTTATTGCTAAACGTATTATCTAAAATCTAAATGGACTAAAAGCTTTCATAACTTCATTGTATAAAACCCTTTGTTTCACTACGTCGTGACTGAATTAAAATGGGTAATTTCAGAATTTTGTAGTTTAATGTTTTGAAAGCTAAGTTTTGTCTATTTAATGGATTGGTACAATTTTTTTTGAGATTTGGACTCATGTTTCTTTGGTAAAGTTGTTAAGTATGGTTTGCTGTTCCACTTTTATTTTATATACTAGAGGCTGCCCCGCGGTTTCACTCGCGCAGATTTCTCATAAACACAAAAATCCAGTTTTTTCCCGTTCCCATGGGAATTTCGGGAAATCCTTTCTTAGTGCTAACCTACACTCCCGTAGGAACCTACATGCCAAATTTCAGCCCGCTACGCCCAGTAGTTTCGGCTCTGCGTTGTCTGTCAGTCAGTCAGTAACGGAAGAGTTTTATATATATTGATTGATTTTAATCAGCGGATCAGCTAGAAAGTAAACTGAATTTTCACATTTTGTATTCCGCACCGAAGATCTCTGGTACCTTACTTGTTTCCTGAAATGTCACATATTTTACTGAAATGTTCACGCTTTCAAATGTCCATTCATTCTACACTAAAGGTCTACAGTGAATACACAGACACATTGCTATTCGTTTCGTTCCATTTGCAGGCGATTGAAAAGTTTAGTAAAACAATATCATCAATACATAGTATAAAATAAAGTCGCTTCCCGCGTCTGTCCCTATGTATGCTTAAATCTTTAAAACTACGTAACGGATTTTGATGCGGTTTTTTGTAATAGATAGAGTGATTCAATAGAAAGGTTTATAGGTATAATACATGCACAAAATACTAATAGGTTAGGCGCTACGAAGTTCGCCGGGTCGACTAGTTTTACTATAAATTAAAGACTATAGCGTCTGATCGAACCACATTTTTCTAAAGGAATCTTTCTCGGCTTGGTGAGACAAGCACTTCTTTAATTAATTATGTTGAAATAGTCGGTACATATAGTGGTGCCATCATTAAAAAAATATCATTTATTTACTGATTCAGAAAATCATTTATACAAGTTTTGTAAGGTAACAACAAGCTCTCGATGATGTCTTCAATTATTTTTAAAACACATTAGTAAACCTAAAGGTGGAAAATACAACTGAATATTCACAAAAACCAATTTAAAACGGTAACAATCCGATATAATACGAGTTACGAGAATCCGCACCACAGCACCTATAGTATGTCATGTCCAGTGTCCAGCATTGTCATAAACCTTTCCCATTGCAATTTCCAAATCAATAGAGATATGTCTCACAATAGTTTCCATTCAATAGAACCTGATATTGGTTCAAAACGATACGTTTTCCGATATTTCCTCTGCAAACTACGTACAATAGTGCATGGCTGCCGACCATCCTGCGTTTAGTCGTTCACTAAAGCATAAATACGACCATGAGTGATTTTGAATATTCGCAAATTTGCGCCACTGTACCTCTAGATATGTAGGTAGACCCTATTAATTAATGACTTCTACTATCTACTATCTTCTATATATGTAAAAATTAATCGTCATTCGTTAGTCTCGCTAAAACTCGAGAACTGCCCGGCCGATTTAGCAGATTTTGGTCTTGAAATGGTCTTAGTAGTCCAGGAAAGGTTTAATAGGTGAGAAAATTTCAAAATTTAGAAATCAACCATTAATTTTTTTCATATAAAATTGTAAGGCACGATACGAAGTTTGCCGGGACAGCTAGTAGTGATTAAAATTTAAAGTCACTATTGTATGGGTACAGTCAGATGAAACTATATTTGAAATTGAACGGCGACAGTTGGTAAAAAATTGTGTGTGATAAAGAGGGCTGAATGAACTAGGTATAAAAGGTATTTTTTTTTTTCAAAGGATGCTTAGTTATTGTCGAGGTGCTCTGTCACTAGCTCATATACTTTTAACCCACCTTTGTTTTGATCCAAATACCTATGTTTATATTTAAATATTTTAGACCGCACCAGTTTTATGGCGGTCAGTTTAAACAACAAAGGGCTCTTTTTTGTCTCATTCAGTATTTTGAGCACAGAGACTATTGTCTTTTAGAGCCCTTTTTGAAAGATATTGACAGTCCGACACAAATGAATGCTGTGTTACTGTAGCTTGAGCCAAGGTAGCGTTTTTAGAATAAAAACACAATTAAAAAACAGACTTAGCAACAAAAAACTCTAATGACCACACGCCATTTTAATAACGATGTAGGTATCAATCACAGAACAAGGAAGATGCTCTGTATCAATACATAATAGTAGAAAACAAAGTTGCGCTTCCTGCGTCTTTTTTGTGGTAAAGGGATAAAAAGCTAACATAAATGGCCAGCCGCCACCCAAAAACTATTGATTGATTGAGTTGAGATTGAGATGGACATCAATACATAGTCAATACATAGTATAAAATGAAGTCGCTTTCCGCGTCTGTCCCTATGTATGCTTAAATCTTCAAAATTATGCAACGGATTTTGATGCGGTCTTTTTTAATAGATAGAGTGATTAAAGAGGAAGGTTTATAAGTATAAAACATGCACAAGAAAGTAATAGTTTAGGCGGTACGAAGTTCGCCGGGTCGACTAGTATAAAATATAAAACAAAGTCGCTTCCGCTTTCTGTTCCTATTATATACTTAAATCTTTAAAACTATACAACGAATTTTGATGCGTTTTTTTAAAGATAGAGTGATTCAAGTTGAAGGTTTATATTTATAATACACTAGTCGACCCGGCGAACTTCGTACCGCCTTACCATTACTAAGCTGTTCATGCATTATACTCTTAAACCTTCCTCTTTGCATAACTTTAAAGATTTAAGCATGCATGCATAAGGGATTAATTTAATTAGCTTCTATTAAAATGTAGTGTTTCACCATTATAAACACTGGGAAAGTCCGAAAAAGGGATTTAACATTGGTGACCCCGACGTAAAGTTTTTATTATTTAGTTGCAGCCCTTGTTGTACTTTTTGGCAGTGTCTCCTGAATGGTACAATTCTTTCAAAGGGCCATTAATAAAAGTTCCACAATGGGGCTCGTGGCGTTTGTGGGCTCATTATTTATGCGGGGTGTCAATTCTTAGGGTATTTTACGCGTATGGTTCATCGGACTAGAATATTAAAACAAATGAAACTACAATAAAATAAATAGTGTTTATAATCGTTATTGGTAAATATTTAGGACATAATTCAATGAAGCCTTATTTTATTTATTTATAGTAAGTTAATCTTTGTTTTTGTAACTTTCCTTACAATAAATAAACTGCCTTTTTTTATAAATTACTAGTCGACCCGGCATACTTCGTACCGCCTAAACTATTACTTTCTTGTGGATCCTTAAACACTTATAAACCTTCCTCTTGAATCACTCTATCTATTAAAAAAGAGCGCATCAAAACCCGTTGCATAATTTTAAAGATTTAAGCATACATAGGGACAGACGCGGGAAGCGACTTTGTTTTATACTATAAAAAAAAAATGTTTTATACTAATGTTTTGTTTTATAATAATTTATTAATTATCTTGTACTTTAACTGAATCACACTTTGTTTTATGATTATAAAGTATCGAAATAGGACTAACACTAAATACTTATTAACATTATAAAGTTGTCCAATGTATTCTTTACTTACATAATCAGACTATGAAAAAAAAAGATAATAAAGTTGTAAAAATTATTATTCACAGAATCAGACTATAAAACAAAAAAACAGGTTTAACAAACAAAAAATAACGATCAACAAGGACTGTAAAATTTTATAAAATGTCAAGCCTTTTCACAGAATGTATACCTACGGAATCTGCCTTCGTTAGTTAAATCTAGAATTATATTATTCTTATAAGTTATGTTAAAGAAGACTAAAGATATTCAAGTCTTTTATTATCTTTTGGTTTTATAATCAGAATGACAATGCGAAATAACAACGCGTCTTAAAAAAATTAACATGTTCTTATTAAAGAGCCCAGAACACACCCTGGCGTGGCGAGGCGCGGCGAAGAAACTGAGAAGATAGCAATTTAAGGGCTTACACAGTGCTAAACTAGCGCCACTTTCGATAAATAATTACAATCTTGGAAACCATGGCCGAATTAAAAAATAATGCGTCTTTGACTCCCTAGATAATCTTGCTTAGAATTTTTAAGGCCCTGTTGCATAGCTTTCAGGTTTAAAATGTACGAAATGAACCATTTCTTTCCTAAAGTGGCCACTTTAGCAGGCCTCCGTCACTCTATGTATTCATTCACGTCACTCTATTACGTTGGAGATCTTTTATTAGTAGCATATGAAAAGTCAAAATCCAGAATTCAAAGATAGACGTATAAAGTACAGACGATATTACGTATAAAGTAAAAAAAAAACGTATAATTAGGTAGAGCAGAGCTAAGTAGCCTCTTTAACATAACATAATCTCACGCCTTTATTCCCCGAAGAGTTAGGCAGAGGCACCAGCTCAAGAGCCGGACTCACGTTTAGCCGAGTTTGTGCTATATTACCAACGCGAGGCGGGGCCAGCTTATCCCGCGGTTATAACGACCACTACTGGGGCCGGGACCAACGGCTTAACGTGCCTTCCGAAGCACGGAATCATCTAGCAAGTAGCTTATTTAAAATTCAAAATCTCAGGGGATACTGAAGATACGATGAACTTGCATGGCACAACCCTGCAGGTGCTGAAGACCAGAGTCGTGGTGTAGGGCAGGGTAGAACCAGGTTTGGGAAGGGCATCCGTCTGGGTGCCTACGTGAACACGGGTTGAGATGGTCTGTAAAGAACAATCAATGTTATTATGGCTATGTGGGACATGCATGATGTAAAATATGACAATCTTTGGGTTTAATTTGTTAAAGGTATTATACATGTCTTTGATAACCTGTCGAACGTTCACCTTCCCCTAGAACGCATACAAACTATGCACAGTAAAGTTTATGTAAGTACTGTACACACAACGCGGTAAGATGAGTTTTCAGAGACTTAGAAGCTACGAACAGCAATTCACTAAGAAGTCAACATTTCGTTCTTCTAGAAAAAAAAAAAATCTTTGCGAAAATGATAGATGAACGAAAGAAGTGTGTCATTATATAAAGTATAGGCGTGTACACAGAACAGAGAGAGCATCTTCCTTGTTCTGTGGGCGTGTATATTCATTCATTAATTCAATCATTCGTTCATTTAGCCAAAATCTACGTCGCGGTCTTCTTATTTAAATATATAGTTTTCATAATCTGTCTATGCCTGATACCTTACCTCAAATTCTAATTAACCGACTTCAAAAAAGGATGTTATCAGTTTTACCTGTATGTATGTATGTAAGTATGTATGTTATCCACGATCATCTCGAGTTTGGCTGAACCAATTTTGATGCGGTTTTCACAAAAGTATTTGTTACATTCAGGAGAAGGTTAGTACCTTTTTTAACCGACTTGAGAAAAGCAAACCGACTTCAGTTTATGTATGTGTAAATTTATTGAAGGTGGGTCTCTTTTTGTAAAAAAGAAATGATTTACCTGAATAACTTCAGTCACTGGCGGAGGCACTTCACCCGCTCCTCGATTATGTTCATCATCAGAATCACGAACTTCCGTGAGCTCTAAAATTGGTGACAGAGCACATCTCCGTAAATCTTGAAGCCTTTGCTCCAGATCCTGTTCATCATCAAAATCTGAACTTGGAAGATCGTTTGGATTTGTAGTAAATGTTGGAGACAGTAAATTTTCTTCATCATGTTTTTGGTTACTAGACTCTGGTGATGACGTAATACTGAGGTTTTGATAATCTGAAGAAACCGCAGTATTAGTGCTGTTTGCAGCTGTATTTTCTAGCTCAGGTTCAGGTTCAAGATTAGAAGACGACGCAATCCTTTCCACTTCACTTATTTCAAGGCCTTTGTCAACACCTATAGCTTTTGGTTGATCTGAAGACAACGCGTTATTGTTAATAGGAGATTCGGTATCATTAGTTAAGTCAATAGTCTTATGTAGTTCTTTTGGTTGTAAACTTAAGTTCTTCATGTCAGGTTGTTTCGTTTGAGACGTATTTTTATTAGCAGAAGGCTTCGTCTTAATTGGAGACTGAGTAGTTTTACTTGCATCTTCTGTGTAATCATCCGAGTCAAGGCTCGCATGACCTGATGACGGATCAGGGCTTTGAGACCTTGACTTAGATTTGGGATATTGTATTTCTAAAGATTTGTCATTTCCAGTTAGTTGAACTGGAGAAAGATCTTTTTCAGCTGTTGTTTTGTCATCGTTAGTCAAGTAAAGTTTTCTAGGTGGTGGCGATGGTATTTCAAAACTGGAAGACTCATTTCGTTCAATTTCAGGAAATTTTGTAAAACCAGTTGGTTTGAGAAGAACAGGTTGCATAAATAGGGACATTGTTGGAACAGGAGCTGGAGGTGATTGATGACGGAGTGGACTCTGGGTTCCAATATTTTGTTCAGGAGTTACAGGTCTCGTAGCACTATCTGTATCCAGATTATCCTCAAGAAAACATAGTGAATCTGAAAAGTATAATGATTGAATACATTACCAATCATACAATAAGTAAAAAGTTACCTACTTAAGATTTTAAATAAGTATAAATAAAATAAACCTTTAAAAACACAAATATTATAAAGAGCAAAGATTTGATTGTTTGTTTGCATTTAATAGGCTCCGAACGTACTTAACAATTTTGAAAATTATTTTACTGTGGGGAAGCTACACACACTATCCCCGGTTGACATAGGCTATAGAGTATTCTCAAAAATCCAGAGCGCAAGGCAGTACGAGATTTGGCGTGTATAAGATAAATACAAAATTCATTAGCTTGCCATTAATTTTGGTAAACGATTCCCTTTCTCGGATTACAGCGTCAGATCTTCGCTTTAACCAATCGGGGCTGGTGGATGTTCTATAAGGACTTTGTTCAGGAGTCATTGATATGCGCCGGTCACATGGTTTCTTACTGGGAGACTCTTCATCATCAGAACATTTTCGTAAAGAATACTTTTTCGAAGACCGCTTGCAGGGGAGTATTGGTGAAATTTGTGGCTCTCTGTAACATTAACCAATATAACAAAAGTAGGGAAGGCATGATTAATAATTTTCCATGCTGTTCCGGGAACACACCCGGTGTGCATTATGTATGTAGTTTGTTATGTCACATTAAACACAGGTTTAATGTGACATAACAAACTACATACATAATGATTGATTTGTTTTGTTTTGGAACTTTAATATTTTTATCATTCAATATTATTTTGGCAATATTACAAAATGTAAATTTTTGTTGCGTTGTGTTGCTTCAAAATAAAAGTTAATAAAAAATATATTTAACTAAACCTTTGAAAATCTCTCATCATTTGCTCAGGTTCCTGAAAACTTGAGCTGCTAGATTTATCTGTGTCGTATGCTCTTTGTACATCGCTGACTTCTCTGCCTGATTCCATTTTACTTCTGCTTCCACTGTCACTTGTTTTCAAGCTTGAATCTTGAAAAAAAAAACAAGAACACCTAAACCGATAGGTAAGTATATTCATAAATCAAAAAGTATGATTGTTATTTGTTATCTCAGATAGAAGGTCCATGTTTGTATCTAGGTAGATGCGAACATTGTATGATCAGATGTGACAGATATATTTTGTGTTTCGGGCTCGCTAGTTATAGATTGTACATAGTTATGAGCTCTGAGTGTGGTGCGCTTTTTATTTTTTTAACAGACTTCAAAAAAGGAGGTTAACAGTTGAACTGTATGTATGTATGTTTGTCTGCGATTATCTCGCGTTTGGCTGAACCGATTTAGATGCGGTTTTCAGTAATGTATTAGTAATATTCAGGAGAAGGTTTAGTACCGATTTTAACCGACTTAAAAAAAATAGAAAGTTCTCAGATTATGTTGTGTCAGTTCGTTGAAGGCGGGTCTCTTTCTGTAAAAAAGAAATTATTTAATTAAAAATTACCTGCATCAGTATCGGAATCAGAATAACAAATTTCTGATCTGATGTTTCTTCTCCTTATTCTTTTATCCAAGTCCCCTAGATCTGTTGAAAAAAAACCTATTTATAGTCATGCATCGGCTGCCATGCAATATTTTTAGTTTTCAGTTCCTGCGGGAGTCTTTCTATATAGGTAGGTAGTGTTTTAACTTTTGTGTTTTTTTTTCCATTATGTGGAATGTCGGGTATTTGGCGTTTTGTTGTGGTATACCTACCATGATTAAGTTATAAGCAAAATTTTATCGATTTCTTTAAATAACTTGTAACTTTTTCTTTGTAAGACTACGGCATTAATTATTATTATTTACTTATTCACTATGGTTTAATTAAATTTGATCACCATACCAGCGGTCAAAGAATGCATCTGCCTTTTGTACAGCTGAGCTGCTCCTCCAACAAGTACGGCAGCCGTCCTCAAGGACAAACAGCTGGATGGGTCGACGTGCTTTGTCTTCAACAGTCTTTCCACAGCTGTGCTGGAATTATGAAATTTACAAATAGCATCATCATCAACCCAAAAGACCTTAAATGGGCATCATAGACTTCGTCAACAGATCGCCTTAGCGACTCCCGCCAACTTTATCAGGTCGACTTACAACCTATATAAGACAAAGGTGAATTTTGAAAAGGCGGAGATTGGTCAAAAGTAAGTAAGTAAAGAAAGGCCCTTTCATAGATATGGTGCGTTGTTAACGTTATAAGTCAAGAGTACCAGAGGACTGGGACGGCTAAGAAGTTTTTTGTTATGATTTTAGAGAGCAATTTATATTGATATATCCTCTCAATATCTTCGCCGCGCCTCGCCTTCGTGCGCTTAGGCTTAGCCGATGGTGTAACTTCACACTCACACTAAGGAATGAATTCTAGAGGTCCTCAGGGAATCAGAGAAAACGGTAACGTGCGTAGACAGGTGGCAGGACGCACCGGAGATCCATAACCAAGGTCTGCGTCTTACCACTAGATGTATAAAAAGTAAGTTGTTTTAGACCGTAAATAAGTTATACGGCATTTTCTGTTCTATACTACTATAGTATTTTTGTTATAATTAATACTAATTATACACTTAGTGAGTTCTTTGTGTTTAAATTTCTTAGGGCTAAATTAATTTTTTATAGCTCAATGTTCTATTCTAATGTATTTTTTTACTAAGTAATAAGACGGCTTTCTATTTATTGGGTAAGCAAAATGTCATGTCAGATATTTAACTTAAACCAGAAACATACTAGTTATACATTCTAGTTATATTTGTTATTCAATACTAAGTTAAAGAGAGCCTGTTAGTAATCTTATTTGTTTAAAGGCAGTAAGTACTGTCACTTTAGATATTGAGAACTCCTGTTTTGATAATGTATAGAAATTCTAGATATTGTTATAAATGCTGTTTCTATTACGAAGGTTTATATTTATACAGTCCACTAATTCTCAATGTTTAGAAGCAGTTCATTCAATATTTCATTATGTTGTCATGATAGGATTTAAAATTTAAGACATGTTTTGTAGTCGCACAAAATGTTCTTTTCTTGTTGTTCCGCAGCATGTTGGATACCAACCAACACAAGTTAAAATCTATGATTTTGTTTATGAAATAATTTGACACTAAATTCTGTCTATTCTGATTAATATGTAAAGTCATAGAGAGTTCCGAGAGATAGCCAGAGCGGATGATCGTGTTTTTATAAATATATTATATTTTATTTCAATAAACACCAAGTACAGTAAAAGTTCAGTGAAGAGTTATTATTGGAAGGTCTACTGGGAACATCGGGCTAATCATCTATAGGCGGGGTCAATTGAAAAGCGACACAATTGGTATGTACCGTGGCGTTCTCGGACGGCGCAAAACTTCAGGTTTTTCTTTATTGCAATTACGATAAAAAGTTTCTTGTTCTTTGGTAATACAGTCTAGGGCGCACTAGACCATAGACGATTCTGTTAAACCGTCCTAGACCGCCAGCCACTGTACATTATATGGTAATACTAGCTTTTGCCCGCAGCTTCGCACGCGCTTTTTCATTTACTCAGGAATTTAGAGACATTATTTCTTATCGTACTCATAAAAAAAAACCTAAAAATATCTAAGTACGTAAATAGGTACTTAGATATTTTTAAGTTTTTTTTTTAATAGTAATATTTTGTTTATTTTAGTTCCCGTGGCAATTCCAGGAATTCCTTTTTTCACTCCACCATTTAGTAATTGAAACTTGTATTTCTAGCATTTCTAATAGCTGGTTGGGTGGGATATTAGATAGGTAGTTGGATTTATACAAAGAACTAGGTAGTTTACTTTTTTATTTCTTACCACATTGTGGGCAGCGTAGGCGCCAATTCCTGTTCACGAGAATCCATATTGTGTGCTTCAAGCCAGAGCTTGCAAATGTATTTGTTCTTCATAAGTTTTTTATCGTAAAACATTTTGTTTTTTAATGCATTAGGATGTTCGGATGAAAACTGACTCCATTTTTTTAAATAAAATTTGAGGGTAGTTTAACTTTTCTGTTTTTTTTTTTTTAAGAAGCTGTTCTTACTATGAGTTCTAGCCTTGCAGCCTATTTATTAAAAAAAAAATACAAAATTTCAAAAAATCTTGGATTTTGTTTTACTTATGCAAAACTTGTAAATTTAATTAAACTTCTTCAGTTTTTTTTTCTATTTTCTGATTTTCTGGATTAATTGTTTCTGTACTATTTTTATTGCATTTTGCACAAGAAAACTGTCTGTAATAAGACTTGTATCTTAATGTAAAACTATAATAAAAAAAACACCTTTGATAGTCTTTTGGGGTTCTGCCTACTTCGACTGACATCGACATGCGACATCGTTCTTCTCTGAACACTTAGGCGGACATTCACATTACAGTCGAGTCGGAGTTAAGAGTAGCACTTCAAAGTCTCAGAATAAATGTATCGTTCTCCACTCCAAATTGATATCCACAGTTGATTACCGAATTCAAGACAGTGAAGCAGACACCCTTGACGGGGTATGAGACGACTCAAGCCAGGTTCATCCTGTACTAGAGAAAGACTTTGTCCGAGACATACTCGAGCGAGTAAAATCCAAGCACTGACTGTGGCTGACATTCACAGTCGTGTCTCAGCTCGAACTCGCACTCCAAAGTGTCATATCTAACTTTAAATCGTTCTAAGCTCCAAATTGATATACACAGTCGAGTTCCGACTTTGTGACATTGAAATTAATTAGAAGATAGAAAAGATAAACTCGATAGAGTTTGAATTAAATGTACAAGTTTTGCTTAAGGCTTGGTGGTTCAAAAATTTGTGTTTTTGAGATTTTTTTAAACAATCTGAGACATACAAAATTGATGTCTTCATTCTGAAAAAAATATATGTGTTAGTTAAGGATCTAATCTAGTCATCATACTAAAGGGAAATAGGATCTAATTAATTTTAGTTGATAGAAAAAAATCTCAAAGTTACCCCTTTTTGTTCCGTTTTTTCCATTTTATTTTTAAACCGCTGATTGTTTTTATTTGATTTTTGGAATGAAAATTGCTGACCTTAAATTTTAGACATACTACTATAGTAAGAATTTTTAAGTTTAACGAAAAGACAAAAAACCAGCAAAAACTAAAAAAAAACATCGTTTTCGCGCGGTCCGATGCCATGCCGCGCCGCTCCCTACCCCGTCAGTACCCTTGTGGCCACGGCCGAGGCCGGTTCTGTGTCAAATTTTTGTTTTCGCGCTCTCGTATTTCGTTTTATTTTTATTCAAATGTAAACAAAATTTGACAACAGATGTCAAAACAATGAACCATAACATCTGATTAGGATCTGTATGGAGCTGAAAGAAACCAATTTTGATACCGATATTACATTTATAAAACCGTCGCATTACAAACTTACCTTTTTTATTCCCACAAATAAAACTTAAATCATAGGTTACTTATTATATAGTTATATCATATCTTTGTTAGTTCTGTGGCGCCGATAACACAATATTAATATTACATTAGCACAATATTACGTGGTATACTTACTCAAATTACTTTAAGAAGGCAGTAATTTATGTCTTAATAGAAAATGTTTCCTTTTTATTTAACGCTTTTCGGTTTTTTCGGCTGTTTAATTTTTTGATGAAAAGATTTTATTTTTTGCTTTTCAGTTTAATTTTAAGGAATTCCCCCCCCCCCCTCACTTCAAGGTTCACCTTCACCTCAAATCACCCTCCAAACGCTGGTCTCACACCCCTGAAGGTGGTCAGACGACCTGGTAAAGGTTGCGGCCTATGTCCAGCAGTGGACGCTATCGTGTGAGATCGGCTGCTTAAAATCAAAACCTAGTAACTCGTTTTAACAAAAATATTCAGGAGAGCCAAAAAACGGGTCGACCACTTTAATTCGTTGCCCCGAAGAAACCAGACGCAATAGCGATTTCGGTTTTTGACCAAAAGTTTGACTATATTGTTGACTATAGTCACACTTAAATCGATCCCACTATTTTTTTTTTTTAATTTACCCAAATATGACAATGAAAACAATTTCAAAACATAGTATTTCACACTTAGTTAATTAACTAAGTGTGAAATACTATGTTTTGAAATACAATCTCTGAGTTAATTCTCTACTTTTTAAAGCAATTTATATTTTTAGTTGTACGTTTCGAATGAAAAATGTTATTTTTTGAAGTGCATTCATTTAAAAGTTATACAAATGATTTATTTGTGGCAGAATTAAGTTTTGTTTACTATTTGGTTACGACTCGTGGTTAATTCAGCCAAATTTGTATACTGTTTTTGTAACTTACTAAATTCCATCAAAATTTGATTGATTTTATAATCGGCGCCAAATTCAAAACATAGTAAGTCAGCTTTCAAATTCATAACCTAGTAAGTCGGTTGAGTTGCTAGGTTTTTTTATTTGTAATCCGACATGCGCTATGTTAAGAATATGTACTTCATGGAAATTTCAATAACTTTTCCAAATTGGGTAGACTTAAATTAAATTTTATTTTTAAAATTACGTTAGAAACTGGGTGTTTTAAGGTTCATATCAAATCTATACCGCCTAGTAAGTCGAAAAATGACAAAAATGGTTTTTTTGCAAAAACACCAGTTACTAGGTTTTGAATTTGGGCAGCCGAGATGATGATGATGATTATTATTATATTAGTCGGCGAGGCGCTTCTCCAGAAGTCCCCCAGAGTCCTCCAGAAGAAGGCAGGTAGTCGCCACTTACAATGGAACTGGTGGGGCGAGTGTTGAAAATTTTGCGGTTTTTGTAATCCAATCGTCGTAGGTCGCCAATTTAGAGAACTCCTATGTCCGCCCGCCTGCAGTAGAAATAACTCCAGAGGTTGAAGAAGGGATGATATATTTACACATGGTTAGGTACACTATTTACAAGAAAATGAATGCATGTTAATGTGTACAGCGGCTGAGATGTACTGCCTAGCGCACGCAGGGCGTTGCGCGAGGCGTCGTGCGGGGCGTGCTGCGCCCAAATCAAATGTATAGCAATAGTATGAGACCGTTTACGGAGACGCGCATAGGCCTATGTTCGATATCGTATAAGGAAACGCGTCGGCTCCCGCGGCGGCGCCCGCGGCGGCGGCGACCGTGGTGGCGCCTGCGTCGGAACCCACACGACATCCCGCACAACACGCCGCGTCTTCGTAAAGGAGGCCTTAGGGTGTGATTTTAGTTCCAAATAAAAAAAGTTATCAACTCAAACTATATCGTTATTTGTTTTAAATTAAAACAACCAGTAATGTTTTATTTATATTGAGAAAACACTACAAAAAGGGTTTACTTTGATATTTATTTCTACAGAGTGAAATTCATTACATCTTGTTACTTTTTAATAACTTGTCTAAACTAAATCCTACATCTATATTTTTCAGAATTAAGAAATCTGTTTTATATTTCTCAGATGGTTTAAAAAAAACTCGTTATTACAAATACCTTACCTAAACGCAAATTCTTGTGCGCTGAAACGAAAATCGGAAAGAAAAATTGTGCGGTAGGTATAAACATCTCGATTTAACTTCGGCTTGTATGAAAAGTAATAAAATTTAAAACTGCCGCGACATTTCGCATTTCGACGCGCGCATGTCACAGCTGCGAGGGTGGGGGACCCTCATACCTAATTAGGTAAGAAGCTTCAAAGTACAGGCCGTTAAGTAAAACAAAATCCAAGATTTTTTGAAATTATGTATTTTTTTTACTTACTTACCCGTTATTCATAAAGGTTAAAGAGCATTTTAGTTATTGGACGTATGTCAATTTAGACTAGATGTCACGTATTTACCATACAACAAATCAGAGAAGTAGAGCTCCAGTAAAGCTACGTAAAATGTACTTTATCTTTATGAATAATACGGTTTGCCATAACATTAATTTGACGAAATGTATGTTGTCTCTTTAAGACCCCCACTAAAAGCCTTAAGATAAACAACAATATTACTAATGTTCGTATATTGTTAACGCTCTGTTTGTACCGCTTAGTTAACAATGCGTTTAAATTAGAGTGGGCCTTACCATATCACTGTCAAAAACTATATTATCCAAAATGTTTTTTAAACAGGTAGAACCCAAAAAGTTGTTGTATAATTGAAAGAATAATGCAATAGTATACGCTACTACTGGCTAAGGTATTACTGGACTATGGCCTGGCCCCTGGCCCCACAAAATTTATATGCAAATGCAAAATGAATCGGCCGCTCCTCTTTGTCATGACGACATATTTTGTAAGAAAAAATTATAAAAAGAGACCAATAACGGACGGAGTGCAATTTTATCTTTGTGAGCGGTTGTTACTGCTATGAAACTAACACTACTACTTCTTTTATACCTTAAATAAAAAACTATAAACATAATCTCACCTTTTAATCCCCGAAGGGTTAGGCAGAGGCAACAGCTCAAGAGCCGGATCCCTTAAGTATTATATCTAAAAGTTAAACTAATTATCTTTTAAATTATACGTAACTGCAGTGTATCAAAACTTTGTATTTCGTGAATCTTACCGCATCCACTGTTATGGCTGCCTTCCACTGCGAGTAGCGAATGACAGATACCGGAAACTTGAAATGGTAAACGGCGTTTTTTTATCTTTCTTCAGTTAATTTAACTGAAAAACATAAAAAAACTACTTAATTATACAGAAACGAATAAGTACGTAACATTATTTCGATGGTTTCGCTGCAAATAAAAATGTAATCGTAACATTACATTTTTATTTGCAGAGAAAACCATACTTACACAGTTAAAACAATACCACAGACAAATACTAAGAAACAAGCAATAACAGTAATGCTTCGTTTTTTATGAAAGTAGTAACAAATAATGTAAAAAGTAGTACATAATCGTAAATCCAACTCTATTATTGGTTCAGTTTGAAGTGATGTTGAAACTTCGAAAGTACGGGTTCGATTTGCAACAGGGCTAAACGTTGTTGTGATGGATATCGATCTTCGGTCCTCGTTTGGTTCATTATGTCTAGTTCTCATTTCTTTTTAAGTGTTTCGGGCATTGCTCGAGTGCTCGAGTGTGAGGCGTAGTTACTGTTCTTTCTTAAATATTAAGTAAGTAAACTTTATTTGTCCGGTAAAAAAAATCCCGATTATTATCGATCACAGTGGACGCTAGCCACAAACGTGAGCACATACAACTCAGCCACTTAATTTATGCCGCATCAGCGAACTTTTACTATGTTCGTTTCGTAGTTTGTACGCTCTAGCGTGAAACGTGACTTTTTTCGTTCTGAAAATCTGAGCTTAGTTTTTTAAACTTTGCTTTTAGTTTTAGGTATACAAATATTTTTTTAGTATAATTTGATACAGCTATCAAGAAATTGTTAAACTAGCGGCTTATATAAATTTTTAAATTACTGTAAGTACCAAATAAAATTGCAAAACACGGTAAGGGCAAACGAGTCGAGAATTTAAATTAATTACGTACAATTCAACACAAACACAACGCACCGTAATAAATGGAAGTTGATATCAAAGGGCTACTCGCCAGTAGATAATACAAGGTGTTTTTTTAATAAAAAACTAGCTGTGCCGGCGAACTTCGTATCGCGCCTTACAATTTTATATGGAAAATTTAATTGTTGTTTTTACTATCTTTCCCTCAATTTTTTTCATATTTTCTCACCTTTTAAACCCGTTCTACTACGAGCATTTCAAGCAGCTAAATTGGCGCGGCCGTTCTCGATTTTTAGCGAGACTAATAATGAACGCGATTCATTTTTATAGTTGGTAAGTAGATAGTAGATATAATTAATGACAAAGTACTTATATATGGAACACAAAGCAAAAAAAAAACTTTTTTTTAAGGTAGTACTTGATGATTAAAATCCTTTAATTTAAACAGAAAGCAGTCTTCCTTGTTCTGTGATTTAAATTCTCGGGGAGCACAGGGGACCTCATTTTTACCACAGATTAGATAATACTTACGTCTTCTTACTACAGACACAGAGTACTAAATAGTTTGCTACAGACTTGTGTTCTGCGCTGTTCTTTGGAATCGGTCCAGGGCCCCATTTAATATAACTTACAAGTCCACAATTGTGAAAAAAAGCTACATATTTTTAAGGTTTTTTTACAAGTGCTGTTTAATAAAACTTACAAATTGTAAAAATGTTACAGGTAAAAACCTCACAATTGTACCAATTACAAGTGCTGTTTAATAACAAGTCCTGTTTAATAAACCCCACAATTTTACAATTTTACAGGTAACAATCTTACTATTACCTATTCCAATTACAAGTGCCGTTTAATAAAAGTTTTCAAGTTTAGAAAACCCCTGCAGATTTCTATGACAATTGTAGCTACAAGTTTATACGAAAATAAAAATTAATAAACTTGTTAAGAGTCCTTTAACGCGAACAGTGACGCCACTCTAAAAAGAAGTCATAGTCATAAGGCTTTTTATCAAAAAAGGGCTCCCTAGTGCGTTAGATATTAATAATAAATAATAAAATAATAATAACACATCACACTCAGAGCCCTAACTAGGAGAGCCCCTAACTAGGAAGAACCTGTATCTAGGGTGCCCAAAACACACACAGAGACGAACAATACACCCAGACCGGAAACAAACATCGATCGATATTCATCATATCAATATTCGCCCCGCCCGGGAATCGAACCAGGGTGCACACGCTTACTCAGTCCACAGCACTGCCAACTGAGCCACGGAGCAGTCAAATATTGGTCAAGTCAGATATTGGTCCTTAGTAATTTTTAAGTATTTCAAATAGTATTCTAAAAACAAACAGTGCAGTTGTAGTACTTAAAACAGAACAGTCTAAACCTATAACTACTGCTTTACCTACTACTCATACATTTTTTTCCAAAAAAAATCAATTATAGATTGATGCACTAAATTGTAAATATCTGACACATGACGATCCACCTGTAGAAATTTTACTACAATTTACAAATATGTAAACTTTTTATTACAATTGTGCGTTCAATAAAGCTGTTTTCTTTACAAATATGTAAGTTTTCACCTGTAAGAAGAAAACCTTTATTAAACAGAGAATTGTAAAATTGTAGCTAGAATTGTAGCTGTAAATTTTCTACAATTGTAAACTTGTAACTCGTTTTTTTTATTAAACAAAAACTTGTAATTTGTAGCCTGTAAATTACAATTACAATTTTACAATTTGTAAGTTATATTAAATAGGCCCCAGGTCATCCCTGCCGCGCTGAGTTCTATCATAATGGAACGCTACCATGTTTCAGCGAGGCGACCCTGTCTTCTTCGGCCGCCAGTAGGGTTCCATTCTAAGGCTACTCTGCTGATGTTTGCTTCTGGTCTTCTAAGGCCTATCCATCCCCATTTTCTTTGGATGATTTCGAGTGAGATGGGCATTTGACTCGTTATCTCCCAAAGTTCCTTGGCAGAAAGAGAGGCAGTACATACTTAGTTTAGTTTAACAGATACAATCTATGAGAATGTAAATAGAAAAAAGCAGGGGTGAAAATAAAAAATAACTAGCGTTAACTCAGGTCAATGAAGGAGAGAATATACGTACATTTGGCATAATAATATTTATACAGGCAGCTTATTTAATATTTTCCCTTCATTTCCTTGCTTGAGAAGGTAGAATGTAGGTATTCATATACTTTTCATGAAGAGTACGATACCAACATTAAAGAAAATGTTACGCAACGCAAGCACTCACCGCCACTCACCTCTTTTAACTAGAAACCCCAACTCTCATTTTCTGAGTGGCGCCGTATTTCAGAACAATTTGCGAGTGCCCTTTGTCTCGCGTTTAGCACTTAGCACTGAAATGGTTCCGTATGTTTAGGTAACCAAAACAAGGTTAACAAATTTAGGGTACAAGCTGTATTAGAAACAAAGGGAAGATGACCTTTGGAAATCCCCCCTTTTTTTAGGCGGAAAAACAGTCAGGAAAGGTTTTAAAGCTGAGAAAATATGGAAAAATTGAGAGGAAGTAAGTTAAAGTAACAATTTCTTTTTCTCATACAAATTTTAAGGCACGATACGAAGTTCGCTGGGACAGCTAGTATACATATAAATTCGTCAACAACTTCTAGCGTATATTCTTCTATCATTAATGTTTAACAATACAAAAGTAGTTTTTTTTATAATTTTTTGATTTGATTGGTGGCTATGCAGGGCTTTAACAGCCCAGTATCACTGCGACCTTTGCAGATCTAATTGTGATCGCCACTATTATATTTTATAGTTCAGCATCAAGGCCTGTTGCTTTCAGGAACAACAGTATGTCCTTCAAACTGAGAGATTTTATCTCATCCGGCTGTAACAAATGTTTTCCGAGATGGATTGACCGTTTATGTATTAGGGGACCACGCTCACACAAAATATGCATCGCAGTTTCATCTGCATTTAGGCAGAGTCTGCACAAAAGTAGTTGGTATATTATAGTTAAATATTTCGACAGGATTTCGTAATTAGAATCCACGTAGTTTTTTGAATACCATAGTTTTAGCGCTATAATCAAGTTTCCATAGAACCAAAATGGGTATTCAACGATAGCACATGAGAGTTTAATGTCTCCGTTAGCTAATATGACAACGGGACCTAGATTTTTACTTTTACAAGAACACAGAAACAAGTGTCATAATATTTTCAAATAAACAAACGAGCCCGAGCCATAGGTACGTAGAAATACTTTTTGTGCATGTATTATACCTATAAACCTTCCTCTTGAATCACTCTATCTATTACAAATAACCGCATCAAAATCCGTTACGAAGTTTTAAAGATTTAAGCATACATAGGGACAGACGCGGAAAGCGACTTTATTTTATACTATGTATTAATATTAATGTTTTTTTTTAACTGACTTTAAAAAAGGAGGTTACTAGTTTGACCGTATGTATGTATGTATGTATGTTTGTCCGCGATTATTTCGCGTTTGACTGAACGGAGCGGTTTTCAGATAAGTATTTGTTACATTCAGGAGAAGGTTTTAGTACCAGATTTAACCGACTTCATAAAAGAGGAAGTTTTCAGTTTATGTTTGTGTCAATTTATCGAAGGCGGGTTCCTTTTTTGTAAAAAATAAATTATTTGGGAGTAGGTAGGTAATCCACAAGTTTATCACACGCGCCCCGAGGTATAAGCATGGTACGCCCTGCAGTACCGGGCCGAAGAATAGGACTGAGGTATCCCCTGCCTGTCGTAAGAGGCGACTAAGAGGGGACCCCGGGGTCGTTGGGTGCATGAGGCGGGGGCCTCGTGTAGTCATATAACGGCCCCGAGAAGGACGGCGGAACGCGGTGTCCCGATTCCGTCGTCGAGCGTCGGAAGAGCCATCCGCGCTCAGGGGGGACTACCACCACTTGTCCCCCCGTGAAGAAGCTAAACAGCCAATGCTGGAGGGGGTCGCGGAGTTGAACACAACGATCGAAAGATCATCGGTGACCCCCTTGCCAACAGCCGAGACGGACACCGGCGGGGTTTTAGTGGGTGCGAACCCCACATAACCCTGCGACTCCCCCGGGGGTCGCAGGGTACTCGTTAGGAGTTTTCGCGCCTAAAAAAAAAAAAAAGGTATAAGCATGGTAAGTAAAAGAAAATAATTTACATGTCAACCATTAATTACTATTCAACGACACGGGTTCAATGGAACGTCAAAATCTGACGCGTGAGGGGCATCGGTCATCGTGCGGGGCAATAAATCAGCTCTAATCAACTCATTAGCGCGCGTCATTATCATGAAAAAAAAAGGAAAGGCATTGAACCCTTTCGGCCTAACGGACAGGCTATTTTTAGGCTGATTTAACTCCAGCTGTGCCAGGGTGTGTGGTTACAATATCCATCTACTTAATATAATATATTAAAATGAATTGGGTTCGTTAGTCTCGCAAAAACTCGAGAATGGCTTGCCGATTTAGCTTATTTTGGTTTAGAAATGTTTAAAATTGTCCAGGAAAGGTTTAAAAGTTGAGAAAATATTGGGAAATTGCATGAAAGATGCAAAAATAATACAATAAACTTTTCCCATACAAATCGTTCCATTGTAATTTTCTCATTTTTTGGTTTCTGACACACATAACTGTCCGTGTTTCAATCAGTTTAAGACAGGACAACGTCTGTCGGGTCAACTAGTTTAAGATATAATACTATATAGATTTGGTAAATAATAATATTTACACTTACTTATTGAATACAAATTTAAATTGGATAAATGTCGTTATTTCACAACACCACTATATCACCACCTTTACAAAAAAAGGTTGCAATGTTATTGAATTTTCAGATTAATTCGCGAAAAATAACTCTTACAAACTTGCTCATCGTGTTGACGCTAAGAAATTATCGAGATATTTTTCTATGAGTAGTATCACTAAACAAAATGTAAATATTTAAAAAAAAGTAAAATTTCAATAGTTCCTGAGCAAAATTAACGCGACTAATAGACGAACAGACTGAAAGAACTACAGAACTTTGAAAAACAAAAGAATATAATGTGCTATATCTTGATTTGAAAGAGGAGAATGGGCCGAAAATGCTTTCTTCATTCAGTGTTCCAGTGTTCCTATTCCATATCCAGAATCCACGTCCACGAACAAAATCCCAAACGGGTCCCGGCTCTCGCGGGGTCCGCACGTCCCTACTCCCGCCGCGTTCCAGATTTGAATTCGTCGTCCGCAGACCGTAGCGTGGTATTTTTGCTGGCAGTTGACGCGTGCAGTTCGGTTTTTGAATTTTATTTTTTAGTGCCAGTTTTAGTGTTGGGAGCTGATTGGAAAAAAAGTAAGTTTATTTTTGGCTTTACTAAAATAAAACGTGTTAAGTAAATATTTTTCTGAAAATTTTCTCAAGAGTGTCTCAAACACTAGAATTTAAATTAATACGGCTTAAAAAACAAACAACAATAATGTTAAATTATTATATTGAATGCATACAGCTGCTTAGAGCATTTTTTCAGTAAAACAGACAGACCATAAAATTAAATGTAAGATACTTAAAATTTTAATTAAGCGTGCCTTTGACTGTGACTTTCAAAATTCCCGTAATTTTTTTTTGGATTAAGTAGGGTAAGCAGTACAATGATTGGCCCCTTAAGAAAAGTTTTGACTTTGAACATTTCTATGTGCCAAATAAGGTTCAAAATTTAAAAACTGTTAATGTAGGATGGTAGCTCATTTATCTGAGAATAAGATTAAACCACAGGAATCGTTATTTGCTAGCTTATAAACAACTTTATCAATAAAAATATAAAAATGTAGCGAAAAGTACAAAAATTGGCATACCCTAGTACAATGATTGGCATGACAATCATTGTACTTTTTGGGCATTGGCATGGCCAATCTTTATACTTTCCTAGGCCAATGACTATACTGATCCATTAAATTATTCAATAATGATGCCCAGACAATTTTTTTTTGAGCTCAAAAACTGAAAGGTACCCTTCATATACCTAAAATCGCACTATTATCTCTCGGAAATAAGAATACTAAAAAAACAAGACAAAATAAAAAGAACATAATCAAATTGGTGTATTATTTAACTACAAATTTAGTACAATGATTGGCATAGGGAAAAGTATAATGATTGGCATGGCTAATCACACAAAAGTACAATGATTGGCCCTGCCAAAATCTAGTTCCTCTGATTTTATTAAATAAAAAGATTTAGCATTTTAAACGCAATTGTTGATAAGATTTGATTTAATATTTTAATATAAAAAATATTAAAAAGCAAAAAATACAATGATTGGCATAGATGCCAATCAACTGATACTTCATACTTACCACAGGTACTAATGTTGGCCTACCTATTTTTGAGGTTAATCTTTAGTGTTTTTCACGAATTACCGTAAATAAACCTGAATTGAAGTGTAATAAACATATATGGAAACATATATTGCAATTTAAACAAGAAGAAAACGAGTAAAACCATTCTAAAAGTTACGTACTTCTTACGATTTTAATAAGAAAACACACCCTCTGTTGTAGTCCAACACAAAGTATTTTTTTAATCAATTGCTAGCTGTTGCATTTAAAAACTATTAATTTCGTTGTAGAGTGTTTTAAATAGATAGATAGATAGATAGATAATAAATTTATTTCAGAAGTAATACACAACACATTTTTAAGATTAATTACCAAAAACACAGTATGATTACAAAAAAAAAACACGATTGTACATCTTGCAATACAAAATTCAACAAATTTACACACAGTGTAAGGCACAGTGGCGCATATCACATCCGAAAATAAAGAAAAATATAAATATTTTTTCATTTCTGGTATATAAATACAACTCTTAATAAATAGATTTTTCATTGAAGGGGCCAATCATTGGAGGGGGGGCCAACATTAGTACTGCTTACCCTATTTCCTTAAATTTTCATTCAGCAAATATTTTTTATACGTTACGTATAGATTCAAGAGAGAAGGCACGCATGATTCGATTATGTCCTTAGATGAACGCTAGGCTTTAAGCTCAAACGCGAGATTATGTGCTTAAAAAGTAACAAAAGTATTTGACGGCCACTGTAACCACATTGGAAAACCGAAATGCTTTCGAATGTGGTGATATCAATCACCATTCAAGAACGCAATCTTATTGTGTCCATGCGTATTAGCTTTCGACTTGTTCTTTGAGTCAGGGGTGCGTTTGGCCATAATAATGATTCTGTAATGTCTTGTGATTGAAGGGCCTATAGCGAAAGCATATCCAAGTGACGCTCCTACCGAGATCTGCTAAAGCACAACTTATCTATGATGAGAAAGAAAAACACATTGATCAAAAAATATTTATTTTCAATTTATAATTAAAGTTTGAATTGTACCTACATCTATGTTTCTTAGAGTAAAGCGGATAAGATATATAGACACACAATGCAATGCAATCAAACAACAACATAGGAGTACTTAATAAAAAAACTTAAATTAATACATTGATTGCATTAGGCGGCCTTATAGCTTAGAGCGATTTCTTCCACGAACCGATTGTTAGGTTGGAATAAACTTACAGCGGCTTAACATAAAAAACTTAATAAGACTGGTTAAAATTTATTAACCAGCGTAATTAAGTTTTTTACGCAAAAAAGTGTTAAACCTTAGGTAGACTAGATTTTAATCACATATCTTTAAAGTGGTAAGGTGGAAGTGTATAAAATTATATTTACTTTATTCCTTTGATTAACTTAATTCTTAAAAAAGTCTATAGATTAAGACCGCTCTTTTTGTAGTACCGCCTATCCTTATTTAAACTTCACAACGTTGTTGAAAGGAAATTTATCCAGTGGGGTTCATTCGTTGTTTCAGCAAAGCCCACACGAAGGGCGCACTCTTCGATGCCCTCTTTACTTACTTAGTAGACACAGCTTCGTATTTTTACTCCAAAAATAAATATCCGGTCGGACTGAGTATCGCAACATGAGTTATGTGTAGGTCATTGCACCCCCGCTGCTTAAAATATCGTGAAGATTATTTATTTTTGTTTTTCGTACTTATTGTTAAACTAGTCTACCTGGCGAACTTCGTAACGCTTAACCTTTTACTATCTTGTGCATGTTTTATACATTTAATATAACCTTCCCCTTGAATCACTCTAAAGTAACTAACTTACCTTTGTTTAAAAAAAACCGCATCATCAAAATCCGTTGCATAACATAACATAATCTCACGCCTTTTATTCCCCGAAGGGTTAGGCAGAGGCACCAGCTCAAGAGCCGGACCCACATTTAGCAGAGTTTATCCGTTGCATAGTTTTAAAGATATCGTACATAGGGACTATAAGGAACCGACGCGGGAGGGAAGCGACATTTTATACTATGTATTAATAACAAATAATGAACTTTGTTTGTTGTTTCGATAAACTAATAAGTAGATTAAAATTTATAATTAATTTCTTACAACGCTTTTCCTGTTATGTCCCAAATTGCAACCTGATTAAACTCTAAAGCCAAAACAAACAAACATTCTGTCCTCCATTAAGTTTATTTGGTCCTTTCTGGCTTGTGTTTGTTGCGGTTTTCATTACCTATGTTTTGTTGTTTTAAGGACAACCCCATCCTGTCCCATCCTATCCTTTATTTAATACCTCTTGCCTCAGGCATCATGTAGGTTGACGGTTGACATAGAATATTTTCACACTAAAATGTAGTTTGACTGGTCCAACTAGTCAAATGGCGAACTCTGTACCGCCTTTCAACATACAATAGAAAACTCTTAAATATTCTTTGATCATTAGAATCACTTCATCCCTGCTAAACATAAGCTATAGAACATTTACGAAAATTCAGAGCCTAACCCTCTTATTCATAAAAAGTTAAAGAGCATTTTATTTATTTGACGTATGTCAATTTAGACTGGATGTCACGTATTTACCATACAACAAACCAGAGAAGTAGACCTCCAATCTACTGTATTTTTATGAATAAGACGGTTAGGCTATAATTATATTTAAAGGATTGTATCAACATATATCTACTATTATACTTATTTATTATAAAAGGATTTGGAGTAAGGATATTGCCATTTTTACCCTAAATCCTTTTTAATCGTATTTCTTGCAGCCGCAACAGTATAGATTTTCGTGTGAATAATAAAATAGGTACATAATTAAGGCGGTAAGTCACGGTATGGCGCGAAATTCAATTTTTTTCACGTTTTTTAATTATTTTGGCGAAAGTATTCATTTTTAATAAAGTTTAAATGAATTCGCGTACGTTAAAACCTATTTACCACATTGTGATATATCGTTTTTGAAAGACAGAGTTACCGATTTTGTGTATATTCAAGGAACTTGTTTTTTGGCCTTTTACCCCTTAGACACAAAATCTGTAGGTCTGTCTTCCAAAAACGGTGTATTGCATTGTGGGAGATGGTTTTTTACATACGCGAATTCATTTAAACTTTATTAAAAATGTATACTTTCGCCAGAATAAATAAAAAACACGAAAAAATTTGAATTTCGCGCCATAGCGAGAGTTACCACCTTAAGGCGTCGCAAATCCGTTTAAAAACAGCTCAACTTCCTTAATTTTATTTTAATATGTTCCCCTTGAGGGGCACACGTTCTATAATTAATTTAATTTGAGAGACCCCGAGGTATGTTCCGAAACCCGGTACTTATGGCTTCAAATTTACATTTATGCAAATTATTTGCTGCGGTAAATGCTTTAGCTTTATGTATCAAAACGTTCGTACATTCGAAATTCAAATGGCTCATTGACAAGCAAAAGTTTTGAAGAAATCATGATATAGAGGAGGGGTTTTCCCGCGAGCCGAAAAGAAAATGTCGGATTTTAGTTTCTAAATTAGTTTTCCGTTGCTTGCTGTTATTGAAATTGCTCTTAGACTAAGTGAGAATTTCGAATTAAGGTACATGAATATATATAAAACTCTTCCGTTACTGACTGACTGACTTACTGACTGACTGACTGACAGACAACGCAGAGCCGAAACTACTGGGCATAGAAAGCTGAAAATCGGCACGTGGGTTCCTTGGGGAGTGTAAGTAAGCACCAAGAAGGGATTTCCCAAAATTCTCACGGGAACGGAAAAAAACGGGATTTTTGTGTTAATGAGAAATCTGCGTGGGAAAAACCGCGGGGCAGCCTCTAGTTATGAAATAAAACGCTTAATTACTTAATTTATTTTAAGATATTTTTCAACGCAGGTACCTTTTTAGGGTTCTATTAAGGGCGAGGATGTAGAAGCAACAGGCAGGGTTCCGTGGGCAATAAATCTTTAACAGAGCTATCAAACTGGGAATTTGACTTGATAGTGAAATATTGTTTCCTTAGCGAATGAGGGTAAGACCCTTAAAGATAAATTTATGACATTGATCGATTTTTCGCGAGGCAATTTCCAAAAGAAAACTAGTTTTTTACCGTTTTACCAAACATTAAAGGTTTTGTTCGTAGATCCCTACTTATAATATAATTAAATTTTATCTTTTTTTTTTTTATTAGTTAATGGACAATAATTTCTTTTTTTACAAAAAAGGAACCAGCCGTCTAATCAACTGACACATTTGTAGCGATGTGATATTTTTATGTAAATTATTTTGTATTATATTTATTTTGTGATGTACAGTTTGTCCGACAGATTTTTGTTATGTATATACATTTATTGGCGCGTCGTCGCGCATGCGTGGATAGGAAAATGATTTGCTACTAAATTTCAAATTTGAATATTTTCGGTTTCGTTTCCATGACAACGCTTGTTGATTCAGTTTTTTCAGTTTTGATAAAAATACATCTGGTTTTAGAGTTTTTAAATATTTTCTAAATTGATTTTCCTTTTGCTGTAAATAATATGTACTCTAGTTCGCCTTCTATATAAAATAATGTAAATACTTGTAAATATAAGTTGTACATGAAAAGTGGACTATTGGTTTTTACTTAATAGTGTATTGAGGGAAGAAAGCCCGCCATCCCACACATTCTTACTTACATTAAACTGAGCGCTTCCTCTTCTACTAAGTCTGTTAAAACAGGATGATAAGGATAGGTGACCTTACCTGAAGCTACACGCTCAAATACAACAAAGAAAAAGTTTCATATACTTATTGGGAACAATGAAATGATCCTTTGTTTAAAAAAAAACGGGATTCCGGGATTGCAAAATTCACCGGAAAACTTTTAATCGACTGAAAAATACTGAAACTGTACTTTCGAATAGTTAATCGTTTCACTAACTATGCAATTCGCTTAATTTCGCACTCGCAGCGCAGGTCGATTACTAGAAATCGGTTTAATTTTGAATCGAATAATTGTCTGAATTATTCCGATTAAGTATAGCTTGGAATAGGTATTTCTATACAACTCACACCGAAACTAAAACCTACTTCTTACTTGATTAGCGAAAAAAAAAACCTTGCTATGAGCCGTGTGGTAACAGCGGAGAATAGTACCACTAGCCACTCCCCATCTCCTCCTTATCATTATTATTATTAACCTATATTGTCCCACTGCTGGGCAAAGGCTTCCATCCCCCTCTTTCATTCTTCTCGCTCTTGCGCGGTCTGCCACCAGTTCTTATCCAGCGCACCCAGCTCGTCGCTCCACCTCTTTTTCTCCATATTTTTCCATCTCCTCCTATGGGTCTTTTAAAAAAAAGGCGAATTAGGGAACGTCCGATGGAACGGCAGAAACTTTTGTCGAAAACTTTGAAGAGCTAAACTCCGATCGCCAACTCACCTGCCAAGAGTGGCGATTATACCCTAAACTATTATTTTTTCCTAGTGAAACCCACCCTAAACTATTTTTTTTTCCTTGTGAGGATCGGTGGGTAGTAGGCCACTGTCCAGCAGTGTATGTCTTGCGGTAGCTAGATATCGGCCTTAATTCACAGTACAGTCACCGGACTCGTTCAGCGTAACACTTCCGGTATTTCAGTATTGCAAATAGCCCTTGTTCTCTGTTATTACAGTCTATCTAGTGCGCACGAGACCAGACAAAATGTTAAGCTGAAAGAGTCGGTGACTGTAGAGTGGCGGACTAGAAGGCCGTAACAGATTTGTCTATGGTTTCGTCAGCCCTAGACTGTATTACTAAAGAACAAGAGCTATTTTGCAATACAGAAAAACCGGAAGTGTTACGCCGACCGTGTCCGCCACTGTACCTACGGAGCATTCTAAGATATACATACCCTATCTATCATTTGGGAGGCAATTTCTTTTTAGAAAAGTCTAACCAAATACCTACCTCAGAACCCTCTCAAAATATCGTTTTATTTTAACCGCCTCCTACTATCTCATTATTCCCCAACTCTCGCTTCCTGTCTTCGGATATAGATGTATGACAGACAGACAAAGTAACAAACTTTACTAGGTGATTGCTGATTACCAATTCAGTGCATGAACCCGCAAAGATTCATATTTAATACAGTTTTGGAAGCAGGGTTAAGTACCGAACTTAGGGAATCATTTGGGGCTTTGCAACTTTGTCAGAAGTATGAAAGTAACTTCACCACATTATATGTCTGTAATGTACAAGATAAGCCTTTGTTAAGAGCCAGTTTACAGCTATTCTAGAGCTTTTCTTGAAGAAAATGTATATCTATTTTAAAATATACATCTAAACCAAGGCAAATATCAAAAATGTAGCACAGTATGACACTAGATAATCTTGCTTAGTATATTATTTTCTGAGCACAGTAAAGTACTTAGTCCTAAGTAAAAAGAACTAAATTATCCACCGATTGTTGCCAAAAGTAGCCAATTTTAGCAACACTATAAAAAGGTGCCCTAAAAATACAAGGCTACATTATCGCTAGTTTCATACTGTTCCACATTTTTGATATTTATTTGCCTTAGTTTAGAAGATATTTTTTTTTCGCGAATGGCGCTGGCATCGCTGTCAACTGGCTTATAACATTAATGTGGTGTAGTGTGCAGCGATGTCGATTTTTAAAGAATTTATAATTGATTTACGGTCTTGTTAGGTATAATGATTATCGCTGTTACAAAACCATACTAAGAATTCGAAAAAAAATCCTGTTTGTCGTTCTGTCTGTCTCGCTTTCACGCTGAAAATACTGACCCGATTTAGATGAAATTTGGTAAAGAGATAGACTTAAGCCTGAGAAAGGACATAGACTTTTTATCCCTAAATTCCCACGGGAAGTTGAGCTTTTACATTTTGAAGGGAATTTGTGCTGGCGAAGCCGCGGGGCGCTACATATTTTACAAAAGTTTAATCAAGTTAAACCCCCACTCTTTCTAAATAATAATAATGTTTTATTATACCGATTTATGTATTTACTTTACTTATGTATACCTAAGCTGTTATTTAATAAAATAAGAGTGGAGTGGAAAGTGCGAAAAATAATAAAAAAATATTGTTTAAGAAGCTGCGAATTAGGTACGGTGTGAAGGGAAAATATTTAATTTCACTTTATCCACTTTGCTCTGAGTGCTAGGAAATTAGGGTTGCCTCTAACGAATTAGTTAGATACTAACCCTGTTATTCATAAAAAGTTAAAGAACATTTTAGTTATTGGACGTTGTCAATTAAGACTGGATGTCACGTATTATCATACAATAAACCAGAGAAGTAGACCTGCAGTAAATTTTTTATGAATAATACGGTAACTATATGTGCTTCTTTAAGTAACAGTTTTTTGCATTCTAGATACTTACAGGTTTAAACTAGCTGGAGACTCTTTTCTTACTGTGTTTTATATTATTTAACATTTTTTTGGGTATAAGAAAATCCAAAAACAGTAACCTCCTAAAGGCGTAGTCGAGTAATTTTTTTTCTCTGACTTAGGGGAACAGAACTGCGGACAGTAAGTCGAAGATTCACGTGTGAATGGTATGAACTTAAAATTTATTTGTGGTGCAATAAATCTTTTTAGTGGTACCTATTTATAGCAATAAACTTTATTTTTGTTATTTTTCGCAGCGGCAACCCTACTGAACGTTGTCAGCAAATCGTATCAGTCCGAGAAGAATATTCTAGCAATTTTCAATGTTGTTTACAGGTAGGGGTGTCAGTCAGCAGTAGTAGTAGCACAGATTGTAAAATACTTTTCTGACTACACATGCCGGTTTATTTGATAACTTGTTGACCCGGCGAACTTCGTACCGCCTGACCTATTTCTATCTTCCATGTATTTTACTTAAAAACCTTTCTTTGAACACTCTATCTATTAAAAAAACGCATCGGAGTCTATTACAAAGTTAAAAAGATTTTTAAGCATACATAGGGACAGACGCGGAAAGCAACTTTAATTTATAATATGTGACCTGACGAACTTTGTACCGCCTAACCTATTACTATTTTGTAATATACTTATAAACCTTCCTCTTGAATCACTCTATCTATTAAAAACATTACACATACTTAATGACTTTATTTCATACTATGTATTGATTATATAAGTAGCGGGAATTGTGGCGTGCGTTGAATTTGTAATAAGCTCGAATTTTGATACAGTTATAAAGTTACAATCTGGACCTTTCAGCCCATCTCCTCCCGGGTTCGATGCCCGGTCGAGAACCCCGGGGCATTGTGTTTATTTTGGCCAAACACGTTATCAGAGACCCACTTTATTTCGTGTTCGGTGATAAGTATTAATTTTAATTTAAACTATTTCAGCGAATCGAGTTCAGTGCTATGCGCCTAAAGTAATATTATTTTCTTCTCAACTTAGAAATATTTTTAACTAGTCGACCCGGCGAACTTCGTACCGCCGAACCTATTAATATTTTGTGCATGTTTTATACTTATAAACCTTCCTCTTGAATAACTCTATTATTAAAAAAACCCGCATCAAAATCCGTTGCGTAGTTTTAAAGATTTAAGCATACATAGGGACAGACGCGGGAAGCGACTTTATTTTATACTATGTATTGATTGATATTGATGATGAATGCAAACACTGCTAAAACTGCAAAAACTGATATGAGGTTAAAAAAATGTATTGTTTGTTGCTAATCGATGAGAAATTAGTCTGATTTCACTATGTAGGGTGTGTATGTATGTTTAAATTTTTCAGTATGTTTCTCGCCTAAAAATGTGAGTGAATCTGACTTTTACCATTATTGAAAAAAACATATCAGGAAAAAAAGCATAAACTCGGCTAAACGTTGGTCCGGCTCTCAAGCTGGTGCCTCTGCCTAACCTTTCGGGGAATAAAAGGCGTGAGATTATGTATGTAGATTATGTATGTACATATCAGGTAGGTGTAGTCGTAGTCGTATCACATTCCTGCGTGTGCGCAACGCATATATTTTTTTTTTTTTTTCATTAAATAGACATGAATCACTTTTTCGCAGTCCTCTGCGGAGCCTCTTTAGCTCAGTGGTAGAGCACTGGTCTCGTAAACCAGGGGTCGTGAGTTCAATCCTCACAGGAGGCACGTATAACAAGACCATTTTTTTTTTTGACATAATTTTGATTTTATGACAAAGGCCCAGCACACATATGGCAAGGATCGGCGAAGATAACATTAAAACCGGTTTTGAACTGTGCCATTAGAATTTAGAGAGTAGTTTAATCCTCTGACTAAACTTTTTCGGAGGGTAAATAGTAGTATGGACCTCATACGGAACACTGGTACAGTCGCGGACTAGGACTAACACTACCGGTTTTTCTGTATTGCAAAATTGCTCTTGTTCTTTTGTATTACAGTCTAGGGCACACGAGACCATAGACAAAAGTGTTAAACCGTCCTAGTCCGCCACTGTACAGAGATGTGTACCGAGTTTTAAATTGATATACCTACTCTCGGTAACTTCGCCTCGCCAAATGTGCGCCCGGCCAGTACCATGTCTGTTTTTTTTTTTATTTATTTAGAAATATTTTTTAAAACGTTATTTGCGATAACATTGCGGCAATTGAAGAATAATAAAATTATAATTGTAATTTTTTTACGAAATTTAAAAGAGTCGTATTCCAGCCAGTAAGCTCACTGTCAGTTATTCATCTCCTATATAATATAAGTAGGTATATAAGGTCTATAGATAAAGGCACGGACGGATAATTTTACAAAAGTAAAAAATATTCCCGAAAATCCCACGGGAGTGCAAAAACAGAACATTTCGTTTTAAAAGAAAATGGCACCCGTGTTACTGAGGGCGTTCCATTGAGAAATAATTTGTGTAACCAAATTGGATAGATTTAGGAAGATTTTGTTACTTTTATAAGGTACAGGAGCGGTACAAGTAAAATAAGAACAAACCTGAAAAGGGAATTTACTTATTGAAATATTAATAAATGAACTCTTAAAAAAAACGAATAATTCAAATTGAAAACATACAATTGAAAAGCTAATCCACCCAGTAGTTTCGGAGCCTATACGATTCAAGCAAACAGACATCTTTATCTCCCATATGGTAATAGTGTATGTATATGTTATAACGACTGTTGATTTTGATCTTTACTCCTTTATGATAGAACATAAAAACAATGAATTCGAAACATGGTTTAGTTTCAGTAATGGAGCTTCAGTTACATCCGGATATAAGTGTTATTTAAAATAACATATATACAGTGTTGATTAAAATAATAACCATATTTTTCATAAAGATAAAGTATTTTTTTTATTAAAGTAGCTTTACTGGAGCTCTACTTGTCTGGTTTCTTGTATGGTAAATAGGTGACATTCGGTCTAAATTGACATAATGTCAAATAACAAAAATGCTCTTTAACTTTTTAGGGTAAAGTTATAAGTAACTTTTGTTTTTTTCATTGTTCACAGAGCGCGGAAAACGCAAACGTCATAAAACGGCCATTTTGAATTGAAAAAAAAAAACAAAAAACAAAATAACAGCCAGCACGAAAATGCTTCGGTACTGGATAACGTTTGCGAGCGCACTTTGCCTAGCAGGATATTGTGGGGCTAATTACTGCAAAGACGCAAATCTCTGTTGCCCTGGTAGAGATAGCGCCTGCGTGGTCCAGAAGGCTCATCAGAACGCGATTATTGAAGACCTTGACAAGCCGTGCTATTGTGACCATGCTTGCTTGAAGCTGGGCGACTGCTGTCCTGATTTCAAGGAGACTTGTGGAGGTGAGTCTTTGTTATCACTAACGTTTATAAATTAGTAGTGTGCGCCCCGAAAAATTTCCGTTCCTGCAGGATTTTCGATATAAAAAGAATCCTATTTTCCGTTTTATGGTTCTATAGATTTTCAGACAAATCAGTTCAGTAGTTTAGGCGTGATAGCGTAACAGACAGACAGACAGAGTTACAGAAAGTTATTATTGTTTTTTAACTATTCCATAACAGACTGATTTTTTTTAAATAATGATTTCTTGGGATTGAATGTCGGGGTTGAACCAACGACAGAATTAGGAAATAAAAGAGAAAAAAACCAATTAAAGCAAATCTAAGCTCTAATTTTAGAAATATACCTCAAAAGGTAGGTAGATAGGAGGTACCAATTGCATGTAAAAAACCTTTTCCAGGAACACTAATACCTACCGAGTTCTCCTGCCCATTACCACACCGGGGTGCAAATAAGTGTCGCCTAGCGGGGTGGTAAACAAACCGCCCGCAAAACGAGGGAATAAAGTGTCCCGATTAAAGTGGGACGTCCCCGTTTTACGGGATTTATTTACTCGGGTTCATTTAATTTAATGCAAGAAACAAGTTGACTTAATGTTAATAAATGAATGATCTTTTGTTCTCCAAAAAAAAAACTTTAAACTTCGTCAGTAAGTTGACAAAAGGGAGGTGCCCGTTTAACGCGATGCTAGCGCCATTCGCGAAAAAAAATTTGATTTAAGATTTTTTTACCAATCATCCTGACAAAAAGCAGTATTTTTTTTTACAAAAAACCTAGTATAATTAAAAATATTTAAACCTAACTATGATTGGCTAGATTATTACTTGCAACAAAAAAAAAATATTTCTACGATATAAAGGTATTCATATTATTAAAATTCGTTTCCAGTATCTCCAGTTTTGAAATCCCAAAAATAAATACTTACTTTGACATCTCTAGCAAGGAGGGCCGGATCAGGTGAAATGAAACCCCCTGGATTCGCAGTATTAAGGGCTTATGTTTTTATTGGTGGTGTCATATTTGAATATAGTATAGGTATATATATATGACTGGTCTTATAGTCTTGTCTGTCTTATTTATATGTATTACGTATATGAAGTACATATAATTTCGATGAGTTTTTTTTTAAGTCTTTATCAGCCTACAAACATTTTCGCATAACCCTTGGTCTGTTAAACTAGCCATTTTTGTCAAAGATGGCCGGAAAAGTTTTATATATATTGATTATAAGTTTTTTTTTGTTTTCTGGAATGTTACAGTTCCTAATTTATTAGATACTAAATAGTTGGCCATAGTAACTACACCTAGGTACCTACCTAGATTTTTTCCAACAGAAAAATAATTATTTTTATTCTAAATGAATGATTTTGTTTTTCTCTTGTTGAGCTAAGAGCTAAAAGACACTTTTAAGAGTAATTCTCAGTAGCAGGGAAACTAAATAGAGAAATAATCCGACTTAATGCAGTATAATTTTAGGTGTGTGTTTGAACAGTCGATGGACTCGTTTAGCGTAACACTCTTGTCTATTGTCTCTTGTGGCCTAGACTGTTATACTAGAGAACAAGCCTTGTTTTTATACAAAAAAAAACGGAAGTGTTACGCTGAATGATTCCGTGATTGAACCTACTTTAACCACCTTAAGAGGACCGTATACCCCAAACGCGTCCATACAAAAAGAGAAAACGTTTTTCCACTACTAATTATTTTCCAATCGCCATGAACTTTAAGTATGTTACTAACACTATAAAAAACTTAGGTTTGTACGTTTTCTTTTTACAAAATGCGCTATAGATTCAGACTTACACAGGCCCCTGAAATGCAGAGATTTTGTGATAAAAAATTAGTCGGTTAAAGTTGTTTGTTTTACGAAACCAATGCATTTTTTTTTTTAATTTAGCCTAGTTAATGTCCTACTGCTGGGCAAAGGCCTTCCCCCCCATTTCGCCAAAACAAAAATGCATATACAAAAAAAAAAAAAAAAACTTATAAACCTAAATCAATGAATGCTGAAGCAGGACATCAAAATCATTGTGATTTGCTAAGATTTGGGTAGTGAAAACGTTTTCCCCCGAAACGCAAATTTCATTACAAAAATAGTTCTCTCTCTGTCGCATGGTTGCGGTTTGGGGGCGACAGCATGAGTTTTTCTTCATATTTTTGCGTTGCCTTGTCCTCTTAAAACCAAATGACTGAAATGCCAATCTCAACTCAAGTTAACGAGTTCCCCCGGGAGAGGTGTATGGTTAGTTAAGCTGCCGAGTCCCCCATTCCTTACCGCTGAAGTAGTGCCTTTACGAGTCCACTGCAAATCAAATTTGTATTCCTTAAAAAAAATGCACCTTCGGTCCATTTCCATAGGGTAAAAGGTAGTAGTTTTAGTTTTTTTCTAAAACCCTTTTTTGATTGAGTGGGAAATCAGACCTTTACTGTTTTATAAAAAAGAAGATCTAAAGATAACTCGTTTTTGATCAGAGGCCCTATAACGGCCGCATTTGCAACATTGCTTTTCGTCCTCTAGAGTGTCAAAGTCAATAGAAAAAAAACGCAAAAGCGGCCGTTATAGCCCCTCAGGTCATCGGATTTTTTGTAGAATACCCCAAATTTTAAATGTCATTTGTTGCAAAATAGTTGGTTACATGGGCAAAACTTAAGAGTAACCTTGCAGTTATTGTGTGTTGGGTGGCTGTATCAACCTATTTGCTTAAAAACTTACGTACTGTAAAGTCATTGCAAAAGGGAGTAGAATCATTTGACAGAGGAGGGCTCGTTTGGGGGTGTCTCCAGGCGACCATTGTCGTAAGACAAGGCCAACATTTGTTTGCCTGAGCCGCTTGGTGGGCACCCTAAACTACCTCGCCTCTCGCAGTATAGGGTACTTTACCAAATAAGGTATTAATACCAATTAGAGTCTAATTGACTTTCAATAAGTGATATCTTGTATCCTATCCAATATTGAATGAATAATTTTTGACTTTTGACTACAACAGTCAAAGGATATAAAACAACATCATTTTAGGTATCAGGATGTCAATCAATGTGCAAGTCCGGTTAGCAATTAACCAGGTTTTTTTTACATTAATGTTGAGCCTTGTTACAAAACAAATTGAGTCAGCAAAACCACTTAAAAGCGTCAAGTATTTAGCCACAAAAATTAAGTAGAAAAGCGTTTCAGCGCCGCGCTTTTGGCTTTACCTTTCTTTGTTTGGGAAACAATGGGTCCGTTTTGCGGATACTAGTACTTGAGATGAAAAATTAAGAGCCTTGTGTAGGCTATAGGTATGTACAGTGGCGGACACAATCGGCGTAACACTTCCGATTTTTCTGTATTGCAAAATAGCTCTTTTGCTTTGGTAATACAGTGTAGGGCTGACGAAACCATAGACAAATCTGTTACGGCCTAGTCTGTGACTGTACTTGTTCCAATCACGGAAAAAAATCTTCTAAATCATAACTTATATCAAAACTAGAGGTTGCCCCGCGGTTTTTCCCGCGCAGATTTCTCATAAACACAAAATTCCCGTTTTTTCCCGTTCCCGTGGGAATTTCGGAAATTCCCTTCTTAGTGCTCACCTACACACCCCAAGGAACCCACGTGCCAATTTTCAGCTTTCTACGCCCAGTAGTTTAGGCTCTGCGTTGTCTGTCAGTCAGTCAGTCAGTAACGGAAGAGTTTTATATATATTGATTGCGATCCTATATGACACTAGATAATCTTGTTTAGTATTTTATGGTAATAATAGGCTGAAATTAATGCTCGACCGGTGGTCAGCTGTCAGCTGCTATTGCAAATGTATTAACGCGTAAAACTATTATTTAAAGCGCTGTAGATTCGCTACGCGAGCTACGTTTTCATAGAGATGATGCTTCGCCCTCCCGACCCGACTAAAGTGTCGATCATACATAATTAATATGTCGACCACTTTTTGCAGTTTGATGTATAGTCCATAGTTTAAAGATCTAGGTATATATTTATTATTCTGATTGTTACCTCTAGCAACAGTTAATTTTATTAATCAAATGACATCGTACAAAAAAATTGTTAGTACAAAAAATCATAACCAACTATTTAATACATAATTTTACTACCTTTTTGTATTAAATAATTTATGTATACTTAAATAATTAATTGTTTTGTTCTTTGTTTCAATCAAGGGAAACTAGCGACATAGAAATCTCTGAGCCTTTTAAAAAGAAAAATCAAAATTTCTGTGGAGTAAAATATTTCGGTGAAATAATTTATGTTTGTCTTAAGAATACCGAAATGCATTTCAGGAGTTTTTGCTATAATTGGCACGCTTGGCAGGCAGGATGGCAAAAGCAGTATGGCTTTTCAAGATTTTAACAATGTGGATGAAATTCAAAATAAAAAGCAACTTAAGCTTTTAATCATAAGTAAGCAGGTAATCAAGATAAAGCGTCTACATAAATCTCTTGGCAAGAAAAGAACATCCCGGTGTCTATACAGCCTACTTTGTACTTATTCCATTTATTTCTCGCCTAAATTGAGGGTTTTCGATCACATTGATCTCGTGTAAGTAATGTTCATTTGTAACCAATCCGAAAATCGTGATTTTCGTTTCCAACATTTGTTTAACATCCTGGAAAATCAAACGTAGTGTTGCTTTTCTTTGCTAAATTTAAGTATCGAAAGGTGATTATAAATAATCCACAAGTATAAAACACATTTTTTTTATAAGAGGCACCCGATTAATTGAACTAGTTATTAGGTAAAAAAGAGATGGGGTTGATAATACAAAAACACTATGGTTATTGTTCTACAAATTATAATTATCCTAGTTGACCCGGCGAACTTCATACCGCCTTACCTATTACTATTTTGTGTTTGTTTTATACCCATAAACCTTTATCTCTATCTATTTAAAAAACTGCATCAAAAGCCGTTGCATAGTTTGAAAGATTTTATTATATAATGGGACAGACGCGAGAAGCGACTTTGTTTTATACTAAGTACAAGGCAACCTGGCGAACTTCGTACTACCTTACCTATTGCTATGTTGTGCATGTTTTATACCCATAAACCTTTTTCTCTAATCACTCTATGTATTTAAAAAAAAACGCATCAAAATCCGTTGCATAGTTTGAATGATTTAACCTATAGACGGGAACCTTGTTTTATATGTATTGATATTCTTATTGATGTATTGATGATAATTATTAGTAGTTGGCGTCTTCTTACATTATTTTTTAATTCCGTAGGCAGTAAGTACCGATTTTATATAAAGTTCTTTAATTTTGTGAAAATATCAACCCACTTTGCGTTCGAATCGAAGCAGTCGGTCGCATGCAACACTGATCGAATGAAAATAAATCCTTTTTCCGGAAACTCATCAGGTGGAATTAATGGAGTGGATTTCAGGATTCAGAATCTCCAAATTAAATCGAATCTCAGTTTCCGAGTGTCGAGTGTGACTGTAACAAAGCAATTTTACGATTCAGCGTTTTATTTAGCGTACCGGAATTCTTTTCCGATTCCCTGTCCGATTCGATTCCTATCCGATTGCGATGTAATATTTAACAACAGTTGACTCGCTTTTTGTAGAATAGGCTGGGAGCCTTGGAAGCTTTTGCCATCACTGTTAGATTATTTTTCTATACTTTACATTTTACAGAATATTATTATTTATAGCCTACATAGACGTTGTGTGGGCCTTTTGCCGTTGTCAATGGCTATGAAAATTTAATTTTTTTTGACATTTAATTCTAAAATAAAATATTACGCGCATCTAAAACTGCAATAGATCCACTGATTTTTGTGAATATTCTGCGGCACATATTCATTAGGGATTCTTATACTCTAATATTGATATATTTTTCAAATAGGTCCAGTAGTTTCAGATTCATTAGCCCACACACACCCCTCTAGTACATGTATTGTACAGTGGCGGACACGGTCAGTCGATTGCAAAATAGCTCTTGTTCTTTAAAAAAACAATCTAGGGCTGACGAAACCATAGACAAATCTGTTACGGCCTCCTAGTCCGCCACTGTACGAAGCTATGATCTTAAATAAAAAGCCCGTCTCCCTGCCTACGCGAGGCCTGAAACTTGCAGTGCACTTATTCCGGAATCCTATCGTCCAGTAGAGCGCTGAACTTCTCCTTGCATATTGAATTTCAATGATACTACCTAACTTTTGTACCTTCGGCCGGACCCAATTTGGCTCGGACAAGTTCTAAAGTTCCTCTTATTGGAACTAAAATAAACTAAATCAAAACTTGTGTTGTGTAACTACTTAGTCTTGATATTTCAATTTGAGATGTATACTTTAATCTATAGGTACGTAGTTAAAAAAGTAAGGTAAAAACGTCTTATTATTATGGTGGGAGTCAAAATCACGTCCTAAACAGAGGCAACCTTTTTTTTTGAAAGACTCAAAACCGTACTGAAATAAAGTTTTTTTATTTTATAACACAAATCTTAAAAAAATAAGAGAACAAACATACTTCCTCCAACGTTATATAAAAGGGTACATCTAACTAAGGTAGGTGCCACGGTAAAAGCTGCCAGCGGAATCTGAAAACCGTAAGGTACCTAGACTTGGTTATAATATCACTACTATCATCAATACATAGTATAAAATAAAATCGCTTCCCGCGTCTGTCCCTATGTATGCTTAAATCTTTAAAAATATGCAACGGATTTTAATGCGGTTTTTTTAACAGATATAGTGATTCAAGAGGAAGGTTTATAAGTATAATACATAAGCAACAACGAAGTTCGCCGGGTCAACTAGTTATTTTATAAGTAATCGAAACAATCTTTTTACCATTAAAATGCAGTCGTCACAAAATAAGAGGTCCGTTGAGCATGAGCCAAAAATGTAACTTTTAGAACTGTAAAATGTTACTGAATGAAACAAAAAAATCATTGCCGCTTAAACGACACCCTAGGTGATAATTTTTTTTTTGTTTCATTCAGTTTCGTACCATGATACATTTTAGGCTCGTTCTCGTCTGTCAAAACGGACCTTATAAATTATGACGACTGTAGTTGTCTTAGATATATAGATAGACGCTTTATTGTAATCAATAAACTTAATGTGGGCGGCCTTATCGCTTAAAGTTATTTCTTTCTGACAACCCATTGTTTTAGCATGGCGCTTGTATAATTAAAATACGGAATAAAATTAATGAGACATTTATTTTCTCAACACATTGGCATGAACGTAGAAGACAGAGAGGGTAAAGGACTGAAACGTCAGCTGTCAATCTGACACTTAATATTAATGTTGCCACCTAACTAAAATTTAAACTATATGTTCTTATTTAATTGAACAACGCTAGTGGCGCTACATACGGTTATCGCTCCCGCTGTCGCTTAACATCATGGCATAACCCAAAAAGGGTTTATTCGACATAAAGCACAGAGCATTACCACCCTGCTCGCAAGATGGCCGGCATTTATATAATGCGCATCTGGCAGTGGCGCGGATAAATTCCAATCGTATTTTTAAGGATGATAAATGTGTTTTCCTGAACATTTTGTGGAGTGTAAAGAATGCATTGTTGGGAATAAAAAAATAGTACCTACATAGATTTTCTTCCACAGCACAAATTTTCACTATAATTGTTACCTAAAATATATTACTTACTTGATTATAGATTTCTTTGTTTGCAAATTTTAAATTAGGATAAAAAAATAATGTTTTTTTACCTTTCACCTTTGCTTGACATTAAATTTTTCCTATGATTTATCTGCCAGAAGTCAAAAAACAGAACATTTAACACCAATCAATAAAAAAACATACAAGTATCAATCAACTTTGTTAGATAAAGTACACATACAAGGACCACGTAAAATATAGAGCTAAGTTTATAAAAAAAACTGCTTTGTGTGTATCAGGCAGGACATGTAATGAACACTGATACTCTATTAAAAAAGTATCAATTTCGCACCATATTTCCAACGGTCTTTTGTAACGTTTATTTTCCATTCTTTAATGGAAGTTTGTAAAAAACGATTTTCCCGCCACCGACCGCTCAATTTACGCGGGAAACTGAAAAAAAAGAACAAGTATCGGGGTTTGTTTTGTTTAGCTCAAGCTCGTTGTTCTGCCGCCATTTTCTTTCCGTGGCGAGGGAAATTTTGCAGAACTATTTGGCTTTAGCCTTTAGCAAATAATTATTTCTGTCAGTTTGTTTATTTTTATTCTAGCTAGGCAGGCCAATTTTTGTTTTGGACAACCCGACAAGACCGTAACCTTTATCTCGTATCGTATATGATTAACATAATAAATAATAGATGCAATAAGTAGGGTACACATATCAATACATAGTATAAAATAAAGTCGCTTCCCGCGTCTGTCCCTATGTATGCTTACATCTTTTAAATAATGCAACGGATTTGGATGCGGTTTTCTTTAATCGATAGAGTGATTCAAGAGGAAGCTTTATAAGTATAATACATGCACAAAATACTAATAAGTTAGGCGGTACGAAGTTCGCCGGGTCGACTAGTTAAAATATAAAACAAAATCTACATGCCTTCTGCAAAAGGTAGCTATTAAAAATATACCTTATATTATTTCTTACGTTTTTACCTTCCTCTTTTAAGGGTTATCTTGGATCTTAATAGCCAAAGGGAAACGAGAAAATGTGTTGATATAATATGTACTTACATACGTAGGCCTCAGGATACGTAGGCATACAAATTCTACTCGTGTTTTCTCCGAAAAAACGTTTATAGGAGTTGTTTTTTCACGCTGAAATATATCCAGAATTCATGCTCCAGTATGCTCGAAATTAGCATCAATAAGCTTTTAACCATCTTTTGATTAAAAAAAATGTTATCAAAGAGGAAACGTGCAACTACTTAGCACTTTGTTATTATTGTTTTTGACTAGTCCGTTATAAATTTGAATTGTAAATCAGCTCACCATACCTTACAATTTTCTGTTAGCTACATAGATTTTATATCTCAAAAGAAATATCTGATTGAAACAATATGTAGGAAACGTTTGAACGGAATTGGTATTGTTTTTGAACAATTGCAAAAATAATACCAATTCCTTCCACTTTGATACAATAAATTTATTTCTATAAAACAACAAAGAATAAACCACTGATTCCAATTTGTATTGTAAATAGACTTTAAAGTTTTATGTATAACCCCGGGCGAAACACTAATAAAAAAAATCAAAAAAAAAATATATCGGGAGTACACAGCCATGGTAGTAAACCATTTTCCAGTCCGAATTAAAAATTGATTCACATTAATGTAACCGCATCACGTAGCAGGAAGTAAATATTTAATTTTATTAATATTTATTTTATCTTGTTTGCAGTGTACAATTATATTTTCCTGTGAAACGGGTTGTATTCCAATATTGTCCTATTAATAAAAAATGCACATCACGTTCTTCATGAATACGTTCATTTTGAAATTCCTTTTTAAAATCAGTTTCAGATAATATCATTTAAAAATATATTATTGTTCTATGTTATACCTACCTTCCACTGAAAATAAATAATTTTAAAGTAACGGAAATATTTTCAAACTTAATAGGTACTGTATTTATTCTATACAGTTTTCTCAATCGAGCGAAGCTCAAACGCAAACGTTTAATTAACGTTTCGGTTTCTATGGATTTAAAACGTATAAATTAGAGCGAATCAGAATTTGGTTCCGTAGAAAATTTATGTCCAAGGTAAAAAATGGCAAACAGGTATGAAATGCATGCTAAAGGTATTTTTGACTTTGAAGTAGAACTGTAGAAATAATCTAATGTAACTACCTAACAAACTAAATAGCTAGCTAGTCACTCACTATAGCTACTGGTTATATAAATTTGTAGGAACTTGACACTCCTGAGCAGTATTTTGCAAATGATAAGTTCACAAATTTGGTTGTTTCTAGTTTAAACGGCGGACAGAAAGCCCGGTAACGTTGTAGAACTTATTGTTTTTAAACCTGCCTACAACACAAGTGGTAGCGGAACCAACGTTAAAACAATAATCCAATATGTGTAAATGATTGAGCGACCCATTATTTATTCTGTTCCATCTCGCCCAAAACCGACACCCTTTTTTAATTAATTGAAATACAAATTGTTTGCACACGGTACCCTAAAAAGTAGAGATGCCTTTTTAAATATTATTTTAGTCTTATTTATGTTTTCGTTGCCTAAAAATAACGAGAAATTCTTGTTCATTTCAGTTCAAAGCCTGTTTCTTTCAGGCTTACGTAAACTGTAAAAAACCATGAAAGTTCCGAATAAAATGTTCTTTTTGTTTGTAATTTTTTTTTAATTCTCTCAAATTTCAGAGATACTTTTCGCGGTTTTCTTTTTCTGTTATTTATAAAGTTTGTGGTACATTATTCTATTACCTTTTACCTAGATTTGTTAATTATTGTTTTGAAGAATTTGCTACATTCAGACGGGAACGGGAAAATGTAAAACGCTGATTTTATGAAAATTTTGAGTCCAATATTAACCTCATAAGTAACCCCAAAACCGTTCAATCGATGTCCAATTCCCTTCTCATGCAGTCAGGATCTCATTTGTTGTGCAAACGCGGGAAAATGAGGCCGCACCCGCATAATGGATTGCTTATTACAAAAATAACATTGGAAACTCTTATTCGATAAATTTTCATGAATTAATAATGACAGTAGGAGCCAGAGCTGAAAAAAAAATTGAACCAACCAAAGACTTATAATTGTTAAAATCACAAATTATTACAAAACAAATCCGCTTACTGCTGTTGTCTGTACTTATGTTTCTAAGCTTAGATCTTTAAAACATCGCAATCGATTTTGATGCGTTTTTTTAATAGGTAGAGTATTTCAAAAGGTTGATTGATTTTTTATTGAAAAGTGTTAATTTAAAAATAGGTAGGTATTTGATAAATTATTCAAATAGCTTTTAGTAGGTATATGAACAGAATCCGGGGCTTTGTTCTTTGAAGTGGTTGTATTGTGGAGTATCTCCTGTGTGTGCTGCAGCAGCTATTTCCGTGAATCCTCGACAAAAGGCGCTATTGATTGCCTGTTCCTCGAACGTTTCGTCAGCTGACTTGGTATTGGATAAGATTGTGGTGATGTTGTGGGTTGTGGTGAAAATTCAGTTATAAATTAAATTATTATGTTGGTGAATAACTTTACTAGGATTCGTTGTATGAGTTGTATTTACATTACATAAATAGGTACCAAACTTTTAAAGTTATTTAGCTCGATAAAGAAGACAATAAGTCTCTGTAGGTTTGGGCTGAAGTGCATTTTTTACGCGTTCTAGAATGCGTGTGTAGCATTTTTTTCAATACTTAGATACACCCTACCCTGTATAAAAAAGAGATGGCCCCCACAAATTATTAACACATTGGTAATTTTAGCGGCATTGTTTAAAACGTTATCAGAAAATATTGTTTATGGCACAAACAACAGCCTGGAGGCTGCAGCAAAATGCTTGTTTTGCGAGCCCCTATACTAATTAGATACTATTTAATAGTGGGTTTGCACATAATTGGATTTTGTGATAAAAAATTGGTCGAATATATATTTTTTTAACGAATACATACTAATGCATATACTTAAAAAATGGAAAAAATATAAACCTACTAGCTGACCCGGCAATCGTTGTTTTGCCGATTCTCAGACCTACTCAATATGCTCACAAAATTTCATAAGAATCGGTCAAGCCGTTTCGGAGGAGTACGGGAACGAACTGTGACACAAGAATTATATATAATAGATAGACCCATTTTTTCGAATCTTCTAGAGATTCCTTTTATTAATTACTAGCCTAAGCTGACCCACTGCTGGGCGAAGGCCTCTTTCCCCTTTTTACACGAGTGCTTTTCGTTGTAGTCCGTTTATGCCTGAAAATAATTTTCAGCCGGCACAGAATAGTTGATTCTAATGAAGTTAGTCAGGCTCTCAAGGCACCGGAGCCTTGCCTTTTAGAAGGTAACGTCAAATACTTAGGTGTCGCTTCACAAGACGAACGACGACGCCTTTACTTAAACGCCTTCGTGATTTAAATATTGTTTTTAATTCCATCCACTCGAAAAGTAGACTTTTTTAATAATGTTCTCAGGTCGTAAAGTTCCTCATTATTCACATGCAGTTTGTAGCCGGTCAATAATGAATTTCCATATATTCTTTATTGACCTCTGGTCAATTATGATGTATTTATCGTATTATAGTTACAAAAATAAGGTACATGGGTGCTTCTTTTTTATATTTAAATTTTCTCGTCGGATGGAATAAAAAGCAGTATATACAACTTGGGGGTAAAGTTATTCTGCCTCGGGTGAGGTTAAAATCTTCGCTTGTCCAAGTTTCAAGTCATTATTCCCTCACTACGTTGGGGAATAAACCCTTGTAACTCTCTCTGCGCTCGGGTTTTAACAGACCACCCTCGTACATAACATCACTTTACACCCATGGTGAAGTTGAGTTTCTGAACTAAAATTATAGATTTAACATTTTTCTTTAATCATTCTTTGATAGCCGATAATGTTGACTTACGTCATATGAAGGACGGGCAGCAGCGTCCTTCGGTGAACTCTACCTTTAAAGCTTCTGACGGCTTGACCTAACTATAGGCGGGTTTGATATAAAAGATAAAAATGCTACTTTGAGTATCCAATTACGACTTATAATTTAAATAAAACAAGAAACTATTCCATTAGAACATAAAATTAATGTAAAATTGATAACGACAGGCAATCATTCCATATCAGCGCTTTATGCGGCTTCCCTGAGGAGCGAGAAACTTTGCTATCTCCTGAGTTACGGCCTGTGATATGACATATTTGATTGATTTATTGCCATAAGCGCCGTATTTAGGTCCCAGTCTCATTTTGTTTTACAAGCTTGTTTTATGCAGGAACATAAAATTTCTACACTACAATATACCTACCTAAAGGCAAAGCAAAATGCATGGATAATCACGCATCAAAATACTTTGTCGCTATATTATTTTACGAGCTTTCCCGGCTTACTTCATTACGCCACAGATTAAGATACTACTAAACACTTGGCTCTATAGACTATGTTCTTTTGACTGCCCAGAATGTCTGAATAAAAAACAAACAACAACAACAAACCACCTGTCAAAATATGTAAACAACGGAAAGAATATTACACCTTGGGTTATATTATTTGAGTTTAGGTAAGGATCCCTAATTTTTTTGAAAATCTAAAATAGCCTATGACACTCGGGGTTAATGTAGCTTCCTACCAGTGGAAGAGCCATCCGCGCTCAGGGGGGACTACCTTCACCTGTCCCCCCGTGAAGAGGCTACACAGCCAATGCTGGGGGGGGGTCGCGGAGTATTCCACAGGCTTACCCGCGACCCTCCTGCTATCAGCCGAGAAGGACACCGGCGGGGTTTTAGTGGGTGCGAACCCCACATAACCCTGCGGCTCCCCCCGGGGCTGCAGGGTACTCGTTAGGAGTTTCCCCGCCTTAAAAAAAAAAAAAAAGCTTCCTACCAGTGAAATATTTTTTTAAATCGGTTCAGTATTTCCGGAGCCTATTCGTTACAAACAAACAAACAAACAAACAAATCTTTCCTCTTTATAATATTGGTATAGACAAAATATGTAAACAACGGAAAAAATATTGCACCTTGGGTTATATTATTTGAGTTTAGGTAAGGATCCCTAATTTTTTTGAAAATCTAATACACTCGGGGTTAATGTAGCTTCCTACTAGTGAAAGATTTTTTTAAATCGGTTCAGTATTTCCGGAGCCTATTCGTTACAAACAAACAAACAAATCTTTCCTCTTTATAATATTGGTATAGATTTAACGAGATGTCACATGATTTCCTGATTTAAGGATTAATTGTAGTGCACTATTAGGGCAATTAGGTAATAATTACTTTAAATTAGCGGTCGAGCAAAACTGTGAAGTATAGGTCGCCTGTGCTAGTTAGTCACTTTTCAGAATTACTTGAATTTATTTATTACTAGTTTGTGTGCGGCTTCGCCAACGCAATTTCCCTTTAAACCACAATATCCAAATTATACGTTCCTTGGGATTTTTGGGATAAAACGTCGCCTTTGTGTTTTTTCAGGCTTTAGAATAACTCTGTACCAAATTTATTTTTAATTGGTTCAGTAGTTTTGTCGTGAAAGCAAGACAGACTGACAGACAGAGTTACTTTCTGACAATATTATTATGGATCATCATTATCTCAGCCGAAAGCAACCAAATAAGGATATATGTCTCCCCCACAGATCGCCATAGCGACCTGTCTAGTGTGAGCGTTTGACCCTCATCCAGTGTTTTTCCCCAAAATTCACTAGTGGTGCGCCTTCGTCTTCCGGTGTGCGGTCACTCGAACTTGAACTTTTCGGCCCCACCAGCATTGACTATCTGTTCTTCGTCTTTTTGTCAACTTGTTTTGTTGTATTTTTTGTAAAATAAAGAGATCTGCTATGTTTCCTGCCCAAGCCACTCAGTTTTTTCAATTCTTAAACAAAGACTTTCTTCACCAGTGATCGACTGCGAAGTCTCACCGTGGGGACAATGGTCAGCCTGCGACTCCGAGTGCGGTTCAGGCAGCATGGTGCGCAGCAGGCGCGTGGTGCAGCAGCCAGCACACGGGGGGAAGCACTGCCCCGTGTTGGTGCAGCGACGCGTCTGCCACGACCATCGGGGCTGCTCGGAGCTGAGCGATCTACCGCTTAGAGGTAAAACACTATGTGTCAATGACACCCTTGATAATCTCGTTCAGAATTTTGAAGACTCTGTTGTGTAGCTTTAAAAATTTACGCTTTTGAAACTAACAGTGGCAACTTTAGGCCACAAACAGTATATTCCTTAGATTTTGAACCTGAAAGCTACACGACAGAGCCTTATTAGAAAGTTCTAGGTTATCTAGGGCATCATTAACGCATATTTTTGATTTCGGCCATGGTGTACTTAGAAGATATTAATTATTTATCTAAAGTGGCGCTAGTATTGCGTCACACGTACCTGTTTGCCCCTTAAGTGGTCCACGTGGGCCGTAGTAAGTGGTAAAGGAGGAACTTCTATTGGAGTCTTTATTATCTATAGCCAACTGAAGAAGTTCAGGGTTTTTTTTCAAAAGAAGGTCAATATTGAAACGATGAATTATCGGAGCATACTTTGCAGGTAAATTTCTACCATATTCCCAAAACTGAGAGAGATACCTTTTTGTCCCACCAAGTTATACCCCCGTCGCTTCTTGAGAACTGCAAGGGGTCCTTGGACCACTTTGGGAACAACTGTCAGCTTTTCAATTAATAATAATAACGCATCACACTCAGAGCCCCTAACTAGGTAGAAACTGTATCTAGGATGGCCGTGCCCGAAACATATAAAGAGACGATCATTACACCCAGAACGGAAACAAACATCCATATTCATCATAAAAATGTTCGCCCCACCGGGAATCAAACCCAGGTGCACACACATCTCACTCAAAATCACTGCCAACTGAGCTACGGAATAGTCAAAGTCAAGTTAGGCAAGTCAATTAGCAAAACGAAAAATTGTATGCAGTGCATGTAATCTTAATTAAGTTGAAGCAAACTCGGCTCCTATTTTGCAACCCGCCCTAGTTTTTCAATAACACCAAGTAAAGATAAGTACACTGCCCTCCCGAGACTAAAGTGCAGTATCAGGCAATTTTTCGATTTTCGTTTTTTTTGTGATTCAGAAAATATGATTTTTATTCTTACTGCTAATAAAATCCATTTTTGTGTACAACATTTAGAAATTAAGTTATTTAATTTCTAAAGTTTACTGCAAAGCCAAAAATAGTAAAAATTTCATGATATCCCAACTAAAATGCAGTTCAATGTTTTACTGCATCCCATATGTTTAGGATAACCAAGTAAACTGCAGTATGACATTGAATTTTTCAGCACTTTACATAGTTTCGTTATTAAGTTAGACATGTTAAAAAACTAATTAAAGTGCAGTAAAAACTAACTCCATACAATCAATTATACTGCAAACTATTACATATTAATTTTTATCGATAATAACCAATTAAAATGCAGTATCATCTCTGTATACTGCAGTGGCATTTGTAATCCTTTATCTTTTTGTGGTACCGTCACCAACTAAAATGCAGTATAATTGGATAAACTGCATTTTAATTGGGTTTAATTTAAATAAGAAAAGTTTGCTTAACTAACTAAAGCGCAGAGGATCCTGGTTTATTACTGCATTTTATTCAGTTTAATTTACGTTAATATTAAATCGGTAACTAGACTTATGAAGTATTAGAATCAAGTACTTTCATTTAGTCAGTTTTTATAACTATTTATAGTGTGTGCGGCCGATTTGCCAACGGATATTTTTACTACTCGGTGAATTATTTGTGATGTTTATTCATGGCATAAAATTAATATGGTTTAAGAACTCACATAGTGGAAAATCAATCTAACCCCTACAGGGTCAGCGCCACCACTTCTGAATAACGTGAGTGGACTAAATATTGATACCGTTATGATCATAAACTGAGGGAGTCAGGTTTCTTTGCAGTGTTTAACTTTTTAAACTATAATGTTAAGCATTCTCGGAAACAAAGAGCAGTCGCTAACGCCTGGAATGAAGCAATAAAGGGACATTTCGCGGTGTTCTACGTGGCGAGGCAATAACTTGCACTCGGCCTGCACTAAAATCCTGACCAAAGTGTTGCTGAACAGTATAGCAAGGAAGGGTTGCTTATTATCACTAGCGCTGTTCTTGCTGGTTCAAGACGACAAGTGACGAGTATATTGTGTAGTCACCGGAAAGGGCAAGCAAAGTATCCACTAAAACTTTCAGACGTTTCTTTTAAGGATGCGACTTTTCAGATGACCTACCTATTCACATCTTCGTATTAAAACCTCAAAGACTAAGGAAATGCGCTTACACTACACAGAATAGGACCCTCTGAACATAAAGGGAGAAGAGCAGGAGCATGTGTAAAAGTTTACCTGCCCATTTTGGTGGAGTGGTGAGTGAGCCCTACAGGAGGAACTAAAATGGACTTTGGAAACCGTGTCAACAAAGCGCGAGCAGCTTTCGCTCAGTGTTGCGAAATCACCATTGTGGAGCTCTAATGTAATCGATTTCGGATTTGCGAGTCCAATGTGAAATCAGTGCTAATATAAACTTAAAACTATTAGTAACTAGCTGGTGCCCGCGACTTCGTCTGCGCATATATAATATTGGTATGGAAGTATAGATTATTAACTTAATAAAATCCTAAGTCTGTTCATTTATTACCTACTACATATACGCACACTTTGGACACGAATCAATTAATAAATTAATTTGTAATTTTATTTCTATATATCTTTAGTTTGAACGCACCAATCGCAATGCGAATAGTCTGAGCGCTATCAAAATACAGGTCGCCGGTATTATGATAGCGCTCAGTGACAGTGGATCAGACTGGCGCAGGACCGTGGTGCATGCGAGAGAAGAGGCCTATATCCAGCAATGGGCTATTACAGGTCGATGATGATATCATAGTACATACATACTTCGAAGCTAGGTAATGTTCGTAAGGGGCGCTCACTCGCGCACTGACTCGCGAGTAGTCCGAACGCTATCATAGTACTTGGAAGCTCGGGAATGTTTGTAAGCCACAATCACTAAATGGCGGGCACTCTAAGCGCTATAACTGTACTTGAAAGCTGGGGAATGTTCTGAAGTCACTAACTTGCAAACGTCTGAGCGCTATCATAGTACTTGGCAGCTCGGGAATGTTTGTAAGCCACAATCACTAAATCGCGGGCACTCTAAGCGCTATATCTGTACTTGAAAGCTGGGGAATGTTCTGAAGTCACTAACTTGCAAACGTCTGAGCGCTATCATAGTACTTGGCAGCTCGGGAATGTTTGTAAGCCACAATCACTAAATCGCTGGCACTCTAAGCGCTATATCTGTACTTGAAAGCTGGGGAATGTTCTGAAGTCACTAACTTGCAAACGCCTGAGCGCTATCATAGTACTTGGCAGCTCGGGAATGTGTGTAAGCCACAATCACTAAATAGCGGGCACTCTAAGCGCTATATCTGTACTTGAAAGCTAAGGAATGGTCTGAAGTCACTAACTCGCAAAAGTCTGAGCGCTATCATAGTACTTGGCAGCTCGGGAATGTTTGTAAGCCACAATCTCTATATCGCGGGCACTCTAAGCGCTATATCTGTACTTGAAAGCTGGGGAATGTTCTGAAGTCACAAACTTGCAAACGCCTGAGCGCTATCATAGTACTTGGCAGCTCGGGAATGTTTGTAAGCCACAATCACTAAATAGCGGGCACTCTAAGCGCTATATCTGTACTTGAAAGCTGGGGAATGTTCTGAAGTCACTAACTTGCAAACGTCTGAGCGCTATCATAGTACTTGGCAGCTCGGGAATGTTTGTAAGCCACAATCACTAAATCGCGGGCACTCTAAGCGCTATATCTGTACTTGAAAGCTGGGGAATGTTCTGAAGTCACTAACTTGCAAACGTCTGAGCGCTATCATAGTACTTGGCAGCTCGGGAATGTTTGTAAGCCACAATCACTAAATCGCTGGCACTCTAAGCGCTATATCTGTACTTGAAAGCTGGGGAATGTTCTGAAGTCACAAACTTGCAAACGCCTGAGCGCTATCATAGTACTTGGCAGCTCGGGAATGTTTGTAAGCCACAATCACTAAATAGCGGGCACTCTAAGCGCTATATCTGTACTTGAAAGCTAAGGAATGGTCTGAAGTCACTAACTCGCAAAAGTCTGAGCGCTATCATAGTACTTGGCAGCTCGGGAATGTTTGTAAGCCACAATCTCTATATCGCGGGCACTCTAAGCGCTATATCTGTACTTGAAAGCTGGGGAATGTTCTGAAGTCACTAACTCGCAAATGTCTGAGCGCTATCATAGTACTTGGCAGCTCGGGAATGTCTGTAAGCCATAATCACTAAATCGCGGGCAGTCTAAGCGCTATATCTGTACTTGAAAGCTGGCGAATGTTCTTGAGTCACTAACTCGCAAACGTCTGAGCGCTATCATAGTACATGACAGCTCGGAAAGGTTTGTAAGCCACAATTACTAACTCGCGGGCAGTCTAAGCGCTATTAGGTATATCTGTACTTGAAAGCTGGGAAATGTTCTTAAGTCACTAACTCGCAAACGTCTGAGCGCTATCATCGGGAAGGTTTGTTAACCACAATCACAGATTCGAGAGCTGTATGTGTACTTGCAAGCTAGGGAATGAAGTGAAGCTCCGACGCCCGAATACTTCAGTCACGTTTATTAAATATTATTAAAAATAATTCAGCCGCTCTTGACTTATAAATAGTGTTATTAACACGACTTTCTTTCATATATAATAGATTATAGTGTGCCCCATTCCCAATATTCCCGTGGTAATACCAGGATAAAAAGTAGCCTATCTCCTTTTTCTGGCTCTAGACTATACATTGTATAAATTATAGTGTGCCCCGCGGCTTCGCTAGCGCACTTTCCCTTGAAACATAAATTCCCAATATTCCCGTGGGAATTTCGCGATAAAAAGTAGCCTATGTCCTTTCTCAGGCTCTAGACTATCCATATACCAAATTTCATCCAAATTGGTTCAGTAGTTTTCTCAGGAAAGAAGGACAGACAGACAGACAGAGTTACTTTCGCATTTATAATATTAGTATGGATTATAGTGTGCCCCATTCCCAATATTCCCGTGGTAATACCAGGATAAAAAGTAGCCTATCTCCTTTTTCTGGCTCTAGACTATACATTGTATAAATTATAGTGTGCCCCGCGGCTTCGCTAGCGCACTTTCCCTTGAAACATAAATTCCCAATATTCCCGTGGGAATTTCGCGATAAAAAGTAGCCTATGTCCTTTCTCAGGCTCTAGACTATCCATATACCAAATTTCATCCAAATTGGTTCAGTAGTTTTCTCAGGAAAGAAGGACAGACAGACAGACAGAGTTACTTTCGCATTTATAATATTAGTATGGATAAACCTTAAAAGGTTTCTTAGAAAGAGCTGTTTTGTTAATGAATTTTGTGATATTCAAGTTTTTTATAATTAATATGGTATAATAATAATTTAAGTAGGTATCATTTTTTTTTTGTAAGAATTTTACTTTAAAAGTAATGAAAACCTATTTTTAATTGAAACTATTACGTTATTTTTGTAAAATTAAAATGTTTTATTTATATAATTACATACTACCTTCAAAATATGAATGGTTTTTCCATCAGATACTGGTTAAAATGCAGTAGTATATCAACTTTACTGCAATTTAATTAGTTTTTCCACAAAGTTAATTGAAATCAAACGCAGTAACAGGCCTTTTTACTGCAATTTACTTAGTTTTACAGTAATATTTATAAAAAAAGGGGGAAGCAGTAAAAAGCGCCAAAATCGATTAATTTTTTTTTTAAATTAATTAATCCTTTATTTTTTATTACATCGTTTTCGTTGTTTTTTTTAATTTGTGCATCGATAACTGCCCCTTATTTCTACATTTAAACTTTTATAATAACATGTATTAATTTTTTTTAATGATTAAATAAAAACTTTAAATGACGTTTTCTCGAAATCTCAATTTTGGTGATACTGCACTTTAGTCTCGGGAGGGCAGTACACACGCAAACAAGTTCTTTACAAACCAGAACCTAGAAACCTAAGCCTGCTTTTCTACCAAGACTCCTTTGTCGAACCGTGTCAAAAGACTCAAAGACGCACTAGGTTGCGTCGTGTTTGTACTAGGACTAAAAGGACTAAAATAGTGCTTTTAATTTTTTGATTATGAGGCATAGCGCAGCTAAAGTCAATCGCGAAAAAATCAATATCTTCTTAACTAAGGCAAATATCAAAAATGTGAAACAGTTAGTATTTTTAGGCCACTGCTGTCTAGTATTTATTTAGGTTAGACACGAAAGAAAGCTACAAACTGTTGCTAAAACGGCCACTTTTGGCATCAATCAGTAGCTTTCCTTGATCTTTAGCCTAAAAGCTATACAAAAGTGCCCATAAAATACTAGGCTGCATTATCTAGTGTAGCGTAAGATATTAATTTATTTCACGAATGGCGCTAGCATTGCTGTAAACTGGCTCTTAAAACTGTCGGAAAGAAACCGATATTATGACCAAACACTATATTTAAAAGCAACCAACAATTCAATTACAAACAATTGTGAGTTGAAATAGACAACCTACCCCTTACTAGTCTCAACTCAATACAGTCTCAACTATATTACACAAACTTCTACAACGTCTGGTTAAAAAAACATCGATATTCATCATACCATAGGCATTATGGTTTTCTCCCACCGGGAATCGAACTTGGACAACTAGTAGCATTCGACGTCGTTGCGCACTCGCCGCCGCAGTTATTCAGAGTTATCAGATTGTGAAGGGTAACAACAACAATGAACATTAATACTTACCCAAGTCTTTTCTTATCACCACTTTTGAAAACAAAATGTAAGATTTACAATACAACGCGACCTCAGAAAACTTCTCAAAGGGAGCAACAAACAAAACAAAAGGCAATAGAACTAGAAGAATCTTTTCAACTTCTCAGCACAGAAACTGAGTTCTTTCTAGTTTAAATTAAATTAATCCAAGTAAAAAAGGCTTTTAAAAATCTCAAAGAGAACCAAGTCAACCTGTATAAAACCTGACCTCTTTTTATTTTCCTAAACGTATTGCATTCTAAAGGGCATTCAGGCGCTTTCTAGAAAGCTAGGAAACCTTTGAAACTACTGCTAGACTAGAATCCTAGACTAGTCTGCGAAAAGTGTTTAATGCTGGTGTGAAAAGGCTGGATTTGTTTCGGATTATAGCGATCTTGTTGTATTTGCTAGATTTCGGATCTTTTGTTAGAGTATTTAGAATGCTACAACTATTTCTAAGGCAGGTTTATTTAATCTTACTTATTTACTTTTTTAGGTATTGTGTCGCTTTTTAACCGACGAAAAAACAAAAAGGAGGAGGTTCTCAATTCGTCGCGTATATATATATATATATATATATATATATATATATATATATATATATATTATGTATGATCACGCATAACTTTTTACTGTGTGGACCGATTTTAATAATTCTTTTTTTAATCGACAGGGTATACCTTGAAGTTGGTCCCATAAAAATTTGGAAATAAAATTCCCACCCTAAGGGTGGGAAAATAGGGGTGACTTTTTGGTCGGCGGGTCGATTTATCCATACCTACCTACAATATCTTTGGATATGAAATAAAATCAGCCGAAAGACGTCCACTGCTCGACATAGGCCTCCCTCACAAATCGCCTCACCGACCGGTCGTGATCGAACCTCATCCTGTTAGTCCCTCAACCTTCACCAGGTTGTGTGGCCACCTTGTGGGGTGCGACCACCCTGTGAAGGGTGATTAGCTGGGGTCAAAAAAAATTAGCCCAAGAAAAACTGAAAAGCAAAAAATAAAAAGTTTTTATAAAAAAATTAAACCGCCGAAAAAACTGAAAAGCATTAAATAATAGGGAAACATTTTCTATTAGGCCTTAATTTACTCACTCCTTAAAGTAATTTTGGATTACCAAGAAATTTTGAGTCGGTGCCACAGAATCAACGAATAAAGATCACTAAATTACCTGAAATTCAAAGAAATAACCGAAAAACGTATGCCGCTGCGCATCGCACTTTACATAGATAATGAATTTGCTTGTGTGGTGTGGCGCCGACTTAAAATTTCTTGGTAATCCAAAATTACTTTAAGGAGTGAGTAAATTAAGGCCTAATAGAAAATGTTTCCCTATTATTTAATGCTTTTCAGTTTTTTCGGCGGTTTAATTATTTTATAAAAAGTTTTTATTAAGTTTAAAGTTCATTTTTTATCATCATCATCTCAATCGATATACGTCCGCTGTTGGACATAGGCCTCCACTACAGGTCGCCACAAGTAAATATATTTTAGGGAAGTGTGGGAGGAGTGGTTGCTATAATCGCCACGCTTTTGCTATGGCCTATGGTATATCTTTAAGTTTTTCAACGAAAGACATTTCTTCCCATCCTTCAGATGTTCTTTTAGTCGCTTCTTTTACGACAACCATTGGAGTAGATGGGGTGGTGGAATGCCACAACACCGCAATATTAATGGCTATGTGACATTAAGTACTTTAAGTGTCAAGAGTCAAAAAAATGTCTTAAAAACATGCAACCGAGCCATAAACTATGCTCGTCTTTACTTCAAAATCCTCAATAGTAAGTTCCTCTTCATCATCAGGTGAGATGGCGATGATCCTTCCGGGCGCACTGTCCATCAGCAGGCACTCCAACGAGACCGTGGACATCAGGAAGAACCTGCGTCTGCGCAACCCTGACGACCCTGAGTCTAACTCTCATAAAGAGTAAGTACATACATTTTAGGCTGTGTTCTCAGTAAATAAGCTGTAGCAGCCTGGGTATTGGAAATGGTGTTCTATGTTGCAACACTACGTGGCGACATCATCTACAAAATATATAAAAATGAATCGTGGTTCGTTAGTCTCGCTAAAACTCGAGAACGGCCGGGCCGATTTAGTTGATTTTGGTTTTGAAATGTTCGAACTAGTCCAGGGAAGGTTTAAAAGATGAGAAAAATATTGAAAAATGGAGGGGAAGTTAGTTAAATAAAACAACAATTTCATTTTTCATACAAAATGTTCCATCCATTTTCCTGTCAAAATATTGATTGATTTGACCCAAAGAAACAAAGTCCAGCCAAGTTTTTAGTGGGCAGGAAGTATAATAATAATCGTGTCAACTTAAAAAATCTAAGGGGATACGGAGTTTGCTGGGTCAGCTAGTTGATTGATAATAATTAGTCGAGATTTCGAATTATTATAATTTTATGTTACTTAACAATACATAGTATAAAATAAAGTCGCTTCCCGTGTCTGTCCCTATGTATGCTTAAATCTTTAAAACTACGCAACGGATTTTGTTGCGGTTATTTTTAATAGATAGAGAGATTTAAGAAATAAATACCAGGTTAGGCGGTACGAAGTTCGCCGGGTCGACTAGTATTAAAATAAAATGACAAAATCAGCCCCAAGAATAAAATATAATTAAGTAGGAAATAGATTAATCTAATTTGTTTTAAATGTGTTCACAGGTATTGCGTGCAATTTGAAGTGGTAAAGTCTGCAAAGGCCTGCCATTTGGACTCTGATTACAAAGCGCTTCGGGAAGGTAAGACATAACAAACACAACGTTTCCGTGGTAAAAAACATTAGTTTATGTAACAAAGAAAGTTGTATTATATACGAGGGTTGTAACCTCACCCGAAGCATAATAACTTTACCCCCAAATTGTTTTTTTCTTTTTATTCCATTTGACGAAACAATTCACATACAGAAAAAAAGCAGAACCTATGCACCTACCTAATTCTGCTGACCTAATCAGCTAGTTCATTTTTAAACCCACTTCACTTCAATAATTTATTTTTGTAGCAAAAATACAATTATGCATCATAATTGCCCTGAGGACAATAAATAATGTATGAAAATTCATAATTTAAACTATATATTTATTTCTAGCTTTAAACCGGTAGGGAATAAAGAGGAACTATACGACTAGAGAACAGTAAGCAAGAAGTCCTCTTTTCGAGCGGACGCGATAAAAATAAAAAAATTGCCCAACTATCTTTTTGGTTTCCCAGGTGGCACAGTGTGTGTACTTTGCGAGTCGGCAGCCCTGAAGCGTAGTTTGGACTGGAGATGCGGGGGTCACGGGTCCACTGGCCACACGACGAGGTTCTCGGCCCTCGTGGCCCCCCACTGCCGAGGCAAGTGGGTCCGGTCCGACCCCGCACCGGCCCGCGACAGTGCCTGCTGTTTGAACCCTGACTTTATTTTTGTTTAGACTTAGACTGATTGCCTATAAGAATGCAATTTAAAAATAATAAAACATGTGAAACATTTTGATTTTTGTGTTTTGTTTTTTAGTTTTGATCCAATCTACAGTTGGAGTACTGGTAAAAATAATTTTGATCGTAGATTTGGGTTAAAATTCTCGAAATTGTAATTTTATTTCTGTAAGGCCCTTGAGGTTCGCAGGCGGCTGCGAAAAAAAAAACAATACTTAGAAAGACTAATTTCTATAATAAAACACTGCAGTTTTTTCGCGTCGCTGCTACCGACGCCTGCGAAGACGTCAGTGTTCTTAGGGCCTTAAAAATGTTTAATATGTAGCACTATTCGTACATTTTGTATGTTTTATTGATTGTATTCTATTTTTTGTGATGCTTCCTAATTTTCATTGATAAGGTAGGTAGCATTTTTTTATCATTTATTATAAAAGCTAATCACTTTTACCTAATTTGTGTGAATATCACTAAATCTTTGTTTTAATTTCTTTTTGTTCTTACTTTTACATAAATACAATACAATAAAACTAAAGTTTCAATAGGAGAGAATTAGTACCTAATTTAGGAATAAGTTCTGAAGTTGAATTAAGAAATGATTCAGTTTTTCGCTAACTTTCTTTTGTATTTTGCTTTGACTGACGGAAATTAACTTTATAAGTTTAAAAGTTAAATAAATCTAATTAAGATACCTATAATAGTTAATGTTTTTAATACTAAATGTACTAGAATGTGAATACATATCCATTTTCGAACAATAAGTAATGTAAATAAAAAGTTGCAATAAAAATGAAACACTGAAATTGTGTCTTTTGTAATTTATCCCTGCTAAGAAGTTTAATACGTTAAAATTAGGTGGAACCTTACTCATGGTGTTTGAATAAAACCTACCATCAATATACAGGGGCGGTCTAGGACGGCGTAAGAGATTTGTCTATGGTCTCGTGTGTTCTAGACTCTATTACCAAAGAACAAGAGCTATTTTACAATACAGAAAAACCGGTAGTGTTACGCCTTCCTAGACCGCCACTGTACCTATAGCATGTAATAGCCACTACAGTATTTGGTCCAACGAGCCGGATCTGAACCAGCGACATTTGGATTCAATCGAGCCCCACGTTGGGCGCCAGCCGAAGACATCCGCCGGATTGAAGGACTTTAGTCTGATAAGAGGTTAGCAGTTGTAGGTATTATGTATATAGTCTTATGAGTATATTGCCTAACAAAAAGTTACATAAAACCGACCACTTCCAGAAAGACATACATCATGACCACTGGTAAAAGTGGAACCCCTAGCACACCACGGACATTACATAGAAAAAAGCGAGTTGCTTCGCGCACAGCCGAAACTCGTGTACGTGCACGCTTATCATGCATGTGTGAGTGAGATAAGACATGCCACGCTGCTTTTGTACTGAGCGGTAAGGTAACTGAAAGGTAACACTGTATGTAGTACTATTTATTATACTGTGCCCCTAGTCCCGCGTATCCGCCATCAAATATTCAACAAAGCTACTGAAAATACCGCATCGCGCATTGGGACTACATTCTAAAATTCTTTGATATCACTATCGACTGTCACTAGAGAAAACTTGATCCAATATACATGCAAATGTGAAGCAAAGCAAACAAATTGGTTTTGTGGCGCTTGTGGTTCGGCGACAATGACGTTTACACGAGGGACTCGCGAAATGTGATTCCGTCCGGGCAGAGAGGAAATATGAAATTTGCACGGACGGATACGGATAGGAGAAAAAGATTATGCTAATATTATAAAATAGAGGTAGACGCCATTCTTAGCTTGCTTTTGAACGGCACTTTACTATTGTTTTGGATAAAATACTGGTAAGAAAAGGTAATGGACTGAAAGAAAGGATTTAAATCTTGTAAAACATTTTCATCTCAGCCGAGAGAAGTCTTTATCATGTTATTATTAGCCTTAAGTGTCTCACTGCAGGGCAAAGGCCTCTTTTGCCCGTTTCCACACTTCCCAGTCCTGAGCGGATTCCTAAAAGGCCCTATCGCGCACTTTGATGTGGCTCTATCGTTTTCATGTTTATTTTCAGAAATTCCTTCTTTACTGCACCCTTGGGTGTGAAGTAAAGTACCCATGTTCAAAATTTTAACTTTTTTTCAAGCGCTTAGAAATTTTCGTTGTTAGTATCAGATAGTTAGTAAATTCTGATGTTCTTTCTGTGCGTTGGCTACGAGGTCTTTTTAGACAAGTGTAGCCGCCAATAGTTGGTTGTTCGTTTAGCACAACCCAGGGGACACTTGATGGTAACTAGGGGTAATCTTGCTGCGGACGTGAGCAACTATTCGCCCTCCATCGCTGCCACTGCGGCGCGAAGTTCCAAGTCGGCCGACGCAGCTAAATGGCTAAAGGAACCTGGACATGAACTAGCTTATTCTGTCCGACATACGAATAAATAAATAATTTAGTAAATTAAGTAATTTGCATAATAATAAAGTAGTATTGTTCGAACATAAATTGAAATGGGATTGCCTTCATTTAAATAATCCATCACTCGTCGAGTCGACACAGCTGGCACGTGACAAATGGCGCTGAATGAGCATATAATTTCAACGATACGACGAGGTAACACGCCTACCTACCACCTACACGGCAATTCCCTGGTTATATGTTATTATTATTTTGTAAAGGTAAGTTTTAAACGACATCTTCACAAACTAGGTAGTGAAATAGAGCTAGTCCTTTCATAATTCTCATCGTTTAAATCTTCCCTGAACCACAAAAAACATTTCGAATACAAAATCAGATAAATCAGACGTTCTCGAGTGACAAATGAAGACAGTAAGGAGACAGGTAAACTAGTAGGTAAGTATAATTTAATATTTTTTTCGCAAAATCCCTTATTTTTTAGCAAAAAAAAAACTAATTATCAATTTTTCACGTAGGTATAATATAATATATATTGAGAAAGTATTTAAAAAAAAAAACCTACGACACTATATAATTCCTATTGAGACATATAGTTGTTACAAAATAAGAAGCCCGGTGACAGGAGCCTTAAAATGTAATTTCTTAACCTGTAAAATGTAACTAACTATTAAAGAAATTGAAATTTCATTCCAATTTTAAAATCATTTTTATAAGATAAACCGATTACTCTAAAAGATTTGTCGGTATTTGAACGTAGAGCGTGCGATAAAAGCCATTTCTCTGACTTACTGGTCATTGGTAAAGTGATCTACGATTTATGGTTGCATCACACTTGGCACTGCAGCTCTGCTCTAGTCGTTTTCATATATTAATGATTGACTGAGAAGATGTATGTAAATTTTAATTTAGATTACGGATAACGGGCTTACGGGGGTTAGAATAATATATATCTCTGTGGCTCTGAGAGCGGGAGACCTTGCAGGGTATTAAAATTACTATGTATTATATTTAAGACGGCTTTGCGGCCATTTTTCTTTATTGTCAGTAATTGAACTGACTGAAATTTCAAGAAAGTTTGTATAGAAAACCGATCTGTATAGGGAACGACAATCATAATAATCTGAAATCTTAACAACAAACTTTCCATTGGGAAAATGGCGGGTCAAACTTGAAATTGGTAGTCGTACTGTATTCATAATCATCATTTGGTCGGGTTCACGATATTGTTATAAACCACAAAATACGCCACCATCGCTTCCGTATCTACTTTGGAGGACACGTGGATAGCTGCATCTCTATCTCAACGTCAGTCGTGTGTCAGTTAGCTTTCCCATTTAGCTAGCTAGAGAATAAATATATGGTTTGTGGTCAGCGCAGCTGTTTTCTATCTATATATATAAAACTCTTCCGTTACTCACTGACTGACTGACTGACTGACTGACTGACTGACAGACAACCAAGAAACGAAACTACTGGGCGTAGAAAGCTGAAAATTGGCACGTGGGTTCCTTGGGGAGTGTAGGTGAGTACTAAGAAGGGATTTCCTGAAATTCCCACGGGAACGGGAAAAACGGGATTTTTGTGTTTATGAGAAATCTTCGTGGGAAAAACCGTGGGGCAGCCTCTAGTTATAATATAATTTTCACGCTACAAATGATCATTCGTCGTATGTTATGATTTCGATGGTCACCGTTGTTGAATACGGCAGAATGTCTTTTCTGTTATAAAATGTAAAGAAATCATTAAAAGGTTTGAGCTCAGTTACATCTAAAGCAACCTTTAATACCATTCTTCCGCCAGAGGAAGTGATCGTACAGATTAGAAAATGCTTTTAAGAAATCGATCCCAACTTTAAGTTAAACTGACTCGACTTTTAGTGGAACGATACTTTTAAGCTTACATTTATTACTTTTAAGATAGAGTCTGAATTGCTTTTTAAGTGCTTAGTCGTAACGGACATAAATTTTGTGATTTTAATGGTCGTGCGGTTAGAATTTGGACTAGACGAGATTTAGTTTAGACTTAGATTATTTTTTTTTAAATAAATTTTAGCGACAATTTACATATTTAAGGCGGTAACTCACGGTATGGCGCGAAATTCAAATTTTTTCACGTTTTTTAATTATTTTGGCGAAAGTTTTCATTTTTAATAAAGTTTAAATGAATTCGCGTACGTAAAAACCTATTTCCCACATTGTGATATATCGTTTTTAAAAGACAGAGTTACCGATTTTGTGTATATTCAAGGAACTTGTTTTTTGGCCTTTTACCCCTTAGACACAAAATCTGTAGGTCTGTCTTCCATAAACGTTGTATTGCAATGTGGGAGATGGTTTTTTACATACGCGAATTCATTTAAACTTTATTAAAAATGTATACTTTCGCCAGAATAAATAAAAAACACGAAAAAGTTTGAATTTCGCGCCATAGCGAGAGTTACCACCTTAAGAGCCCTATTAAAGCGATGCCCTTAACCATCGAACTACCGCACCTAGGAGCCGATATGCCTATACTTTGTCATCCGGTGCGCGAACGGCACTGAATAAATGACTGTCCCATCGACATTATGACAACTTACAATAGATCTCAGAATAAGGATAGATATTTTGAATCTTTTTTTTGGCAACCTTATTAACAGACAGCAAGATCTTCCAAGCGATAGTTCAACAGTATTTTGAATTAAAATAAACTTCTATTAAATACGACTAATAGTCCTGTAAAATAACTATTAAGGCGGTAACTCTCGGTATGGCGAGAAATTCAATTTCTTTCGCGTTTTTTATTTATTATGGCGAGAGTATTCATTTTCATAATCAAAATCAGTAGGTCTGTCTTCAAAAAACGTTGTATTACAATGTGGGAGATCATTTTTTACATACAGACCAGACCTTTATCAAACTAAACTATTAATTTAGCCTTTGCGCAAATTGTTGCCAAATTACTAGAATTAATTGTTGCCAGGCAAATGTGACCTTCAATCACCATTCGTAGGTAAACGTACCTAGCTTTTAGGTTTTAAGTAATACAATCGTTTCATAACTACATGGATTAAAAATATATTATTTGCATAGGTGGTAACTATGTAGTACAATAAAATTCGCTGTTCTAGTAAATCTTAAATTACCTACTACTAATTTTATTGAATAAATATACGCTATTTTAATTGAAGAACATGTTTATATGAAATATTAATTTAATATCATTAAAAATGATTTCGTACAGAAATAATTAACTAAAAACATCACATACCATGTATGTATGTATCATCACATCACAGTAGCATGTAGGTAAATAAAGTTTCGCCAGAAGAGAGAAAAGATGAGAAAATATTAAAATCGCTGATTTCCTGCTATTTTTTGCTTCGAAATTTAATGCATTTTAAACTCTGCATGCTGATTCGATTACTAAATAATAACAAAATCAACACGAGTAAAATAGCGTATTATTAAATAGTGTATTAACTAGGAAAAGAACGAAAGATCTTTTTCTAAAAACATTAATATCTGACCGAGTCTGCTCGAGAATACGGAAAAACAAATGACGAGACAATAATGGGCTAATACAATCACGTTTTGATACCAGACGAGAGGATCTCGATACTAGACGGACAGGATGGTAGGTACTATGGATTCTCTAGTTTTCTTTTTACCGTGGTTCTAGTTAAAACTCGTTTTGTTAAAATATAGTATCATCTGTTTTTGACAAAAGGTAGGTATTTAGAGGTAAGTCTAAGAGTATTATTATTATGTTTCTCTATCTATACTATGGGAATTGGTTTGGAGTACGGTATCAAAGAGATAGAAGCGACTGTTTATTGTTTAATAGGCGAGCGAGGGCACGAAACCAACCGGTAGAGGCATTTTAAGAGTTATGCTAAATTGCTAATGGATCACTTTCGTCACAGCTTGTGAGCTGGTAGGTATTAACTATAAGTACTTATTGTAAAATACTTAGATAAAACTATGAAATTTTTCATAGGGGTAAGATGTTAAATGGATAGGTTAATTAGTGTTGTGGAGTGAAACGATTATAAACCTAATCTTCCTACTGCTGGGCAAACACATCCTTCTCCCCTTTTCCACACATCCCTGTCCGGATTCCCAGCACCCCCTTCCTTGCATTCCCAGATTGTTGGTTTATATTTTCCTGCAGCGACCACGTCGTCTCTTGGCGTGTTATTTAAAAGTAAGTTGTTAGAGTTACTTATTTATATATTATGATTTTTCTAGTGGTACCTTTACCTAGTTATTTTGTGTAAGTACTCATTAACCCGAGACGCTTTAGTGCTTTGGCGTGAGCTAAGTACGCTTGCAGCACTGTTTTGGCGGAGCGAATTTTAAGCACTTTAAGTTAGTCGTTAGTTTAGAGAGTTAAAAGTTTTTCTAATAGTGACGCTACTTTAGCAGCTCTACAAACCCCTTAAGTCTGTGTTTAAGCCTAAATCCTTTCTTATCAGATCTAAAACTTTCAGCACATTGTAGACCTCTAAGAAATCGTCTTTGGTTTCAGTAATATCGGAAAAGAATTAGTACAGTTATCGCATCCGTCGCGGTGAGGGGCTTACGGTGGATTTGATGAGATACGACCTTTTTCTTGAGCCGAATCAAGGTGTATGGTCGCGCCAAAAGTTGAAGGAACCGCAGTTGGTTCGCAAGATAAAAGTGGACTGTATTTTTCTTTATTGAAAAGATGCAGACAATGAAAGACAGGGGAAAAGTGAAAGGATGCAGTACTCACTGTTACTTGATGTCCTCGATCAGAAATCTACCATCCATGGAAAGCAATCCAGATGGTTTCTCGCACACACTTCTCAAAGTCTTTACAAAATGTCTTCCAATTTTTTTTGGTTAAAAACACGACCATTCAAATAGCAACACTTCACCGATGATTCTTATTGATCACAAGTGATTACAGTACATTATTTTATAGGTATTATTTTTTATCTGAACTAACACGAGGCATCTAATCCGCCATTTACGCGATTTCGAACAGGTATAGTTCTACAGAGGGCGCTTCAGTATGCCCCACTGACGTTTGACTGCATTTTATGGAAAGGGGATGGCGGAAAGGAAAGAAATAGGAATGCACCAAAGAAAACTAACAAATAACTTATGTAAAACCTTTGGCGTAACCAGTGTATAAAGCTTTTATTTTAGAAAATATAAGCGCACATAGTAAATGATTCGGTTTGACTTGTTTTTATTTTGGAAACAGTAGACTTGGAAGTTTCACACAAACAGCTCCTAGAGGATTTAATATTTAGAATTAGGTAGGTAGGTACCTTACCGATCTACTTATAGAGTATCTAGGTCTAACTAACCTAGGTCTAGGTTCAAAAAACACCAAGACACTTCTCAAAATTTTCACAGAGCCGGAAACCAACGAAACTAACAGATTTACGAAAAGTAATTTTTTTTCAACAGTATGCTTTTTCTGCTGCTATCAAAATTTTTCTTTATAGCTTAAATTAGAGTCTTATTTTATATAATTATACATTATATTCTCTGACATTTTGAATGATCCCGGGGGTTCTGGCTAGTCCTAGCGTCGTTTTAATTAAACATTTTAACTGAAACGAAAGAAATTGTGCGTAAGGCTTTTGTTGAAGCTCATTTGCATCGCACTATGTTTTCAAAACGCGCTGGCTTAATGTGTTTTAAGTGCCTTGGATCCTTATCCTTAGCCCTTGCTTTAAGAATGTCGCGGCATTAACTGGACTAAGATAATAATTGAAACTATTCTATAATTTATGTGGCACAGGGTTGAAGACCAATAGCGTGCCGTTTCTTATGTATACGCTTAGACAATAGCTCTATTCAAAATAGATTCAAAATGAGAATTTATTCTCTCAGCATCTTCACTGTGCCTTGCCAGATTTGCGCTACATCTAAAGTGTTTCCCTACGCTAGCATAACAGCACTCTATGTAGAAAAAAAATCCTTTATAGTGTGTTTATTGCAAGTAGTTTGAGATATTTTGAGCACTAGTTTCAATTTTTAGTGGCTATAACTTCGCCATTAAAAATGACCTGAAAACGTTTTTATAGAGTACACGAGTAAGTATTTAATTGCTTTTTGTAACAATTAAAGGAAAATATGCGCTCTCTATTGATCGGTTCTACCCTTCTACCACTCAAAGCACAAGTTTTCTTTCACGCAACTTTTCTTATCAAGTAAAACCCCCTACAACCAGTAACTTAAATCATTTAGAACGGGTCAGTTCCACAGCATAGTGCGTAGCGCAGCGTAATAGGAAAGACGACGGGCGTCGTTCCGTCTCCGTTCCTCGCTTAGACGTAAATTTATGTCCGCTCATAAACACCGATGTCGCTGATATTCACGTTTTCGGCGTTTTACTAAAGCTCTGGTATTCTTCGAATGAGAAGTATGAAGGACATTATGTTTAAACAATTTTGTCTGAGAATTCTTGTCGTTACTCAATACTCAATATTATATTGTTTCAACAATTTCAGTACTTACACTTCTTAAAGTAAGAGATCAGTCGATAAAGTACCATTATACAGGGTGTTTCTGACAAGGCGGTAATAAATCAAAGGAGGGATTCTGCTCACCATACCTAACAACTTTCCCAAAGCAACATGGGTCGTAATCTCAAAACAAAAATCAGCCGTCCCGTACATTGACCCCGCCAGCTGATCGAACCAATGTATGGAACAGCTGTTATTTTTTTTGAGATTTCGACCTATGTTGCTTTGGGAAAGTTGTTAGTTATGGTGAGCAGAATTCCTCCTTTGATTTATTACCGCCTTGTCAGAAACACCCAGTATATTATCAGTATCAGCGAGTTTCAATATGAAAAAATAAAAACAGAAATAGAAAGTATATGTACACAGGTAAAACAATGGGTAGGAATATTTATCTTTACTGCAGTTTTTTCTTTGGTTAGTGAATCTTTATACCCTACTGTTCGAAGAACATTCAACCTAAGATAATGTAGTTCCTGCTTTAACTTCCATAGTCAATAAACGGTAGTATATTACACATGCTTTATGGTCAATAGTCTATAGTATTGTCTATGTAAGTTTCCTATCTCTCTCTCAACTCTCCCGTGAACCGAATTGTATGTGCTCTTTAAATTTAATCTAAATAAATAGTTAAACTGATCAAAACAAAGACTTTTAATGTTGTGCGAGCAACACCTACCACTACTCCATTACTACCCTACATTACAAAAAGAGATGGAGCGACGCGCTGGGAGATCTAGAAAAAAACTGGTGGCAGACCGCGCAATAACGCGATGAAAGGAAAAATGGAAAAAAGCGCCTAAATTAAAAATAATAATAACAATATATTGATGCTGTATTTGTATGTCTTCTCGTGAAAACGAATGCCCAACACTAGAAATCACAGAGATCGACTGTGTAGTACAAAACCACAAATCATTCGTAGGTACTGCCCAGACATAGGGACGACGGGCGGACGGAGGTTGAATAGGGTTCTACAGGACAGTCGGCGACGACCCTTATAGAGAACAATTACATTGGAAGTAGAAATAATGACGACCCTATATGGATATACGCTTTTGAATACGATTGTACTCTTCTTTACATTATACTAGTCGACCCGGCGAACTTCGTACCGCCTAACCTTTTACTATATTGTGCATGTGTTATACTTATTAACTTTCCTCTTGAATCACTCTATCTATTAAAAAAAAAACGATTCAAAATCCGATGCATAGTTTTAAAGATTTAAGCATACATAGGGACAGACGCGGGAAGAGACTATGTTTTATACTATGTACTAGAGGCTGCCCCGCGGTATCACCCGCGCAGATTTCTCTTAAACACAGTAATCCAGTTTTTACCCGTTCTCGTGGGAATTTCGGGAAATCCTTTCTTAGTGCTCACCTACACTCCCTAAGGAACCTACATGCAAAATTTCAGCCCGCTACGCCCAGTAGTTTCGGCTCTGCGTTGTCTGTCAGTCAGTCAGTAACGGAAGAGTTTTATATATATTGATTGTTAATGAGACCGCGTAGATTATTCAAACTATTTATAATTTTTTTTCTCAACCAAAATGGCTTTCAAGAGCCATAAAAATCGAAGCAAACACTACATCAATACATAGTTTAAAACAAAGACACTTCCCGCTTCCTTTGTATGCTTAAATCTTTAAAACTATGCAGCGGATTTTGATGCGGTTTTTTTAATACATAGAGCGATTCAAAAGGAATGTTTATATGCTTATAATACATGCACAACATAGTAATAGGTAAGGCGGTACGAAGTTCGCCGGGTCGACTAGTTACCTATAATATAAGTCATTATAAACCAACATAAAATTATGGTCGAGGTGTCAGTTATATATCGTTATATCAATCCTCCATATTATAGGATGATCAAACGAGCTCACCTGAGTGAAGTTCGATCATTATTGTACGAAGGCTTTGTATGAAGATGTATATTGTTAAACATGCAGCTTCTCCGAGTTGCTTGGCACCTTACGCGCTTTAAATCCTTCCCTATACTAAAAAAAAAACTACAATATTGATTATCTATGGTCTAGCTGTCAAACGTCATTCTTTAGAGCCATAACGAGCTTGACTCACAACTTGGGTTACTTACAAATTGTAAAGGGCGGGCGGGACAATATACATCTTCATACAAAGCCTTCGTACAATAATGATCGAACTTCACTCAGGTGAGCTCGTTTGATCATCCTATTGTACATCGGCTTTGTATTTGATGTATATTGTTAAACATGCAGATGTTCAGAGCCAATAATAATATCTTAAAACAAAAGTTGTGAGGCTTCTATCGAAGATAACCCCTTCTAATATAGGAAAGGACAAACAGATTTGTTTGAAAACTTAATTAAGTTGTTTTAATTATCCTTAGTAAAGGAACATGAAAATGTAATAATTCATAAAAGAAAATTTAATAAAGTTAAATGTAATATCAAATGTAATCAAAACAGGGCGTATTAATACCGCTTCTTAACTAAAACAAAAAGATATCACATGAATAGTAATGGTATTATGTGAACCTCTACATAGTTCAAGACCTACTGGTTTAGTCAACTGTCTGTCTAATGACACACCTTTAGACTTGGTGGTTGCTAGATGGCTTGTGTTTGTCCTGCAAACACCTTAACTTTCAAATTTAAAATTAAATTATTCTACATAGGATACAAGGTGTCTCTTATTTCAAGTCTCATATCATTATATTTATTAATATAGTATCCTATTCGCAAGAGGCGCAGGCAAAAAACAGTCCCCAAAAGGACAGACCAGTCCGCATAGCAAAACATTGTACGTAGCTACGACATACTACACGAGCCAGACTGCACCCTGCCGCGGCACGCCTTCGATCAGACCCATCATCGAAGCCAACGATGGAAGCCGCCAGGAGACGCACCCAAACAAGATGGAAGCCGCCAGGAGACGCACCCAAAAAGATTTTACTCCCTTTTTACCCCAAAATAGAAAAATATTTTTGGTCCAGCATACTATTGTTGATGAGGTCACAGATTTGTGTCGTTTTTTGAAAGAATTAACAATGGGTTTTTTACGAATGTTTTCTCAAAATCACAGAAGTTTTACAGAACAGAAGTTTTTTCACGTTCAAAAGCTTTGATTAATTTAATTTGGTTTACAAAAAATCTCAGACTCAATGTCTGAACAATATCAGTATAACTTTATGTATATTGAAGTCTGTATTTATTTAGTTCTAGTACTTTACTTTTTAAAAGTTAATACTTGTTCTGTGTAGCAGTAGCTACTTAAAGCTTGTAACATGACTAGTAAGTTAATACTTGTTCTGTGTAGCAGTAGCTACTTAAAGCTAGTAACATGACTAGTAAGTCAATATTTGTTCTGTGTAGCAGTAGCTACTTAAAGCTAGTAACATGTTTTTTAACTGTCATTCACATTCACATTCAATACTTTAATCATATCTCATGTCTATTTATTAATACTTTAATCATATCTTATATTTATTTATAAATAAATAAACAATGACATTAATATGGCAATGGTGGTAGGTCTTCATAATATAATCATCATCCCCTATTTTAGAGCCACCATTCAACATAAAATCAAATTTATAAAAATTTGAAGCACCTGAATTAACATTCTTAGGAGGAATGTCCATTTATATGGAACAAAAAACAAAGAATGGATCATTGTTATTTTAATTATTGTATTGAGTTTGCTCAATGCTCACCGCTGAGGACTCAATTATAATTTCTACAAATGACAGTAGTGGTACTGATATTTTAAGCCGGCATTGCTGGAGCATATCTCTGTTTCTATATTATCTGACAATGAAGCAGGTCTCTGAAAGGTGAAGATAATAATTAAGAAAGGTTTCTTTCAGGGTGTTGCAAAAACCAAAAAATAATCCATAACAGAGAACCAAAGTTGTGATGACCATCATTATGCTGGTAACATAGTTAACACTAGATACAGTAAATCAACATTCCAGGATTTTTGTTACAGTTTCCAAAATTCACCCATGCATAGCAAGAAGCTGGACAAGCTACTAATGTTACATATGAAGTGTCAAAAGTAAGTAAATTGCGAAAATTTTTAGGTTTTGCTGGGCATAAGAATACTGAATTTAAGATGTTTGACTAATTGAATCATTGTAATAATGAAAAGAGTTATTAAAAACTTGCAGCCTAAAGAAGCGAAAAGAAAAGGTTTGTCAGAATCATAGCAAGTAGAAATTAATTTTCTCTGCCTACCCCTATGGAAACAGGCGTAGCGATAAGTATGTTTGTACCTATGTATTATGTATGTACATATCAATGTACATAATATATGAACATTTATAGAAAGTGTTTGGTCTAAACAGCTTGTAAGTACTCAAAAAACACACAACTGTTACAAATACCCCTTGCTGGCTCAAAAAACTTGGTACACATTTGTACCCAAATTCCATGTATTACATTCTAATGCTGTGAGCGTAGCAAATATGAGAGTAAATGTGATAATTAGATGTGATAATTTTTGTTAACTCTTCATGCATTTGCATTTGTCTGTACATAATATGTATTTGCATAAAATTATATTTTTTCCATATATTTATAGAATAGATTTAAAAATTTACAAAATAAAGGCTTTATTGATGTAAGAAAGCTAAAAACCACTTTCGTTATTTAAAGTGAAACTGTAGGAACTCATGTAAATGTAAAAATCTTAATCTTAAATTATTTAAACCTCTAAATGTCCTGTGCAATAAACTGTACATAGTTTGTATGCGTTTGAGGGTAAGTATACATTCGACGTGTAAATATAACACTGTTATAAACTGATGAAATATTTCAAATAAAATAAACCATGATCACCATTTTTGGTACTTAGACATGATTTTTATATAACTGACTGGCTTGATTGTCACACTTTTAACAATCTGATTAAATTTTTGACTATATCCATTACTTAATTTATTTAATGATGGTACTGTGAGCAATGTTAAAATATTTTCAATGGTTTTAATTTAACCATAATACTGTGTTGTTGAATAAATTTTCAGAGTGTATTGATGGTACTCTGGGCAATGTTAAAATATTTTAAATGGTTTTAATTTAAACATATTACTGAGTTCTTGGACAGATTTTAAGATTCTATTGAATGAAAAGGTGTAGTTATACCCTTAACATACAGAACCCAAAATAAACAAATTATAACACAGATTTTTCCTTTAGCTTAGGAAAAGTGGAAATAAGCTTGCCACCATGGCTTACCTCTATTTGTCAGAAGGAGCATGCCGCTTAGACAGGGCTGCGTCTGGGTCGTTAGGCTGTTGCCTGCAAAACCCTATGGTGGTTCTAGTATTGGTAGTTCCTGGCTACCAGGGGTTTCATGGGTTTTTCCCATTCAGCAGTGCAAACCAATATGGTAGTAATGGGATGGCCTGATAAAGTTTTCCCATTCAGGGTTTGCAGGTGGCTTTTGCATATTGATTTTTGCATTGTGTTGACTAAATTGTCATTGTTGCAATCTTCTGTTGAAGATCATGGCCAAAATAAGGAACTTGTCCCGCAGTACATCATTGACTAGATTCAAAGAATGGTTTATCTAGATTAGACATGGTAAAATTTATTCTTGCTTTTGTTTGAATAGAATGCAAGACAGCAAAGATCCTGACTGCATCGCAGTGGGGATATAAGTTTCAGCTGGTTTATGTTTTAACTTACTTTTAGTGTTGTAAGAATTTTTCCATAGCATGGCGGGTCCCAAAACAAATTTATTTTGTTTATTTTCAATTTCTTATACTTAGTTTTCTGGGAAAAACTCTTCCAAAAGTTAAGTTTTAGCTTATTTCTTTGGGCCAAATTAAGGTTGTTGGGGAAGTAGGTATTTCCCTTAGTGTCACTGATTGAACCTGAATGTTATGCCTACCTGTGTGGTAGTACATTGGTAGTATTAACTTGCTACGGAGAAGATAAGTTATCTCCATCCTTTGCTCTATTGGCATTTGTGCCTCATGTTGATTGTGATCCATCTGAGTAAATCTTTGTGATTTGACACTTAAGAAATTGTAGAGCACATCCATGTATCTCGTACACAGCCTGTGTCTTGTTCAGAAGACAAAAAATATTTTGAAGACAAAAAATATTTTGCCGCCAAAATGTCTGCGCATCGCGTGCGCGTGCTTCGCCCTTATCAAACCAATAAACGGCTGCTTTGCCAACGAGCACGTCGATATATCGCGTATATCACCCGTGTCAATGTGAAAGGGCTTGTTTGTAAAGGCATGCGCCAACAAACACGTCGGTATATCGCGTATACCACCCGTGTCAATAGAAAGGGCTTGTTTGAAAAAACATGCCAACATGACACATTGTGTCATATGAGGTCATTGGTACGTAGGTAACCAATGTAATTTTTAATTGTACCAGAAGAATTCTCATCCTGCAGATCCTGCTTCGAGAAAACTTACGAAGCTGACGTCCTTGTTGCAGGTTTTTTATTTCCCTGCATTCCACAATTTTCGGATCTTGTTCCGATATATTTCGAGTTTCCTGTCCTTTGACTTATGTTTTTGTACACATTTTCGTGTAGTTTTGCTGTTATTTTCACTTATTTTAATAAATCGAAACTATTTTTTACTAAAAAACAAAGCGCCGGTAACCACGCGAACACAAAGAATGACGTTTGACAGCTAGACCATAGACAATCAATATTGTAGTTTTTTTTTAGTATAGGGAAGGATTTAAAGCGCGTAAGGTGCCAAGCAACTCGGAGAAGCTGCATGTTTAACAATATACATCAAATACAAAGCCGATGTACAATTCCACCTGTCCCTTATCACTGTCCGAACTGCCTGTCCTGTCCTAAGCACTCATAAACACTAATATAAAAAGATTTTCTCTTTGTTGTACAGACAATATCAACTGGCATAATTGTAATACGATCGGGCGTAATAATATTTGATGTAATTATAAAAGACTAGAAATATTATATCTATTTGACGTTTATTCGAATAATACCTACAAACATATTTAGAGCGGAAATTTGAGCCGTGTTCGAGTCACTAATAAGTATAATATTATATTTCCAATAATTCAGAAAAGCACATCTTCATAAAGGTACATACAATATTTTTTAACCTGTACCTATATAAAAGTGATCACTGTTCGTTTATCCAGCTAAAACTCCGATGGCCGATGGTCGATATGCCAATTTTTTTAAATATGGAAAATCCCGTAAACTTAAATTGTATGGCGGTACAAATTTCTATGTGTGAACTAGTCTACTATCTATCTTCTACTAATATATAAAAATGAATCGTTGTTCGTAAGTTTCAGAACGGCCGCGCCGATTTAGCTGATAATGGTTTTGAAATGTTCGTAGTAGTAGTGAAGTAAAAATTGAGAAAATTTTTAAAATTGGAGGTGAAGTTAGTAAAAACAACAATTCATTGTTTCCATATTAAAACTGTGAGGCGCGATACGAACAGCTAGGCAAACTTTATTAGGTACAATAGAACAATAAATTGACCGATAATTAGTTAACAGACCCAAAGACGAGCCGGTTGTATCCTCAATACGTCGAGAGCAGGTCATAAATCAGCGGTCATTCGCCGCGATAAGGGTTAGAGGTCTCTCGGAACTTAATCTTAGTTTTATACCACTAGAGCGAGGTATACACTTGCCCGTAGCTTGCATACTTGCAGCACACCTCGGAAACTTCATAGAAACAATTTCTTTTTTACAAAAAAGGAACCCGCCTTCAAATAACAGACATATACATCAACTGAGCACTTCCTCTTTTTCGAAGTCGGTTAAAATAGGTACTAAAACCTTTGGGGTCGTTGGGTGCACGAGGCGGGGGCCTCGTGTAGTCATATAACGGCCCCGAGAAGGACGGCGGAACGCGGTGTCCCGTTTCTGCCGTCGAGCGTATGAAGAGCCATCCGCGCTCAGGGGGGACTACCTTCACCTGTCCCCCCGTGAAGAGGCTACACAGCCAATGCTGGGGCGGGGGTCGCGGAGAATTCCACAGGCTTACCCGCGACCCTCCTGCTATCAGCCGAGAAGGACACCGGCGGGGTTTTAGTGGGTGCGAACCCCACATAACACTGCGGCTCCCCCCGGGACTGCAGGGTACTCGTTAGGAGTTTCCCCGCCTTAAAAAAAAAGGTACTAAAACCTTTTTCTGAATGTGACAAATACTTACGCGAGATAATCGCGGACAAACATACTGATAGCCTCCTTTTTTGAAGTCGGTTAAAAAGCGCATTGCTTCACGCACAGCCGAAACTCGTATACGTGCACGCGTATCATGCTTGTGTGAGTGAGATATGACGTACTATTTGGACTGAGCGGTAACCAAAAGGTAACCGAGCGCGGGGCCGCACTTTTTGAGGGAGGCAGCGGGAGTGCTTAGCCAATACTGTATACAGTACTAATTAATATACTCTGTGCTTGCAGCAAGTGCCATCTACCTACCGTCATGCATGTGTATTCACCAACTGGCATGCCTGTAACTGGAAGCTATAATAGCTATTTGGAAGTAGCTTGCACAAAATTTGATTTTCTTGCATTGGGCCGTAAAACTAGCCGGTTTACGGGCATGTGTATACCCGCCTTCAGTTTTATACCACTTACAGAGGGCAAGTTAGAGCGGAAATGTGATAAAGATGTCCCAATCGTAAAAGAGAAATTCGGGCCCTTTGATTCTTTTAAAGCCCAGTGCTCATACCTCGAGGCGTGGCAAAGATGCAGAAGGATTGCAATTTCAACTGGTGGTCAAGTTTCTAAATCAATACGTAGTATAAAATAAAGTCGCTTTCCGCGTCTGTCCCTATGTATGCTTAAATCTTTTAAACTAAGCAAAGGATTTTGATGCGGGTTTTTTTAATAGACAGAGTTATTTATGAGGATGGTTTATAAAGTATAACATGCACAAAATAGTAATAGGTTAGGCGGCACGAAGTTCGCAGGGTCGACTAGTACCTACCTACTAAACAACAACAAAAAAAAATGCACTTTCACTTTCTGCGTAGGGTAGCTGTACAGTGGCGGTCTAGGACGGCGTAACACTTCCGGTTTTTCTGTATTGCAATAAAGCTCTTGTTCTTTGGTAATACAGTCTAGGGCAAACGAGACCATAGACACATCTGTTACACCCTCCTAGACCGCCACTGTACCTACACTGAATGAGGGTGACACAGGCAAGATCGATCGGTATGGCGATCTGTTAAGAGGCATAGCACAGCTAAAGTAGCGCCACCCGAGAAAAAAAAAATCTTCTAAACTAAGGCAAATATAAAAAAGTGAAACAGTATTCCCCTAGATAATGCAGCCAAGTATTTTAAGAGCACTGTTATGTAGCTTTTAGGTTAGAGTCCTAAGAAAGCTACTGATTGTTGCTGAAAACTGTAGCTAACTGACTGTAGCTTTCTTTGGTCACTAACCTAGAAGCTATACAACAGTGTCCTAAAAATACTTGGCTGCTAGGGGAATACTGTTTCACTTTTGTGATATTTGCCTAAGTTTAGAAGATATAATTTTTTTTTCTCGGGTGGCGCTACTTTAGCTGTGCTATGCCTCTTATGAGGGAGCCCCATGCCCAGCAATGGACTCTTTTAGTTGAGATGATGATCATGGATGACTAGGTATGTACGGGTTGCAAGAAATAAATCATTCAAATCCGATCACCATTGCAAATATTGCAATAAGTATTTTAAGTTGATAGATAACTTACAATAAAGCGTCTATTTAACTAATCACCTATTGATGCAACGAGATAATCGCGGACAAACATACATACGTATACGTACGTACATATATATGTCGTAGTAAGATTTGATAATTAGGTTTTTTGAAAAAAACCTAGGGATTTTGCGAAAACACGGATAATTTGATATAACCATTTCTTTTTTTTCAATCATTCTGACTGCTTTATGTCAGAATGATTGAAAAAAAAGAAATGGTAAACTCTTATTCTGATTGGTTCGTTAAAATATCCTTTGACGCTACAGAGAACCAATCATAAGAAGAGTTTACCAGCAAGCAATAAATCTAGCCAATCAGAGTTAAGGCAGGTTCAAATTTTTCAATTATACTAGGTTTTTTTTTGCAAAAAAACTGCTTTACGTCAGGATGATTGAAAAAAAAGGAATGCTTATATCAAATTATCCGGGTTTTCGCAAAATCCCTAGTTTTTTTGCAAAAAACCTAATTATCAAATCTTACTACGACATATACATTGATGACCTCTTTTTTGAAGTCGGTAAAAAATAAAACATTTGCTTTCCAAAATCTTTCAATTTCATTTATTTTTGAGAACTACAGAAAGCAATATGCCGAATGGATTGCATGGTATGGTTGTCGTAATTGATCATTTACGCGCACTGTGCCTCGTGCAGCAGGATGGCGCGCCGCACGTACCGGAAGTGGTAGAAACTGAACACCACCACGAACGAGAAGAAATATAATACTGAAACAAAATATTTAGACAGTTTACTTAGACAATACGGCATTTAAATCGTTTTGGTTGTTTTATACTTTTTATATAAGGTTATCAAATATGATAATCATTGAATTAAATTGGTTTACCTAGCATTATCAACAGATTAAACAAATCTGTTGATAATGCTAGGTAAACCAAAATTATAAAGAGAACAGGCTCCGAATCTAATGTCACTACTGGCTGGACCGATTTGAAAAATAATTTCACTAATTGGAAGCCTACATTATCCCTGATGAACATAGGCTAGCTAATAGCAAAAGTGCGAAATAAATATTATTGTCTGTCTGGCTGGCTATCATGCTTTTACGTCAAAACTACTGAACTGAATTAAATTAAATTTGGTAGCGTTCTAGGACGGCGTCCCGCTTTTTCTGTATTGCGAAATAGCTCTTTTTCTTTGGTATTACAGTCTCGGGCGCATGAGACCATAGACCCCGTCCTAGTCCGCCTATGTACAGAGAAAGTCTGAAGCCTAAGAAAGGACATAGGCTACTGGTAATATCCCACAAAAATCCCACGGGAACGGATTGGGATTTAGCGGTTTGAAGGGAAATTTTGCTGGCGAAGCCACGAGGAGTACCTACACTAGTCTATCTATCTTCTTCTACTATATGTATATAAAAATTAATCGTGGTTCGTCAGTCTCGCTCAAACTCGAGAACGGCTTGGCTGATTGAGCTGATTTTGGTTTTAAAATGTTTGTAATAGTCCAGGGAAGGTTTAAAAGCTGAGAAAATATGGAAAATTTTTAAGGAAGATAGTAAAAGTAACAATCTTATTCCCATACAAATTGTAAGGCGCGATACGAAGTTCGCTAGTATAGTTTATAAATAAAAATATCTCACCTCCTCCCAAGAACGTGAAGAGTCCACTGACACAAGCCAAATTTGCAATCCTATGCTCCTCATCTTTGATCTTGGCAGCTGTTACGAAAGTAAACCCTTTTTTTAACCAGTTAATTCTACCACAAAGTATCTGTTACATCAAAATTTTTATTTAAAAATGCTGATAGGCTTTTATGAAGGTGATGATTTAGGCGATCTTCACACTGCCACGCAACACGCAGCGTGGCGCGTGAATGCGTATTCTAACGTTGATTGTAAGTACCTCCATTTGTATAGAAACACGCGCAGTCCAACACACAGAAAACGCATCAACGCGCGCGCGCGTAGTTCCGTCAAAACGCAACATGCAGCGTGGTGCGTGGCAATGTGATAACCGCCTTAAAGTTTGTTTGTCATCTACATAGCCGACAAACAAACTTTGAATCATCACAGCTGGACAACTTCCGCACAGATTGCCATACCGAACAGTCTTGTGAGAATCTCATCCAGTGTCCTCCCGCACCCTTCACCAGGTCTTCAAGGTCTTGTGAAGGGTCTGCCTACTCTGCGTTCTGGGGAACGCAGAACGCAGGCTCGGGAGCCTAAGGTGAAGAATTCGTTACAGCTGAAAAACACTCACCGTCGCGGAACCGAACACAGCCAAGGCTTATTTTTGCTATAGCCAATGCGAAGACTGCCAGCTGCATTATTGAAGCCACTAGAAGATAGATCTGGAATCAATTGTTAGTCATGTCAGTAGAGTTGAGAAACCATCTGATGTATTAGGTTTATGTGAAGAATGAATTATGTGTTAAAGGTAAGAAACATAAAACTAAAGACGTAGGTTTAATATTATGGTAATACCTACATTATTATTAGTAGTTTATTCAACAAGGATGTAAAGTGATGTATTATTATGTACGAGGGTGGTCTGTAAAAACCCGAGCGCAGAGAGAGTTTCAAGGGTTTATTCCCGAACGCAGTGAGGAAGGGATAAAAAAGTGATTATATCAAAGCAAACTGCCCTATTATCATTGTCTTGATCAAGTCTGATCTATACACTGCCTGCCTATCAGCCACTGTTAGATAGTCAGATCATGGGTCCGGCGATCAGCCTACTTAACCATTCCTAACCTACGACGTTTGTCTCAATGATCGTCGTCTGTCATCCATCTTCCGATTTTACTTCTTACTGGGCCCACCTCAGTTGATAATCAAAAAGATCCAGCTTAAAAGCTGCGAAGTGCTGGTTATCAGTAACGTAGGCTTTGGATTAAAGACTCATCAAAACTTACCAGCATTGCTCTGCATTTCTCAGTCAGAGCAACGGCGATCAGTAACAATCCAGCTCCGGTGACACCGCTGAGCACAGCTCCAGTAGCCAAGCTCATGACTGCAGAAAAATATATTTTCTAGGTAAATCATCAGATATTTTATAAAGACTAAAGTAAAAACTCTACCATTTTTACTTTTTTTTTTTAATTGAACGCAAAGTCGATGTTTAAAAATATTTTTTTCATCTTTTTGTAGTTTGAGGGTCCGTAGTTTTCTCTGTAGCTGTCTTGTGCACCTCATTGTAGTTTTTCAGACGCGCATGTTAGTCCAAAAAACCAGAGCCACATAGACAAAAAGTATACCTATGTGTCTGAACCGGGACCTTACAATCAAGTTTCAAGTAGGACGCTAATATTTTCTATTTTCTATTTTCTTCTTCAAGGCTTTGAAATAAAATAAAAAGCTTATAGAAAACTTACAGCGGCTGTTCGGTGTGCGATGCATATCGTCGTAATCTTGTCCATAGCTTAAAAGCAACGTCAACAGAATGCTTCCGACCAACACCTGGCAAAAAAACTGATTTTAAATAAGCCGCACGCCGCAAACTATAGGATAGCATCACTTGAGTAGAATTATTTGACAGAGGAGGGCTCGTTTGGGGGCGTCTCTAGGCGACGATTGTTTTGTAAGGTCCTCATATGCCCCCCCCCCCCCCCACTTCTTCTTTTATAACAGAACTAGCTGTGCCGGCGAACTTCGTATCGCGCCCTACGATTTTATATAGAGAAATTTTATTGTGGTTTTTACATTATATTCTCACCTTTTAAACCTTCCCTGGACTACTGCGAACATTTTGAGACCAAATTCAAATCAGCCCGATCGTTCTCGAGTTATAGCGAGACTAACGAACCACGATTCATTTTTATATAAATAGTAGAGTAGATAGTAGATAAAGATGCCATGCCTGAGCAAAAGCGATGAGTAGAACACCAGGGAAGAGGTTGCAGATGCCGCAGCAGCTCTCGAGGTGGTAGCCGGGCTTGTGCAGGGTGAAGGGCAGCGGGGCGGAGCCGTGGCTGCTTGGACCAGAGCTCATGCGTTTACTATGGAACAAGCATTTGTAAAGTACTGAATTAATGTTTTAACTATAAGTCGGTCAGTGGGTCGTTTAAGGGTTTTAGTTCTGTTGTTTTTATCTTCAATTATTTAAACGAGATCAATAATTGGCAAGGCTTAAAACGACCCACCGACCGTCAAATGGCCTGGTAAAAGAGCGGATGAGGGTCGCTCAAGACCGGTCGCTGTAGCGATTTATAGGGGACGCCTTTATCCAGCAGTGGACGTTTTTCGGATGAAATCATGATATTATTGACAACTTTATTGCTTTTCAGTGCTCAAGTGGCATTGATTTCGATAGGTAAGTATAGGTTTAGTAGTAAAACTAACCTGTAGTCTTCAGTAGTACTTCGAGCCATGATGGTTCTGCTATTACTAGTAGACAGTAGATGATTTGAATTTGTAAAATGCAAATGAAAGATTGAAATTTTATTTTATCGGGCTAAGTAGAAATAACGTGAACAATTTTATTTGTTTATTTACATCAATATCGTCAAAAGGGGTAATTAGAAATAGTTTTAACTTTCAATTAATTCAAAGCAATAGTACAGTTACGCACTCGTTCAGCGTACAGCGTTAACACTTCTCTGAGGGCCTATTACGGCCGCTTTTGCAATAATGCTTTGCGTCCTCTTTGCGTTTTTTTTGTATTGACTTTGACACTCTAACGGACAAAAAGCAATATTGCAAAATCGGCCGTAATAGGGCCTCTGGTCTTGTGCGTACGAGACTGTAATACCAAAGTACAAGGGCTTTTTTGCAACTTACATAAAAACCGGAAGTGTTACGCTGAACGAGTCCGTAACTGTTACGAGTAACCGTGAGTAAACCACTCAAATTTTACTGATTTGTTGTGGTAATTCAAATTTGTGTCTTTTGATCTATTCTACAATTTGAAATACCCAAAAATTACCTGCTTGGAATGGTTATTGGGAATTCTAAAAAAAAAATCTGTTCACACATTGACTCTATTTACCCCATAAGACGGTATTTTTAAATCATGCGTGACAGAGAGAAGGTAAATCACATGCGTGGCGATTATACCCACACGCTTGGCGGGCGGGTTGGCGATATGGCGATAGCAGTGTGGTTGTTTAAATTTTTCAACAAAGGACGCTGCTGCCCTTCCTTCGGAAATTCCCTTAGTCGCCTTATACGACACCCACGGGAGGAAATGTGATGGAAGAATTCTAAAAGTAAAAAGTAAAAAATGATTTATTCAATACAGGATACAAGATATCGCTTATTGAAAGTCAATTAGACTAATCTAATTAATATTAATACCTTATTTAGTAAAGTATCCTATACTGCTAGAGGCGAGGTAGTTCAGGTGCCAGGCAAACAAATGTTTGCCTTGCCTTACGACAATGGTCGCCTGGCGAAGCCCCCAAACGAGCCCTCCTCTGTCAAATGATTCTACTCCTATTCTATTCTATATTCGATTCTAGAAAGGGGTACGGCACATCCCATCACACGGCACACCACACCACACCACACGGCGGTGTGGGGTACCGTTAAGTGAGAATTATGTCTATCCTGTGTTTAGCTCAGTTATTATAATAATAAAAAATAAAATAAAATAAAATAAAATAAAATAAAAATAAAATAAAAATAAAAATAAAATAAAAATAAAATAAAAATAAAATAAAAATAAAATAAAAATAAAATAAAAATAAAATAAAAATAAAATAAAATAAAATAAAAATAAAATAAAATAAAATATAATAAAATAAAATAAAATAAAAATAAAATAAAATAAAATAAAATAAAATAAAATAAAATAAAATAAAATAAAATAAAATAAAATAAAATAAAATAAAATAAAATAAAATAAAATAAAATAAAATAAAATAAAATAAAATAAAATAAAATAAAATAAAATAAAATAAAAATAAAATAAAAATGAAAATAAAATTATAATAATGGGGTGTGAGTTGTGATAGACGTAAAAAATTTAGCTATGTAGGTGTGTAGAGTGAACATGAACAATATCATTTCAGTTCAGTCTATAAAATTCTTTAGGCCACAACATCAAAGGAAATGAGCATATAAACAGGTGAGCTAAAAAGTATAATTAAGTAAAAGAGTATGTTTACTGCACTGGGTCACGCATGTTCGTGCCGTGACCACAAAAATGAGAACTGTTTTAGTAATCTCATTACACTGGCATGCGGTCTTGAATCATTTTCATTACGTTTTTTCTAAACATTTTCGTTAACGTAGTATAATCTATCCATTTCTGGGTTTATATTCTATGCGTAGGTAGGGTATAGGTACTTTTTTGTATGATATTACACACCTTTTATTCCCCGAAAGGTTAGGCAGAGGCACCAGTTCATCAGAACCGGACCCACTCACTTTACTGGAATCTTTTTATCTTTACTTTTAAGTAATTATAGTATGAATAAATCAAAATTGAGAGACAAGGCATTTTCTTCGCAATCATAACAAAGAATCCATTTTTACTGTTAACTAACAATCATTTCTTTGTTAGCACGGCACAGGCCCTATATTCTCAATTTCACGAATTATCTCGTTTTCGAAATTTCGATACAAAATAACCTACAGTTCATCGGTCGCGTTACATTTGGCAATAACAAAAATGAGACAAAGACTTTCCCTTTTGCTTTCCCCATAGCCATTCGCCCAGTGTTTTAGGGGACTTTTGAGCGAAGCGTTTTGAGAAATGTATTCTTATTAAAAGTAATTTTAGTTTTGATGGTTAAACGAAGCTTTTTATGATTTTGCCGTAAGAACCCAACTAGCAACGAAGGTCGTATAAGATTTACTCTTTCGACTATAGATCGTAAGACACTTGTATAAACGATCCTAAAATGTTAAAAAGCTGTATAAAAGCGGCTATCTGGATTAATTTGCATTCAACGCTTTTTGGCTCTATAAACATGTCTAGTAAACGTTTATACGATGAAATCATATCGCATTTACTCGATTGTTGTATAAATGTATCTCTTGATCGCTATTATACAACAATAAGTCGTAAGACAGCTCTTTAAAAGCAACTGAATTGCTAATTTGTCGTCAAACTAGCTATTATAGCACAATCTATCGACATTTAATTTTAACAGCATAATTGTGGAGTAAACGCGGTTCATACGATAAAACAGCATCTTAGTTACTTTTACAGCACTTAATGTCGTATGATAACTCTATGGAATGCTTTTATTCGACTTAACTAATTAGGTTGAGTAAAAGCTTTCAAATTATTCTTTTACAGCCTTTTCGGTCTCTAAAGGTTATTTGAAAGCCATTTTACATCGATATAGTGGTATAAATGCTTTTTGAAATCTTTTACAGCACTATCTGCCATTTTGTTACATGATACCAAAATAAACAACGTAATTTGCTTTTTTTATTCGCAAAATGGATTATAATCGATGGAAAAGGATTAAAAGAAGTGGAGGATTCCGACGTAAAGTAAATAAGATGTATACACGATTGAAACAGTCAAGATCTTCATTGGCTATAACCACGAGTCAAGAGCGTTTAATTGATAGGCGTGAGGGTTCCGTAGCGTATAATAATTACTACTACTATTAGGTACTATTAGGTATTCTGTGATGTAGGTAACAACGGCCATATAGACCACCGTTTGCAATTTATTGAATTTGCCAGTATGTTTTTCTAAGTCATGGGTGTTTATCTTACACTTATTGTGTTTGTTTTTATAATTTTATAAGTTAGTTGGTAGGTACCCAAAGAATTTGACTAAACTATTATTATTATTTTTTTATAATAAAGAGATACTTAAGTAAGTACTTACAATTTTGTTTTGTATTAAGTGATCCTACTTGCAATAATAACATTCGTCGCTTGGATAGTGATAATAAATTGAATATTCTGAACACCAGAAAAATGAGGTGCGCAGTAATAATTTTATTATCTTCTCAGATAATATAAAATGACGTGGTTTTGATCCATTTTTAATTACAAAATGACATGAGTAACATTTAAGCATTATAAAAAAATGTGTTTTCTTCCAAGGCCATTTTGCTTCCTTAAGCTTCTTTAAGTCCTCTTTTTTATGAATTTATCTATATCTAAGTAGACTACCATTTTAAATTGTCACCCATAAAAAGAAAGCTAATTTTACCTAAAATATTGTATTCTATGAACTTACGCAAACCAAATTCAATGTAACTTAACTATTCAATGTGGTTTTTTTTTTTAAGTTAGGTTGATGGTATAGGCAGTTTTTAAACACGGCCGCACGCCCCGTCTCAAACAGAGGCGCAGATCGGCGCTTGTCTGATTGGTCAATCTTTCCAAAATTTAAAAATGTTTCAAAATGTGCAAAAATTTAGCGAAGTTGACGGTATATTAAATTTATTGATTGTAAAATAATTATTTTATACTAAGTAGCTGACCCGGCAAACTCCGGATCGCCCTAGATATAAGTTAGCACGATTATTATAACATTATCTACCCGCTAAAAACTTGGCTGTATGTACTTTGTTATTTTGCCCGCCCAGAATTAAAGAATTTAAAAACAACGTCAAATCAATCAATCTTTTGATTAAAAATGGATAGCCTTTGTTATTTTGCCCGCCCAGAATTAAAGAATTTAAAAACAACGTCAAATCAATCAATCTTTTGATTAAAAATGTATACAACAGTAACGGAAAACTTAGTATTGGAAATTATAAGTAATTGTTGTTTTTTACTAACTTTCCCTCAATTTTTCCAAATTTTCTCACCTTTTCAACCTTCTCTGGACTACTACAAACATTTTAAGACTAAAAGCTAAATCGGCCCAGCCGATCTAGAGTTTTTGCGAGACTAACAAACCACGATTCATTTTTATATATTGGTAGATAGATAGTAGGTAGTAGAAGTAGATAGTAGATTTTGCACTAAAGAACTCTAAACTATCAGTAATGGCGTCCCTAGAAGTCGTAAGATGGAAATCTCATTTCAATCTTTCGACTAACAGCTGAGAGAATGCTCTATGATGATAAATGAGTTGCTATTATTTGCTATTGATGGCGAATTTATTTTAAATGTTAAATTAACATTATTTGTTATTCATTATTTACATAGAAATCTTGGGGCCCCTTGAAATATTAACTTCAATGCTAGGTATATAGACGGAAAAATTAATTCCGCACATGAAAGTAAGACCCTACGACCTAACTTTAACATGTAACTAATTACCTGTCATCATTTGGCTTGATGGCTTAAAAACGTAATGGTTAATACGATGGCAAAATATACTTATATTTATTAGGTTTGACACTTCAACTGACATAAATTACGCGTATAAAATAAAAAGTCTATAAGTGCTGCTTGGGTGCAGTTACACGATAAAAAAGTCGAGTGATTGCAACCAAATTGCTTTATAACTATAAATAAGTCGAATAAAAGCGGTTCTACCGACTTGGAAAAAGCAGATGTGTCGAATAATGGCATTCTGATGGCCATTATGGTACTAATTAGCATTTTAGTTGCGATTACTCGATATTTATTCGACTAAATGGCTACTCATACGACAATCTTACGATATTTACTGGATCTAAAGCTGAGAGAAGTGCGCCCAAATCGCGTTGAGAGAACGTGCACAGAGCATTTACACGACTTTTTAAAGATCCTTCTTACGACCAATAGCTGAAAGAGAAACGTGCTGCTGACTTTTTTACGACACGATTTGCTGGTTGGGAAAGTACTCTTGATTTCTTGAAAGTTTGTAAATTTTATGTGTCTTTACAACTTTTTTCCTTAGAGAAGTACTTACTCATGTTTCTTGAAAGTTTGAAAAATTTTACATGTCTTTACAAAATGTCTTAAAATAAGATATTAAATCATACGGGGGTAAAAAACATTAGCATGTTCGGACATTATAACTAAAAATTTTGTATGACGATATTTCAGTATTCTAATTTATTTACATATTTAAGACACTATATTTTTATATTTTAGTAAAAACCATTTAAATAAGTAAGAATTTCGTATTAAAAAAAAATTATATATGCCTTAAAACTATTTCCTGTGGTCTGTTCAGATTGACAGTTGATGGCTATACACCCGTTAAAAAAATATAATTAATAACAATATCGTTACTATAAATACTGTTACTTACTTGTTCATGTTTCTATATTTCTTCATCAATTTGATAATTACAAGCAATAGGTATTTATTAATAATACTCATCATAAACAATCGGTTATACGTCCTAACGACTTTTCTGTGGACCTTAAAAACGGCTATAAATATCCAGAATACTAAAAAAGTTGGATAATTTGAGAATCATGCACTAGCTACACCGATCAGCTGTCCTAAACCATTTCGTTTTCACCGGAGCGCGTCGAAATGTTTCTTGAATGCAGCTGATAATATTTGTTTTTAGAAATTTGTCAAAGATCGATGCAACTTTCCTGTTCTATGGATTAACTGGTAAGTTTCAGTATTATTATTGCAATGACTTAAGTTCAGGGAACCTTTCTGGGAGTAGTATTGCAAATACAGTTTTTTTTCTTTCTACCCTAAAAATTATAACCGTTATCGATGTTTTAAAACTGAATTGTATTTTCTGTGGATATCTTTTCTGTGGACTAGACGTCCACAGAAGAGACATTTGACCACGGAAAAGTCGTTATTATGAGATTTTAATATATTTCAGTTATTTTCAGCGTCATTAAGCCACTGAAAACCTTAAGTCTCGTTTAGGTATACCTACATTTTAGCAAAGAAGAGAAAAAGAAACGCCGTAGAGTATAAAAACAGATTATTATGAGGAGAGTATTTCTATGGAGGAGAGCAAGAGCTGACTGAGGAAAAGATGACTGAGACTTAGAAAAAAGACGCAGAAAGCATAAAGAAATACTAAGAAGGAACATATCGGATGAAACCATAAAAAATAAGATTATTCTGATTGCTATTACAGCAGATGTTAATAAATTTTAATATATTGCAGATGCGATTCATACTTGGGTATAAGTTACCTTTTCAAGGGACCTTTCAGGTTCAGATATTTTACATGCTTTTAGGTTAAAATATCTGAACCTGTTATGTATGATATGTTCAGCCCATCCTTATCCCGTAGGATCATCAGGCGTAGCAGGATTCTCCAGGGGGAGAACCCTGCTACGCCTGATGCTCAAGCCTACCTTTATTATCTACCTATCATATATCTAGATTCATATAAAAAAAGAGCCTTAGGATCTCGTGAAATTTGATTATTAGGTAGACCTATCTTGTCAGTCCATAGATATTCCATAAGCTAATAGATGAAACAATGTAATGCCGTTACCGTGCCTACATATATTTTTAAATGATACTTGTATATAGGTACTGAAACAACGTGACTTAACATTTAATAATTCATTACGGCATCTTCAAGCTAATAATCACTAAGGATAGATACCGTTTCAACGGCGTCAGGTCAGGTGGTATCAGAACACTATTTTTGCAATTATCTGTAAAACACACACTACCGTCTGCGTCGTCGGTTTCCGCAACCACTACCACTAACGCCGAAAAAACCCTCTACTTCGAAGATCTTCACTTTGATGCCTCTTTAATTTTTCTAAAGCTAAACTAATAACAAATCAATCTTTCTTTGATGATTCTGATGAAAATATTTTTTCAGTAAGAACTGTACAACGTTAAGTGTCCACAGAAAAATATCTTCTGTAGACCATATATATTTTTGTTGTATTAAGTGGTTCTAAGGATTTAAGGAAGTTATTTTGTGTCAAATTTCATTCTTGATTGTTTTTAGTTACTTAAATAAAAGTAGAGTACGAAATATTAAAACTGTAACTTGATTCTTTCTTTCCTGTGGAATTTGGTCACTTCTGTAGACCAAAAAAAAAGTAAATGGTTAATTAATCACAGCCCATGCGTGAATGATCTCGCTCACTATTTTATTTATGTTACATATGTCATTAGCAATCAATAAAGTCTAATTTTGAAATTATAGCAGCATTTTTATTTTATTTTTTTTCAGAGACCGCTTTTGTTTTTTACCCACGGGTTAAGAATGACCCGCCTTATCTCTCACTCAGCAGATTATAGACAACTTTAGATTGCTTTCCCAAACTTTGGAATGATGCGGCTTCTTCCGACTTTACTTACTTTACTTTTGGCCAATCTCCGTTGGGAATCAGCCGAAACAATTCGTCACCAAATCTCGTGGGTAATGGGTATACTGGTAAGCAAATAGCAGGAAAGAACATTATATTAATGCCACAAAACACTTAAATTTTGAGAGTTTTGTGATGTCCTTGTCATTTGTGATCTAATTATTCCCTTTGCTCCAAGCGAAAAAGTTCTTAGATTTTGAAATCTTCATGTTCTTAATATCTAAGGTAATCTAAATAAGGAATAGGAAGAAAGATTTGATTGTTGGTTTGCATTGAATTGAATAGGCTCCGTAAGTACTGAACTGAACCCCTTAGACTGAACTGATTTGTAAAGTTATTTCACTGTTGGGAAACTTGGGAAGCTACACTAACACCCCGGTTGACTGGCTATAGAATGTTCTCAAAAATTCAGAACGCAAGGCAGTACAAGTACGCGTGTCAGCTACAGCTTTATTAATACCTAAACTAGCTGTGGCCATTTTTTTCACATTGAATAGTGACTTTTTTATATTTTCTCAACGTTAAAACCTTTCCTGACCCTAAACAACAAAAGTCATTTCATAAACAAAATAAGCCAAATCGGCTTAGACGTTTTGAGTTTTAGGGAGACAAACGAACAGCAATTTATTTTATATAGGTACTTAGATAATATTACTATCGTCTTAACTGACTGTGTGACACACAACAAAACACAATCTTCAGCCCAACCAAACCCCTTGAAATTTACGTATCTTTTATACCATGCGAAAATAATAATAATAACACATTACACTCAGAGCCCCTAACTAGGAAGAACCTAGAATCTAGGGTGCCCGAAACGAACACAGAGACAAACATCACACCCAGACCGGCAACAAACATAAATATTCATTATATCAATATTGGCCCCGCCCGGGAATCGAACCCGGGTGCACACGATATAAAAGTTATAAAATAAAAAGTTAGTTTAACTAGGTACATATACCTATGTACCTAGTTAAACTAACTTTTTAGAGCAATCAAGTGACTGATGTAAACTTAAAATAAAAATTGTAGTAACAGAGATAAGTGAGTTAGTTCCTATTCTAGGAGGCTAGTCTTCCTGTGACATCACAAAGCCCTATCTAACCTAGTTTTTACAGCGTCGGGTGTCGACGGGCCTGTCGGAGATTATAATTATTTACGGCGTCGCACCCCCGGGATACGGGCGAGATGGGTTTTTGGTATGAAGGTGAAGGTAGGAGTATTTTAAAAGTATAAAAAAAAAACCTGTTTTAAGAATGATAGAAGTTTATATTATAACAAGGAGTCTTCTTTTTCTTCTCTCTTAAGAGCTGTGCTCTTGTCGGTGGAGCCTCCTCCATTCACCCCTGTTCCCCGCCAGCTTCTTGACCATCTGATACGACTCTGCACTGACTCGCTCCTTTATTTGGTCGAAGTAGCTTCCTCTTGGTCGTCCACGCTGTCTCTTTCCTTCTATAATGTTAGTAATCAGTGCGTCGTTACGTAACAGATGGCCTATCATCTTTCCCCTTCTACAAGGAGTACAGTGATGTATTATGTATGAGGGTGGTCTGTTAAAACACGAGCGCAGAGAGAGTTTCTGAGCGTTGCGAGGAAAAAATGGCTTGAAACTTAGACAAGCGAGGGCGTTACCTCACCCGAAGCAGAATAACTTCATCCCCAAGTTGTATTGTATATTCTATTGTATATTTTTTTCCATTCAAAGAGAAAATTCACATATAAAAGAGCAGAATCTTTGTAACCTTATTCTGCTTACCTAAGTCCATGAAGCTATGAAATGAACCTACTTAATTATTTTCGGTATGGCTTAATTTTAAAGTTACAATAGAAGTTAATTTATATTATAAACGACACTGAAATTGACAAAACCGCAATATGAGACCAGAATATTTAATCCGACCTCTGAAATGTTCACGAAAACTTTTATTGTTTAGGTAGAGCGGGAATTTATACAACAATCTCTATTCCATTTTAGTAAGATACTAAACCTTGTAACTTGCCTTGGTTATATTTAAAAAAATAATTATTTCTTAGATTAAAACTAATATCAATCATTATTGACATATGTCAGTCGAACGTAATCATAACATTATCTTATTAGGGAGCAGACTAGGTACACTTTTTGGTCAATTCCAATCTGTTGCGATACTACTGCTATAGTTATAGCAAAATTGATTACGAGACCAAATGTGTATTTTCTTGAGAACGTACTGTTTCTACTCTACTTTTATTCGATAGTTACGTTTTGCGCGATGAGACTAAGGGCCCGGTGGACCGCAGAGGTCTACGAAACCCTGACGAGGATCTCAGTTGACATGACAAAAAGTTATATAAGTAAGTAGTACAGCTTGGCACAAAAATCTTGAAAATAATGGGGGCGCCACTATGTATGTAGAGTTAGAAATTTTTAATCATTTTCTACTTAAATAAAACACTATTTAAGCCCAAAGTTATTCCAAATAAAATAATAACTAATTCACGATCTGTTTCTTTACAGTATTAATTTTTTAGGTTTTTCAACTTAAGATAAAAATGGTTCCGTTTCAAGACACCATTGCCATGCAGTACCTATCTTTCTTAGTTTTTGGGAATATGGTAGAAATTTAGCTGCAAAGGGTCTATTGAAATCAGCTGAATTTTTTTAAATTACTCTGGAAAAAAAAACTGTGGGATCCACTGCTTTTAGTTAAAGGGAATAAGTCTCTCCGTGTGAAGGTACGATTTAAATAAATAGTTTCAACACCGTTGTCCCTCGAAGGGTTGAATGTAATGTTGGACATATTATTTTTAGCGACATTCCAAATAGCTCAGAAATTCGAACCCTTACAGCGTTTTGTGTTAAATGCTGAAATAAAGACCAAACTTTGTCCTATAGGTATTTTCAAATGGTTTACCAAGAGTATTTATAGATTCTTTTTATCTGGTCTACTTCAAACAGGCCCCACCCAACGTAAGGTCTATGAAAAGACTTCTAATCAACCATTCTTCAGTGCAACGAGTTTTCAGATGGTACTTGGAGACTGGAGCATTCGATCGCCGCTCAGGCCGAGGGCTACGACAAAAGTGCTTCGAAATGAACCTTAAGAGACATAGCACAGCTAAAGTAGCGCCACCCGAGAAAAAAATAAATATCTTCTAAACTAAGGCAAATATCAAAAATGTGAAACAGTATTCCCCTAGATAATTTAGCCTTGTATTTTTAGGGCATTGTTGTATAACTTTTAGGTTAAAGACCACAGAAAAAAACTGATTGTTGCCAAAAGTGGCCGTTTTTAGCAATAATCAGTTTCTTTCTGTGGTCTTTAACCTAAAAGCTATACAACAATGCCCTAAAAATACTAGGCTGAATTTTCTAGGGGAATACTGTTTCACATTTTTGATATTTGCCTTAGTTTAGAAGATTTTTTTTTTCTCGAGTGGCGCTACTTTAGCTGTGCTATGGCTCTTAAGTCGTGGGTCCTGTAGCTCCTCGTCAGTCGTGTTAGTCTTGGTCAGCCGTCCCATATCTAGTTTCTTAGTTTGGGATCAGCGCAGCTTTCCCTCTAAAATCTCGCCTTTGTTGAATGAGACACGACCGAAGGTCTTTTTTTATACATAGCATGACGATTACCTACTTCTTAATCTTATTACTGAGTAGGCATAGTAACACATTAATTGTTCTTAAAGAGCCAGTTTACCGCGATGCTAGCGCCATTCGCGAAAAAATTAATATCTTCTAAACTAAGGCAAATATCAAAAATGTGGCACAGTATGACACTAGATAATGTAGCCTAGTATTTTTAGGGCACTGTTGTATAGCTTTATAGTTAAAGAACAAAGAAAGCTACAAAATGTTGTGTATGTTGTACAACAATCTGTGTATAATTTTATTCTTTTAAGTTAGGACTACTTTACTGTGCTCAAAAAATACTAGGCTACATTATCTAGTTTCATACTGTGCCACATTTTTGATATTTGCCTTAGTTTAGAAGATATAAATTTTTTTCGAGACTGGCGCTAGCATCGCGGTAAACTGGCTCTTAATATCTTTAAAATTTTATTAAATAGGTAAGTAAATATAGTGTTATTATGTTGCGTTCCGTATTATTCTTCAATAGAATGCTTTTATTACAAGACTTTGCTTTTATTATTAGCAATAAGTATTGTAATCTCTGGCTATAACAAATTGACACCCAAAAAGCTGATCAAATAAGATCGGTATAAAAGGTTGTCGCCCAAGTCTCTAGGCCAAGTTCATCTATTTCTTCTTCGTCAAGCAAAATGTCGCTTCAGTTCTTCTTTGCCGTCGTGTTCGGGTTGGTGGCCGGCGCCGCTGCTAGGTAAGAACTTAGTAAAATTATTATTATGAGCCTGTGCTGTCCCACTGCTAGGCAAAGGCCTCTCTCCCCTTTTTCCATTAATCGCGTTTTTGCGCGGTCTGCCACCAGTTTTAATGTGAAAATTTAACAGAGAATAACAAAAATTTCTTACCTTCCTTGCAGCGAATATGCTCTCTTCAACTTCACGGCTTCAGCCACCGTCACAAACTGGTCCGAGCAGTCCGACACCGCTCTCTCCAGCGCTGGTCTCTCCAAAGCCACCATCGTGATCGCCAACAACACTTCCTTCCGCCGAGCGGTCTTCTTCGCCCTCGTCAACCCCCAGTCTGACGGAGCTGGCATGGCCGGAGTCAGGACTCTTGGTTCCTACAATCTATCAAACTACACTGATCTAGAGATCAAGTGCCGTGGACAAGGAGAGTACACCAGCTTCAAGGCTATCCTGAGACACAACGGAGAGAACAACGACCCTTACTACACTTACCAGCAGATCTTCACGGTGAGAACTAAGTACTTATATAATAAGTGCGAAAACAGATGAAAATTCCTTAAATTAGTGATCACGTCATAAACAGCGAAATAAGTTTAAATTTGAGCCAAACAAAAGAACACCAAACAAATACAATGTTTTATCGTATTTCCAATAGGATACACTTTAATATCATTATAATAAAATAACACATCACATCACAGGTGCAATTGAGCTACGGAGTAGTCAAAAGTCAGTATTTTTCTCAAAATAAGTAGATATGTACCAAATTAGATTACCGCGGTTCAGTCGGCATAATGTTTGACATTGACATCGTAGGCTGTTTGTGTGTATGCTGCACCCTAGATACAGTTTCTACCTAATAGGCTCCTTGACACTTTTCGGAAAAATATTGTAAAATATTCGTAGGTTTATTTTATGCACTCCATAATTATCTTTTTCTAGAAAAAGCCTTTTATACAAAAATATTTGTAAAGTTATTGTAAACCAAAAGTTTTCATATTTAACATTCCATATTTTATTGTTATAGGCATAGGTTCCATATTTTATTGGAAGCTCTGAGTGTGCTGCATTATTAAAATAAACTGCACTGTTGCATTGGTGTTTACTGTAATAATAGTGTAGTATTGATAAATAAATAAACAACTTCTTCGTAGCTAGTTGGCAGTGATGCGGACTGAGATGCGTGTGCACCCGGGTTCGATTCCCGGCGGGGCGAACTTTGTTATGGTGAATATCGATATTTGTTTCCGGTCTGGGTGTGCTGATCGTCTCTGAATATGTTGCAGGCACCCTAGATACAGGTTCTTCCTAGAGTGATGCGTTATTATTATAATTATTAATCCTTTCCCCACAGGGCCCCAGCAACTTCAGCGTAGTGTCCCTCCCCCTGAGCGACTTCAAGCCCTACTCCAAGGGCGTGGTAGTGGCAAACGGCACGGCTCTGAATACGGCAAACATCACCAGCATCGGCGTGCAGATGTACGCTGGCAAGTACGAGACCTTGAAGCAGAGCGGACCTTCCACTCTAGAGATTGACTGGATTGCTGCTGTTTAAGATACCTATACCTTTACCAATGTCTTTAAACCTGTGCATCACCTGCTATTTGTAGACTTTATGTATTAAGTAATTATAATTTTGCTTTATCTGCAGTTTGGCTATATTATTTTTAGGTTAATAGTTTAGGTTCGAAATTAATGATCTGGTCAAAAGGTTGAAGAAATTAAAAGTTTCCCCTTAAATACTTGAAACTTTAAGGGCAGGTTTAACTAAGTGTTCCTTCAACTTTTTAACTACACAACGTTAACTTTTATGTCTGTGATTAAATAATATGACATGATTGAAAATTAGCAGTAGCTTGGTAGCTGAGAGCACAGAACAAGGAATATGCTCTCTGAGCCTCAAGACGAACATTAGGGATACTTTTTATACTTACCTTAAATCCCACTAAAAATATTATTGAGTATTTTGTGATTTGAAGGGAACTTGCACACTATTATTATGTATAAGAAGTTGATAACCGTTACAATCATATTACGTCTTCCTTTTAGCCTTTTGAAACTTAACTTAGCCGTTGCCAGCGCTAGAAACTAAGGTTAAACAGGGAAACCCAATAAACTCAAGTGAAGTAAATGAAGGTAACTTCGCTTCATCAGCCACTATAGGCAAAGTGGGAGGAACAAACAACAGTGGCCAAAAGTTTTACTATTGAATTGTTAGAATCACCCAACTTTGGCGTAGGTAACTTGGTAAGTAATGTAATAGATAGGACGCACGAGTGAAAATAAATATAACGTCCAGCCTAGCGACACACCTCGGACACTTCTAATAAATAAACCGCTTTGCTTCGCGCACAGCCGAAACTCGTGTACGTGCACGCGAACCATGCTTCTGTGAGTGAGTTAAGACGTGCTATTTTTGTACTGAGCGCTCACTGAGCGGTAACTGAGAGGTAACCAAGTGCGGGCGTCATAAACACCCTGATACGGAAGCTCTTTGTGTAGTCATTAGGGTGATAGAGGTGGGATGGTTTTTGTGCTGGCCTATTATGCGTGCCTAAAATATTATGTTGTGTAGATAGAACACAAACATCCTTACAATGTGAATCTGGAGTTAGCTCGTTTCCGCCTTGAGTCTATGACTGCTACTAATTTCATGAAGGAACTTGAGTGATATTTACTGAGTAACTGATACAGTTAGACGTTGAAGCGCTAAATTAATTGCCTACCTCGCACTACTTTTGGCAACTTTCAGTTCGCATAGTTTAGTTTGGTCCCTGTTACGTAAGTTTTTAAGTATAAGTAGGTACTTAAGTGACTTATTTCACCTAGTGTACGCTAATATTGCAAAGAGTAAAGATTTGATTGTTTGTTGGAATCGAACCTCCAAAACTAAGTGACCCATTTTAAAGTTTTTCCACCAAAAGTTTCCTTCATTATCCCTGATGAAATTAATGGCTATTACCTAGGCTGTAACGAATTATTATATCGTTGAGAAGGTAAAATTAATAAGTATTTTATTTATGTACTTTGCTTTTTAAATTATTGAATACGTCGCTAGAGATTATGTAGGTTTCAGTTGGTCCTTTTTTTAACTCTGTTCCACGAAAAAACAAAGAAAAAAACATTTTTATTAAAATCTGGATAGCTTTCGACGTCAGCGTCGATTTTATCAGTTATTGAACAGGTTCCCGCCACTTCCCATAAAGTATTACAGCGTGCCTCTATCTCACGTTCCTATCGGAATTTAGATATTTTTTAGAAAATTCAACCCTACAAGTAATAAAGAAAAAGAGTAATTCGTTTTCTGGATGCAACATTTATTATCTAAAATAATTTTAATAATAGTGATTAAACAACACACAAAAACACCAATCCGAAAACCTCGCAAATAACTTACAGTCAAAACGTTACTATAATTCTATGGAATAAGTATTATCTTCGGTACCAGTGTCAAATTGACAACTTAAAAACTAAGTTCTACTCTCTACATTTAACCTTAAAAATAAATATTACAATTAAAAACGTTCACTTTGACTATCAAGATTATAAATAACTACATACAACAAAAATTCCCTCCCTAAAACTTCCCAAACAAAAATATACTAGAAATAATTAAATCAAAAATGCATCACACAAATCATAGATCAGTCATAAGAATACAAAATCAAAACAACTTATATTTCTCAAAAATATTTAAAGGATTCTTATATTTTCATTACTCTACCTGAAGTGGGCGTTGATTTTCTACCATACTAGTCACAACGTTTCCAGTCGCCTTACCTTTTAGGACGCTGTCTTTATCAGCTACTACCCTATTGATTATATTAGCTACATCCTTATTTTCAATTATACTAACATGGTTACCTTCCAGGTAGTGCACTGTGACGGTGCTCTCAGTAAACTTATCTAGACCGTAATTTTCTTCCACGACTAAGTAGGTGGGATTTTCTTTAGGCCTAAGGAGGATGATGGGGGATTTTAGTTTCCTAATAGCCTTTGAGTTGAAGTTCAGAATGACCTTGATGCGGTCATAGGTGACTACGGAGACGGCAGCAATGAAACTGTCTGAATATTTTCCTTGTACAGGGCAAGCGTTGATTCCATAAGCCACTCTTTCCTCATACGATTCTATCTCAGCCAGTTTTCCCATGAGTTCATTAGTGACGTCATTGTTGGGAGCGACCACGTCTATGGTGTGGCAAATAAGGCTGTTCTGCAGCTGCGTATCGTTCCTGAAGTTGATGGTCATCGTCAGCATTGAGTAGAGGAACTCAGGTGCTCCGTCGAGGCAGAATACCACGCCCTTGTGACCTGAGACGACAAACATTCCATTAATAACTATTTTCAGACAACATAGAGTTCAAAGACATGTAAGGAATTATGACTGACCTTCAGCTTCCAACTTGGCTGCTAGCTCCAAGATGAGCTGCGATCCGAAACTGTAACCTAACAGCATGAAAGGTGCTCCAGGCGAGAGACGAGATCTGACAGACTGTGAAATAAAAGATTATATTAAAGCTTGGCACTTACAAACAAATTAATATTAAAACTCTTCAATGAATGTAATTCATTCATCGCAACCAAGATACGTCCACTGTTGGATATGGACATAGTCTATTCCCTAGATTTTCACTACATTTGAGGGTTTTGCCGTAATTGCTACGCTTGGCAATTTGCAGTATGCCTTTTCAAGTGTTTTATCGAAAATCGCTGCTGCTAGTCCTTCGAGTGTCCCCTTAGTCCTCTTTTAACACACCTACGGTAAGAGATGGGTTGGTAGTTTTCGATGCTGCCACCACAAGGCAATACATATATTTTGTCTACATAAGATGGAACCTTGGCAAATGGCAAAGCTTCCAATTCAAATCCCAAAAAAGACCCTTACCTGGTGAAGTCTGTTGACCATCTCCTCCCCAGTCTCGTTCCTGTGCTCGAACCCGAGCTGCAGCACGCAGACCTTGGTCTTCAGACGGCGGCAGAGCGGCTCCAGGGCTGATGCACAACCTTCCAGACCAGGCAGCATGAACATTATGTTCTCTGTCTCGTGGATCGCTTCTTCTCCCTAAATACAAAGCAGAGTTTCGAGTTAAAATATGATTTTGGTAGAGTTTAGGTAGAGTTACGATAGTGCGTTTGTGAATGGGCCAATTTCATTTGGCATTGATGGTCCTCCTAAAGCAGAAGTTTGTTATGCATTCGTAGCATGATTTGGACCAAGAGGTCTTGTTGTTAAATTTGATGCAAACCCATAAGGGAAGAAGCTTCTTGCCTAGCTAAGTTACTAACAAGTTTAAACAACGCATTTCCGGATGATAGCTTTTAGATTAAAATTCTTGAAAGAAACGTTCTTGTCTGATACTTAAACTCATAAAATCAAACCAAAATATTCTTTATACTCAGCACTCAGCCCCATGAAAATCCATCAACTGCTTATATTTCCGTAGGTTTTAATTAAAATGAACTAGCCAAATAACTGCCGCTGCTTCTACCTTACCTTCTACTACCTTTCAAATTAAAGAAAATCCACTTAACAACTCCCTTACCTCCTTTCCATCAGTGACCATAGTCGGCATGTAGATGAAGGGTTCAGAAGCCAACTTCTCATCACCGAAGTTCCTCATGAGGACTCGGAGACCAGCAGCACCCTCTGGTACAGGGCGGGCGGCAGAAGTGGAAGCTGCTGCTTCACGCTGGGCTGTCAGTTCTACCAGTCTGCGGGAAGTATTAGTTTGTTAATTTAGATTCTCTTCACGAATTAGAAACAATTTTTTTCTTATCGAGTATGGCGGTCAATTTATGGATGACAAATATTCAATCTGGAGTGCATATGGCCGCTGGAGCCCAATAGACCTCCTAGTTTTATCGATGGGGAGACCAAAAGATTAATGTGCTAGTCAGGTTTCCTACAGTATTTTTCTATGCAATCGCAACTTGCTTCCCTCGAGGAAATGGACCCCAGATGGCTAATGAGTTACAGTTAATCCAGTTCTTAACAGAGTCTACCTCAATCAATTAACAATAAAACAAACCTGGCAAAAGTGAGCGTTCTAATATCCTGGGCAGTGAGGAAGATCTCGAACTCCCGCTCGAGGGTCTGTTTGATCTCGACAGCCATCATGCTGTCCATGCCGAGCTCGGCCAGCGAGACCTGCTGCGAGACCGTCTTCAGATCCTTGATACCTGGTAAGAATTAGAAAAACCGTGATCTAGAGGACGCAGTACGGGCCATTAAGCGTAGCGTTCTCCTATGTTTATGCAGTAGTCAAACACCCCCACAAGGTGATAAGACAATCTGGTGAATTTTGCCGAATTACAATACAATAGATGAGGGTCGCTCGAGTCAAGACCAGAAGTTTTGGTGATTTATGGGGTGGGCCTAAAGTATTTCAAATCCGCTTAAAGGAGGAACTGGAGTGCACACAGAATACCTGGAAGAATTTCTCAACAACTCTCAAGATCGTCGAGGGTGGCGGCGATTTGTTCCGGTTCTTTACTCCCTAGTGGAGACTGGGCACAAGTAAGAAGGTTTACGCTTAGCACAAGACGTCTTTCAGTTATGATGATGAAGAAACTCCTAAATAAATTTAAGACACTTCAAATTAAAGTTACAAATTACCCATAATCTGAGCGACAGCATCAACAATATTCCCGCAGCCAGATCCACCAGCCTTCTTCTCAGCTACAACGATGGAGGAGACAACGGGCTCATCCTGCTTCAGGAACTTGTCCAGGGCCGAGAGGCAAGAGGAGATCCTCTGCTGAAGAGTGCCTCCGATTTCCAGCTGGACATCTTCGTCTTGCATATCAGCTACTAGACCCACCTGATCAAAGTAATTCTCGTATTTAACTATGAAGAAATTATAAAGTGGTACCTACAGTAGCGTAACAATTTTGTCTATAGCCTCGTGTGCACTGTACTGTAATACCAAAGAACAAGAGCTTTATTTGCAATAAAGTTAAACCGGAAGTGTTAATCTAAACGAGTCCGTGACTGTACTCCTGTAATCCTGAAATGGCACCATTCAAAAAGTGATATGATGTTGATAATAATAATGTAAACAACCCTCATCAGGGACAAAGATCTCGAATTCCTCCAGGTCCCTGAGACCCATTGCTGCCCTATCCTTTTTGACCTAAGCATCTATTATACTTATCATCTACTTCGGAGTAGCTATATGGTATGAAAAACAATATCAAATGTTAATAAATAATTTGAAGCCAATAGCTATACTCACATCACCAATAGCTCCCCATTGAATAGCCAAGGCGGGAAGACCAAGTTTCTTCCTCCATTCACAGATCCTCTCCATCACAGAGTTGGACATACCGTAGTTGGTCTGACCGGCATTACCACGGCCGCAAGATACCGATGAAAACACTACGAAGTCCCTATTAAATATTGAATGTTATTCAGAGTAGATAATAAACATATTATGGCAAAAGAGGATGACGAAGGCTTAGACATTATCTTCATACATAAGTTTAAGACGAAAGTTAAAGAAAGTGAAAAACTAGATTAAGAAAGGGCTCTAGGGGAATTGCTTTTCTGTCGATAGCCTGGCTCTTCAGAAGAGAACAGTCGTACGAGCATACATCATTAGACAGCAACCGCAAAGTTTATGTATCTTTGTCAACTTAAATAAAAATGTAATAAGCAACAGATGTAGTTTAAATGGCGATTGTTCACCACTTTTATCAAAGAGGTAAGGGATATTAGGTTTTTAATTTACCATACCAACCTCAATAAGGTCATGTTTAATTTCTCTAACCAATAATACCAACTCTACTCACTTCAATTTCGGGCACAGTTTCTTCGACAGCCTATCCAAGTGCATAGTCGCAACAGCCTTTGGAGAGAATGAGGTCTTAAACGTCTCCGGAGTCTGATTCTGGAAGATGGAGTCTTTCAAAACCACAGCCAAGTTGAATATGGCTTTCACAACGCCGAGTTGGTTGGCTGCTTTCAGCATTGCCTCGCATCCTTCCGCTGTTGTCACGTCGTGTGTTGAGATTTGGACATTTGCTTCGTAGAATGACCAAGCCCTGAATATAGGATAATATTGAAAAAAAAAAACAGAATTACCTACAATAGAACATGGTTCAGAGACAGTAGGTGTATAGTATAGTATAGTTTTTTAGCCTATTTGCCACTTTATATTGTAAAAATTTGTTGAATCTAATAAAAATTGTGCTATGATCATTTAAGAACTTTCAAAGTCGATCAAAAACTCTAAAATAGGATTCCATCTATCTGATCTGTTAAACTATGACGCGTCTGCTCTAAACGCCACAAGCAAACCAAATTCACTAAACATGAAATCTAAGCAGTAAAACTCTTACCTCATCCTAGAAGCCTGGTAGCCGTTAGAGATTCCCCTCCTGGAGGTGAGCAGTAGCTTCCTGGCTCCCCTCATGATGAGCCAGTCAGCCAGCTCCAGACCGAAGCCACCCAGACCTCCGACGATCACGTATACGCTCTCATCGTCACACATGTACCTGAGTGGAAGGTTTTAAATTGGTGACAAAGTGTTAAAATTGCTTATTGAAAACAAAAATCATATTTAGATTCAAAGAATTATGTAATTGAAGGACCAATTATTTTAACAAAAATTACTATAACGTAAGTACTTACACTAGCAGAAAACAGTATGATCAAAGACTACACTATTTGGTGTTGTAAATAAGATATGTTTCTTAACTGATTTTTTTTTGTCTTGTTGACTATATAAATGGTTAGATGTGTGGTTTTCTTGATGACCTGATGCTGAAACTAATTTAAAAACGAATCCATTAAAACCTATTTTCAGTGGCGTTGGCGTGTAATGATTTATCTTTGAGACAAATTAAAAGATCGCATTTTACTTACCGAGGCAAAGCATCAACAGGGCAAACAGCAGGTTTGACAGGTCTATGGCTTCTCTCCTCATCCCTGATCTTCACAATGACCTTGCCGATATGCTTGCCAGCAGCCATGTAGCGGAAGGCTGTCTCCACTTCATGTTTCTCAAACGAGCAGAAGGTGAGAGGTCTGACGGCTCCACTTTCAATACCAGTCAGGAGAAGGTCTTGAAGACGCTAGTAGACAAATAAGAGAATTTGTTGATATTTCATCTAATCTGATCAAACCATATAACAAATGATAGACGTCCATTGCTGGGCATAGGTCTCCCAAACAGATTGCCTAAAGGACAAACATTTAGGAGAGTGTTCGCCATAATTGGCGATCGATTTAACGAAGAACGCTACATGTCCTTCGGCTGTTGCCTTAGTCGCCTTTTACGACACATATGGTATGATATGTAGTGGTGGTATTCTATGCCGCCACCGTATGACTGTATGAACTGGTATCTGATGTAAAACCAAACGAAAGCTCCATTTGAAGAGTAAACCTTAAAAATTCAAGAAGATGCTAAAGAATTAAGTCGTATGGTGTTAATCGAGTTTGGTCTTTGGGTCAGAAAAAGGCAAGTTAACATTAGATCCTTACCTTCCTGAATTCAACGCTCTGGTCGAAGATGTAGTCCAACATGATGCCGTGGAAGGATGTCTCCTTGAGGAAGAAGTGCATGCCGATAGGCGTGTTGTTGCTGATGTCGAACTTGCCGATCTCGAGGAAGCGGCCGCGGTAGGCCAGGCAGCGGATTGAGGCCTGGTCAAATAGATAAATTTCAAGATTGTTGCCTTTATAGACGATGTTTTTGTAGAAGCAGTAGACATTGCCGAAGGGGATAGAATTTTTTTCTGGTAATCAAGTAATTAGGAGTTAATACTATCACGTGTTCTTAAACTTATAAGAGCAGTCCCCCAATTTGAATATGCTAAAATAAAACAAATTTCTGATTTGAGAATGCTTAGGATCTTGCCTTACTTAGATAAAATTTACCTTGAGGTCTTTTAGATATTACCTAGCTACGTGTTAAATTCAAAATATTATACAGTTTCAACCAGGTTATTACATCACTCAACTACTAATATTCAAGCTTTGGAATTATTTCATTACCTGCAGCTTCTCATCGGAGAGTGAGTTGAGCACAATGTCGACACCCTTTCCTTTGGTCTCACGACGGATCATGTCTTCAAACGAGCAGTCACGGGAATTGCCGATGTTGCTATCTGTTTCAAAAAGGAAATTTGACAGGCTAGTTAGGACATATTTAGGTAAATGTGGATTTCAATCGGACGAGCAAATGCTTAATCTATCACCATCCATTTAAATTATTTTAGAGTAAATAAACTGAGGCGCACCGGAGGACGCAGAGTAGGAAGATCCTCTACACAACAAGGTGATCAGATGACCTGATGAAGGCTGCGTCCAGCAGTGGACGTATTACGGCTGAGTTGATGATAATGATGAACAGATTTACAGCATTATTTTATTGTTCTGCCTGCGCTCGCAAATATTATATGTAATCTAAGATAAGAATGCTGGCTTGCTCTATATAAACGACGCTAGAGCATGCGGACACTTGATTCGATCATTCTTGATTGTTCGAACAGATCACCCTCCCGAGCGGTCTCTTCAAATCAAACGTACCTTTGAGTGCAGGGAAGAGTTTCTTGATGAAAGCCCTCTTCTCAGCAGTACCGACGGTGGTGAAGACCTCGCAGCCATAATGCAGTGCCACATTGATGGCAGCTTGGCCAACTCCTCCAGAACCGGCGTGGATGAGGATTGAGTCGCCACGTTGGATTTGACCCACCATTACCTTAAGAGATAAGATGATTTCTCATCAATTTTAATTTAAAATCAAATTTAATTTCAGAAGCGATAAGAAAATTAAAAGAACAGATTTGATTTAACTACGGATAAAATTTAAAATCTCTTACATTGTATTGAGATCTTATGAAAACAAAATGTACCGAATACAAATTATATAAAAAAAGAGATCAAGTGAAATGTAAAGTTAAACATTATTTTCAGGATTAGGGTAACATGCCCTATTACGGCGCGTTTTGACGACATTTTAAAGTAGGGTAAGAAATTAAACATTTCTAAATATTTTAGCAGATATTTAAATTTTTTTTTGCAACTCATCAAAATTATATTTTCTATTTCAGTTGTCGTTTTATTTATTTTAGAGTGATAATTAATTTTAAATAAATATTTTTTCTGACAATTCGGAATTCCTATTACGGCGGCAAAAACAAGTTTGAAGCCCATTACGGCGGTAAGCACAGCCTATTACGGAGTATGGGATGACAACACACGCACGATGAAACAATTTCATCTCAGCTCATGGGTCCGTGAAATCAGAAAATGGTATGCAATGGCTGTAATTGTTACTGGCACTGTACATAAATACAGGTTCTTCCTAGTAAGGGGCTATTATGATAATATTTTGTGTATCAACTATTTAATAAATGGCCTCGCGCTAAGAAGTTTCTAGTAATATAATTAGTTTAGGAAAGACGAATAATCAATATTTGGCTGTATGGGCTACTATGTTTCTTTGCCTGACCTGAACGGGCGAATAACAAAACAACAAGCAATAAATCAATCTACGGCATCGTAACGTTCTCCCATCTCTCCGCACAACGGAACGGAATGAATTTAATATGAGGACGATTTTTTTTAATAAGCCGCGCCGATAAAGAAACGATTTGAAAATGGCGGCCGAACGAATGCTATCTCGCGTATATTAGTATGAGGAGAGAGTTGAGAAAAAAGACAGCCCATTCAACGGCCGCCATTTTGAGATCGTTTCTTTATGTGAGCAGGTTATACCCATAAAAGCGTTTTTTGTGCAAATTCGGCTAGCTTATTAACATAATTTTTCATATTTATTGTAAATATACATTCATTGAAGTTACAAATGATCATTATTTAATGTCTGTTGACCAGGTCAATATCTCAGTAGAGGCTCGACAAAAGTTTGTTCAAGAAGGAAGATTTTGGCACAATTTTTGCATTTTTCTCTAAATTTCCATAATTTTTTGAAGTTTTTAATATTTGTTTGTATTCTTTGGACGACAAATAAAATATCGTGAATTATTTTCATTAAAATTTATCGAGCCGTTTCGGAAATTAGTGCCTTTGGCAGACAGACGGACGGATGTAAAAGACCCATAACCATAATCAATAAACTGATACAAACCTAAACTGAGAACTTCCTCTTTTCTAAAATCGGTTAAATATAGGTACTAAAACCCTTCTTCTGAATTTAAAAAATACTTTTGTGAAAATCGGTTTTTACAAAATTTAAATAATCGTGGACAAACATACATACAGGTCAAATCGATAACCTCCTTAACCTCTTTATAAAACAATTACTGTTCGTTTTTCTCCAACTTTAATTTGAAAAGGCCCGGACGAGGGTTTTAATAATAATATTATAAATGACAAAGTTTGTAATAAAGGATGTCTGTAACTCTTTCACGTAAAAACTACGAAATAGATTTTAATGAAACCTTACAAATAAAACATATTTGCGGTAAAGTCTAGTAGTAAATTATTATAGTGATGGGACAATACGATAAACCTAATCTTAGTATACATTTTTGTGTAAGTTTTTTTAATTATTTACTTACCGTGTTATTCATAAAAAGTTAAAGTGCATTTAAGTTTGACGTATGTATTTGACGTATGTCAATTTAGACAGAATTTCACGTATTTACCATACAACAAACCAAATAAGTAGACCTGCAGTAAAGCTTTTTTAAATGAACGGTATCTTTGAATGAATAAATATACACTTAGCATAAAGTAAGGTGACAAAAGGCGACCTTATCTTTATGAATAATAAGGTTAAATTATTAGCTCTGTAATTTCCATACACCGTGTTAGGATTCCTTACTGCCTAATACGGTAGGTACTAAAATATCTTATGAGTTTTTATTTCCTGATTCTGAAATATAATGTAAAGATATTTCGGTAATGTAAGTTATTACTTACACATAAGAGCACTCTGACTTTACCATAAAACTCTCAAATCGTTAGTAATCGTTGTATTAGACTATTTTTCTTCATTAAAACTCATACGTTAGGTTTCACAGTATTCCAACAAACTTAAATTTTACTGTCAACTTTAAGCGTCAAAAACAAGGATTCTAGTTAAAAAACATGTACCTCCAAAATTGGTTTTATACTTGAGAACTAATGAAAATTACACTAAAATAACGAAATGTTCAAAAATTATATTTATTATACCACTAAATTTATAAATTACCGACACTGCGTTTTTCCTATTACCGATGGTACCCTCCGTAATAGGCGGTACCCTCAAATAGCCTTCCTAATACGGCGGACTTTTGTTTACTAATATTTACTTGTTTAATTTGATTTTAAACAGAAATCAACTTGATTAACTAACACTACTTGAATGTAAAAAGTATTCGAATATAGTAACATAATCTTAAAGTGTTTGTTTGAGCTAAAAACGAAGTCTGAAAATTCAATGTTCTACCGCGAGTCAGTCTGCGTTTGTATGAAACAGCTTCTCGCTTCGGTGAAGTTACACAAAATAATTAATTAAAGTAATTTTAAACGATTTTAAACGCACGAGTGCTGGGTAATAAGTTACGTGTTAGTTTCCCTTGGACACTATGTAGTCACCTTTACCATATACAGTCACAACGAATCATAAATTGCAAAAGATAAAATAGAGCCGTAATAGGACGTGATTTTGACTACCGCGGTAATAGGACGTTTTACCCTACTAAAAGAAAAAAGATATAACATCTGATGAAATAAGCAAGAAAACATACCAGAGCGTAGTAAACAGTGCCGTAAGCCACAGGCACGGTGGCAGCTTCTTCGAAACTCCATTCATCGGGAACAGACCACATAAGAGCCCTGTCTGCTTCCACCATGTTGGCCATACCCTTGTTTCGGATCATGGCCATGACGCGAGAACCACTGGTTTAAATAAAAAAAAGTCAGTATTGTGGTAGAAATATTACTAAAAATAGAAGGAGAAAAACCTAAATGATTTAGAAGAAAAAAACTAAAAATCTACTGCAAATGTTGTTAAAGATGAAATTTAAGTTTTCTTAGAGCAGTTGCACAGCACATTGAACCACTTGTCGTGGCTACTAAACAATTGTAATTTGCGCTGATGCTAAACAAAATTTTTGAAAAAAGCTGTCCGCATCTAGAGATAATATTTTCTAAACTAAAGTTAAAATATTTCAAAATAATATCTTACTTGGGTGTACGACCGACGATCTCAAAGCCCTGGACACACTCCTGGGCCAGTCTGCCTGCTGCCACAGCGTCAACCGTCACGCGACCAGTCGCTGTCATGATGTCACGGAAGTTCAAAGCTGAACAGTACACCTACAAACACAATACAGATTATTAACTCAACTTCAGAGGTTACTAGAATTTTTTGCTCATAGACCATTTTCAAAATTTAGATTGTTCCGTCCGGTGGACTACTAGCAGAGCTACATTTGTACCTTATTTTCAATGGAATAAGCTTATGATTATACAAACCTGGACCAGTATGCTATCCGGATTCTTAAACTCATGATTCTCAGAAAGTGGACCTTCGATCCAGCGCATTGAAGACAGGTCTCCGATTGTCAAGGTGTTGACGAAGGCGTGAGTGGCTCTGATCGTCTCCAGGTCAGGAAGTAGAAGATGACGGTAGGAACCCCATTGACCCTAGATAAAAGTTTTTTTATAAATAAATAATATTGTATAAAAATAATTCAAGATACTTCCAATCAATGCGACGTAATTGCTGCTAAACTAACTTTTCCGTCGCTGACTAACAGACAATGTACAACACAAACTATTTGAGATAGGGGGTAGAAATTGAAAATGAAGTTTTATTCAAAGGTGCACAAGGATTTACGAAATTTGAAGTGGCAGACTATATTTTAGTCTTACATAATTAGTACTACAGCTAAAAATCTAAAATGTACTTACGTCCTGGTAAACGTTCAGGGCCAAATCCTTGTCCAGTTGCTCTTCATACATCTCCAAGTCAGGGTTGAACGGCGGAGCGGACGGATCAGCTATCATCAGACCATAAACGATCTCACCACCAGGCTCTCTCCGGAGACAATTCACCAACCCTAGAAGACCATTGATGGCCTCATCCTGGCTGTACAGAACCACCTTCTGACCACCCTTGATCTCTTCCTTGACTCTATCGATCCAAGCGAAAGTGTCATCGTGGGTGACAATCTTGACAAATTTAGCTGGTTTGGCCCCAACGCGTTTTCTAAACATGACCAAGTATTCGAGCCCGGTGTCTTGAATTGTGATGATGTCGAATTTGTCGGAGTAGGCTTTGGGGTCTGGTCTTTCCTTTTCGCGACTAATGATGAAGCATTTGTCGCGGAGGGTGCTGAGGGCTTGTTGGAGAATCTATTGAAATAATGAGAGAGATTTTTTTTTTTAATTAAATATTCTAGAAGAAATAAGTAACATTGTTATTAAGTTGTTTCATAAGGGTATTGAAAGTCTTACGTCAGGCCTCTGCAGCAGGTTGGCTCCAATGAACGCGACCGTGTTAGTTTCTCCCGAAAGCTTCTTATTCTCTACAGTAACGTTGTTTGGCAAATTTTCAATAGGTTCCTCAGAAACGACTAGGAGTTCTGCCTGCATCAGAGGCATATCACCAAGGATGTCTGCTACTTGTTCAATCAATGGCTCCATGCCGTGTTTTTTGTATTCTTCATCGGATAGCTCGATAACTTTTGCTTTGAAGGTCTGGATGTTTTCGAGGATCAGCTGCAGGTTCGCGCGGAGAATGTCTTCGGACTGCAATATATGTTTGTGTTATAAAACATGTATGATTTCCAGCTTAGTAAAGCTTGTAAGGTTTATACAAAGATCAGTTTTGTTTGTCCCCGCGCTGCCCCTAGCCTCTGTCCCAGTGCCTCTGAAATGAGCTCGCGAGTAGAATAGAAAGGGAGGGAAGCGGCTATAACGTTTTGATTTTGTAATTCTTATTGATAAATATATTGTAAAATAAAATCAAAAAGCGTAACAAGAACTCGCTCTTTCACTAAATGAAGAAAAAACTGGCGCCCAACGTGGGGCCCAAACGTTAGCCAGGCAATGTGTGTAAGTGATAATTTTTAGCGATTATAAACTCATTTTCAGTTAATAACGAACCTCACCGCTAAATTATTACAAACATTTTGTTCACGTTTCAAATTATGTTTATTAGGGATTAAGTTTAAACGCGTGCCTACATAAAATTAAATAATTAGGAATCTCACCTTCATTTTGTTCTTATTGAAATGCGGCAAGAAGACGTTCTTCTCTAGAACTGGTACTCCGAGAGGCACCTTCCTTGTTATCGGTGTCGCGTACAGACCACGGATCTCTACTCCACCGGCTCTGTATCATTACATTAGTTACGATTTATAATTAGAACTATCAAAGTCTTACAAAATGGTTATACATAGTTAAAATCAATACAACACAGAAATTAATAATAAAGTGACCCTCACCTAGTGTACTTCTGCAACCTTCACCAGGTCGTCTGAACCTCTTGTGGAGGTTCTGCCTACTCTACGTCTTCCAGCACAAACAAATAACCTAAATTTCTTACCTGATGATCCCAAGATCTGGATACACCCTAATCTCAAACGAATGCTTGGTCAAATCAGGATTCATCTTCGAGATTGCAGCATAATGCATATTGGCATCGATGGAGACCTTCTCAATCCTGGTGGGAACGAAGAGATTCCTCGTGTCACGGTCCAAGATCCTGGCTTGGAGCATGCAGTCCATGAAGGTTACCCAGTTGTTGACCCAGGCCAGCCGGCCGCGGTTTCCTTCGACGTTACAGCCGATCACACCGCGGAAGAGACCACTATGAAAAAATCACAACTGTGAATGACAATTTTTCTGGTTATAAATCTGGCATGAGATCAAAATTTTTTTTTGTTAAAATCTACATATTTTTCTTCTTAGCCGATAAGATGTTCACTGCTGGGCATATCTCTCCCACAGATTATGGTGGAGTTTACCATCATGGTTGAGCTGGTTGGGGTATGACTGTTTAAAATATTTCAACGAAGGACGCTCTTGCCCGACTTTTGAAGTTCCCTTAGTCGCCTTTTACGCCACCAATAAGAGTAGATGTGTTGTCGAAAATTCCAAAACTGATTATATTAAAACCTGTGTCATCATCTATTCATTTACCTGTACTGATATCCTCTTAGCCTCAGCTCCTTGTAAAAGTCCTTCGTCAGCAGATGCTTGACATTCGGTCCGGTCTGCTCCGGCACAGGCGGCAGCACTCTGTAGTCCTGACCGACGTTCTTCTTGGCATAGATTCTGCCAGTCACAATGGATGCACCACTCTCTACGATCTGGTTTGGGAAAGAGATGTTTGTGTCTTAAAACCACACATCGTCCTAAAATGGTTCGACGTTCGACCAATGGGGAAGCAAAACAAAATAATTGCAAATCCATAAAAAGTAAAGTAAAGTAAAGAAATCTTTGGTTTGTTACCAATTGTGTGTGCAATTTTGAAGTTAGAACATCGGCCATATTAAGTATAGTATCGGCATCAAGCTCAACAAGCTATTACCTAACAAGAATCTGAACATAATATACTGCTTTAGTATACTGAGTATTTAAGCTGCTGGAACATATTAAATATGAAAATATCCTACCAAAAATATGTATGTGAACATCTTACCTCAAAGTTACCACTGCCCTTCTGTATCATGATGATAAACTCCAAGTTTCCATCCTTGGGGATGTTTGTGGCTCTCTGGAAGCGTACGTTCTCGAAGACCACAGATACCTCGGTGTACAGCTCACCCATCATCATGCCCAGGGTTTCCCAGACCAGTACTAGATACCCAGTTGCTGGGTAAAGATTGCGACCTGGCAGATAGGCATAGAGGCATGATCAAGTAAATATTCATGATTTATTATTTGCAAACCGCATTTTTTATCATAACGGGGTCACCATTTAAGAATAGGTTGTATCCCGACAAGTTAATGTTAATTTAAGTAACTTTTATTGTTCAGAAAAAGAAATAGAGTAATCAGATCATTAAAATATCTAGCGCTCATGTAAAAATAGTTCTAATCAAGGCCCCTTCAATTCATTTCTCATGTTTTTCGGGAAACACTTACAATAGTTTGCAATTGTTTCCAAGAATTTGATCTTATTTATTCAGAGCTACTGTCGTGTCCACATTTTTGCATTTAATTTTCTCAAGTTCTTCAAGTTAAACTTACCGTCAACAACGTGTCCAGCCATGTACTCGCAATCCTCATCAGCAATGGACATCCTCACTGTTCTCTCGCCTGACTTCATCTTCTCCTGAGCCTTGTATGAGGTGACATACCTTTATTTAAAAAAAAAAAAAGGATTTTAGTTTAAAAATATTGGTAGGTTAATAGATTTTTAAATCTACCACTTGAAAGAGCATTGGTAAGTCTACTTTATACTTGTGATCATTCCTGTTCGTCTTGCTTCTTCCTCTGATGCATGCCTTAGTGATCATTGCGCAATAGGCTTGCGTGCGACCAAGCTTGTGCAAGCGTGACGGCAATATGAAATACGCACGTGCGACAGAGACAAATAGAACCAGTTGAATGTACGAATTTCTTCCTAAAGCGTAACCGCACTATAGTTCGACCACACATAGCGCTGGCCACTTACGATTCATCCCTGGTGGGTTGATGTGCAGTGCAACGAGATGAACACGAAAGTGTTCTGGTGTAATGTTTGATATCGTTATAGTAAGGTGTAAGTTAATGTGCACATTACCAGGTAATGTGGTAGCTATGTCAACGACTGATGAACTTATGGTACACAACAGTGCCATAAAATACTGCAAGATTTCGCAATATGTGCTATTTAAGATTACAAAATTTCGTTTCTACATCTAGGTATAAAGTAAGAAATAAAAAGCGTTTATTGTCAAACAGTGACGGGCAATTAAATAAAGAACAAGAAACAAAATAACATTTTACCATAAAATAACATAAAAAACCGTAATTTTATGGCAAAAAAGTCCACGAGTGGCGACCACGAAAAGGAGGACGCAGAGTAGGCAGACCCCCATTAGGTGATTAGACGACCTGGTGAAGACAGCGGGAATACACCAGATGAGGCTCAGTCGAGGCCTTTGTCCAGTGGACGTTTTTCGGCTGAAATTATGATGATGATGATGTTGCAAAGGGCACTGACACAGCATTTGCTATGGGTGTGAACCAAAGCGCTGATTTTCAGTCATTGCCGGTAGTGTTCACGAGCATCCATGAGGCTGTGCAAACTAACATCTATACTATACCTACATAACTATTATAGACAATATTGAGTAGGCCTTTAGTTCGACACTACCTCCATTTGTCTGCGGTGGCTGAGTTACGGAGGCATTAATACAGCAGTCTTATTGTGGCAAGCCGGCGATCAATATGACGAGGGCCTTGAGAACTTTACGAATTAGTCACTGCAATGGGTCCGGTTCAAAACTTATTGTAGGTATGCGTACTATGGTAACCGAGAATGTCAGTGTTTCTATGATATTGTTAAAAGCAAATGCAAAAAAAAACTAAATTGAACCCATATTCAAAAAAACTTTATTTCGGTATTAAACTAAAGTTTTAATAAAAGCTTACTTAAGGCCAGGCATGAATAAAAATCCAGCATCGCTCTTCGTGCAGTTTAAAAGCTACAGATATAATTTTTATATAAGCTTAAATTGGTTATAATATAACACACATTTTCGCAAAAATAGAAACATGATTAGACAACATTTTCTCAATATAAAAAAATCCTAAAGTTACCTCTATTTTTTGACAAAATACACGGGCTATAAAAACGGCCATGCCATTCTTTGTGATTTTTCGCATAGTAGGTAATAGAAGGAGTACAAATTACCATAATCTGGCAAGAATAGATTTCAATTTGAATAATGTCTATTTCTTCAAAATTTTTAAGTGCATGCTGTGTATACTTTATTGGTTGTCAATCTAGAACGGAACTGTTTGCAATATGAATGTTTTTAATGTTTTGATTGTCAACTGTTTGTATACCAAATTCAATAAAAAAAAATATTTTGTTAGTAAATCTAACATTGAGCCGGGAGCCCACACCAAGACCTGGTGGGAATGTGCCCAGGATCGAGAAAAGTGGAGAAAGGGGAAAGAGGCCTTTGCCCAGCAGTGGGATACTACAGGCTACAAATAAATAATAAATAAATCTAACATTTATGATTTGGCACTTAATTCCGATAATGCTATCTCAGTTTCCACGAAGCAGGAAGCCCCTTAAGACACTTAAGATAAAGTACACATACATACATAATATCACGCCTTTTATTCCCCGGAGGGTTAGGCAGAGGCACCGGCTTGAAAGCCGGACCCACGTTTAGCCGAATTTATGCTTTATTACCAACGTGACAAGGGGCCAGCTTGTCGCCGCGGTTATAACGACCACTACTGCGGCCGGGACCAACGGCTTAACGTGCCTTCCGAAGATAAAGTATCACAATGTAACCGCATCTCGGCAATAACTAAGTAAGCCGATGCAGAATATAAAACCAAGACAAATCGCCTTCGTCGTCTTAGCTCATTTTAATACAAGCCTTCTCTGAGGACAAATCTCTTCGCTATGTTAATCCTTTCAAGTCTACCAGTCAATTCTTTGTTCAGTTCAGTAGAGGATTCTGTGGCTTTTTAATGTTGTGCAAAGTGTGCTAATGCCCGAGAGGAATATTTGAATTTTTACTTTTGAAGAGTTTGAGCAAAGGGCTGAGAAGGGCGTTGCTACTTTTTACAACAAAAAAGAGCTAAATTGTAATAATGTATAGAGTTTGTTACCCCTTTCTTCTCTACGCTGTAAAATCATTGCGGAAGGGAGTAAATCATTTGACAGAGGAGGGCTCGTTCGGGGGCGTCTCCAGGCGACCATTGTCGTAAGGCAAGCCAAACATATGTTTGCCTCAGCCGTTTGGTGGGCGCACCTAAACTACCACGCCCAATATCAGTCTAATTGACCTACAATAAGCGATACCTTGTTCCCTATATTGAATAAATTATTTTTGACTTTTTGACTTACGGTACCTAGGTGGCTTAGAATCATTTTCAATTGAAAACCTGTTACACATACAATTTAGAGGCCATTTCAAACTGTTATCCTCTAGGTTTCTATTGTGTTCTATTCTACTTACTAACTTACCTGCATTTATGAAAAAAAATTTAACAGCATCTGTCGCTATACCTATTCCAAAAATACCTACATCTGCTAATCTGCTAACAAGAAGAACAACTTACCAATCCTCACTGTGCTCCCACTCAACAAGATGGGCCAACATAGGTGTTCCCTGTGACACTGGGAACTCGATCTTCGGGTAGATATTGGCTAGATGAGGGTTCAGACCGGCTTCGTACAGGCTGTGGATGAGACATTACTTTAATAGCATTTTTTTTGTGTATGGCAAGCAACTCCCGTCAAGATCGATGGTCAAACGAATCAATCTCATGGAAGCATTCGGGAGGCTCCGCTAGATCTTCTCGTCTAAGTTACCGCAGTGCCATAAGACGAAAGTCTACGAACAATGTGTGTTGCCATTGATGACATACGGAACCGAGTCATGGTCAATCAGAAATTTTAGTCACTCCAAAGGCTATGTAAAGAGCTATGCAAAATGGCAAAAGAACTAAAGTTCAAATAGCCCAAATAGCTCCTAAACTGAAGTGGCAATGGGCTGGGCACATAGCTCGACGAACAAAGCCGCTGGGGACGAAAAGCTCTCGAGTGGCGAATTCATCTCGTTTTTATTTTATCTAGAGTTACGCTGACGAAGATACTTACTTTCCAAGCGCAGTAAACAGAACTTGAACGTTGTCCTCGTGTCCCCTCTGAGTCAATGCGATGTTGACTACATCCTTCTTCAGGGAACGTCTCAGGATCGCCTGGAGAAGACCGTGTGGAGCCACTTCGATGGTGATAGCGTTGTGATGGATCAGGCGGGAGGTTTCATCGAAGAGTACTGGGCTCTGAAAGACGAAGCTTGGATTAGACCTACTTCTTTTTAAGTTTATGTTTTTACTAGCTGTTGCCTGATCCTTCGTTTACCCAGGATAAGTGTTTAATGTAGTTTATATCTTTATAATTTATAGCCTATGAGGTTATTCTGATGTAAAAGCTGTCTTCTGTTGTCTGACTGTCGAGTTTCATTAAAATCCTTTCAGTAGTTTTTACGTGAAAGAGTAACAAACATCCAGACTTAAAAACTTTCGCGTTTGTAATTTTAGTAGAATTTATTCATTTATAAGGATTTATTATGGTCGTGACTTGCTAGAGGTGACTCTGGTGATTTTGTTCCTATCAGACCTAAGTTCCTAGATAATATTTTGCAATCTTCTTTCAGGTCCATGTTCTTAATGAATGGCTAAGGATTCCATAGTCGTGTATGTTAAAATTAAAAAAAAACAGATCTTCTGAAGACGTGTCCAATTTTCAAACAGACTGCTCTCCCTAAAAATATCTGTACAATAATCATAAGGACTTTTTTTCAACACTACATACCAAAAGGTTGTTCGTGTGGTACTCAGCAGAGCATAGCTCAGCCTTGGGCTCCTTCCACTGAGCTTGAGGGATGGATGTGGACACCCAACGCTCAGTTCTGGCCTTGGCATTAGGGATTACTTCGCGGAGGTACTTTAGTAGACGAGGACCTGTGAATATAGTCATGTTAATGCAGAATTCCATAGCCAAGAAGACAATAATAATGAAAATACACATTACAGTTGAATGGATGGAGCCCCTAAATACACAAAATCTGAATCTAGGGTACCTGAAAAACATACAAACAAAACAACCCCAAAACACAGGAAACAAACATGTTAGCCACCTTTTAGACCATGAAGTCACAGGACAACAGAAGTAAAATTCACTTTCGGCTACCTATATTCATACAAATCTTTCAACGATCGTGAACTTAACAATGTTAATTTTTGGTACATACAACGAAAATTTTGGTACACCCCCATCGAATTCATAGAAAATTTCAAAACCCTAAAAAGAAGGCAGTGACACTTACCAGCATCAGAAATGTAACGCGAATGGTACGCAATGTTGGAGCAAGGGACTTCCTTGGCAAAGATGCCGTCAGCAGACAGCTTGGCTACGAAGGCCTTCATCACGTCAGCTGGGCCGGAGATGGTGGAGGAGTCAGGGCCGTTGTGGCAAGCCACCTCGATCTCTGGTGGGCACATTTTCTTGATCTGGTGGACGGAAAGTCGGTTTTAGTAAGAAAACAAATCAAAGAAGAAATAAACACGTTAAACTTAGAAACCAATCGGTATTAAAATGATGATGATGTCTCTTATCCCTCATCAGAAACAGCAGAACATGAACAGACATTTGGATCTCTTTTAGCTCGGCACGTGCTCCTGTCTTAGGCAACCTCCTCCATCTCGCCTGCGTAGCTTAGGAGTATAGAAGCCTTTTATTTCACCGTACGGCGCCAGGTCTTCTTTGGGCGACTCATCGACGTCCACGTCATGACTATTTTTAGGCGAATGATAGTTTGGCCTCCTCAGGCCTCCTTGGACACCATTTCTTTAGTTTTTAAATTTTATTTTCATTATCATAACCATTAGGTAGAGCAGACTTACTGGTCTGGTAGATTTGAATCTGAAACCTACCTGATTGTAACCAAGACCAACTGCAGCCATAGATCCCTTAATGAACGGAGTCTCGATGGAAGCTAGACCACGCGAGTAAGCTGCTAGGATCATCTGCTCGGCAGTGAAGCAACCGTCTGCGTACGCGCATCCCAGCTCTCCTACACTGTGACCTGTTTGAAGAAAGTAGGAACATTAAAGACAATATTTTACTTAAAAGTGATATAAAGTGAATATAATAATCATACATTTAATCATCTATCTATAAGGAATCTTAAAAATAATCAATCTGTAGGTTTGTTCAGCCTAAACTCGAGAACGACTGGGCAGCTGATTTATGTTTTGAAATTCTTAGAAAATATGGAAAATTGTAAGGGAGATAGTAAAAACAACAATCCCATTTACCCACATAAAATTATTGTAAAGCGAAACAAAGATCGCCGGGTCAGCGGTTGAAGTATATAAAGAGTAAGATCGAAATTACCAATAATGTGGTCAGGTTCGATTCCAACTGTCTTCAGGATGTCGGTCAGGCCGATCTGGACAGCCGCGATGCCGATGAAGGAGTGGAGAATGTTGTCGTAGATCTTCGGGTCTGGCTCCGTGATAATGCGGGTCAGGTTGATGCCTTTAGGCTCGAGGACCTTGTGGCACCTGGTTTTGATATGAAGAGTCAATCAATTACATTAGTAACTTCCAGTAGTAGAGAGGCACCGCAGAAGAAGAAAATTATAAGACGACCTGGTCAAATATGACAGTAGAATGTATGATCTTAAGAGACTAGTTAATTACCAGTGGCAATATACGGGGGAGGAAAGGCCTTTATTGAACAGTGGAAGTCTTCCTTTCGGCTATGATAAAAATCTGGATAAAGGTAAGCAAATAGCGAGTAAGGTTTATTTCATTAACTGACATATTTACGTCATGTCGATGCCACCTGCGAAGGTGCCGGTGTACTGACTAAGATCGTAAAGGTAAATCTTTCGTTGCTTCTGATTGCAATGCCAAAAAACTCACAAAAACCTGCTTACAAAGAACTGCGGACTTCGTGTATAAACTAAAGACTGACTCTAAGCCGTATGGTGGCGGCATAGAATCCATCAACCACCACATCTCTTTCCCCATGGGTGTCGTAAGTGGCAAATAAGCGGGAAACACCGAATAGACGGGCAGCAGGGTACTTCGTTAAAATTTTTGAAGAGCTATTCTGCGTTCGTTACTTTGCCTGTCAAGCGTCTAGAGATGATAACTTACTTCTCAATAGCAGCAGAGAAGACAGGGATCCTCATAAGCTGCTTAGCCATGCCAGCCCATTGCGAGCCCATGCCAGAGTAGACGAACCACACTGGGCGACGCACTCCCGAGAAGTACTGGATATCACGGGAAAGCCGGACTGACTTCGTTGGAGTTGAAGCTGGTTGGCAAATAATAGAATCATGGTGTGGTCGACAAATTCGAATTAGTATAGAGTTAGTATAGAGAGTTTATCGGTGTATTTTTTTTAGATGTGACTTAGGGAATCGACAAAAGACGGTCAGCAGCATCTTTCTTTGTAATACTGTAAGATCACCATTTACTGCGATAGCGAACACTCCTGCCGAACGTGGGGATTATGGCAAACTCTATTTACAATGTTTGTCCTTCGAGTCACTCGTGGATGAGACCTGTGTCCATCAGTTGACATCTATCTGTTGTAATGAATCTAGAATGTTAATGTTTCTTTGTGTTTATGAGTATCATTGAACACTGTGATGAAATGTGTCTTCTATATTTTTATCAAGACAAAATCTCACCCAGCAAAGTATATCCCCTGACGACATGTCCACCGATATCCTCATCATGAATGGCATGGAGCAGCCTCACAAGCTCAGCGTCCACGGTCCTGGACTCGAGCTCGTCCAGGATCTTAGCGACTGCTGACTCAGTACGGCCTGATGTGCAGGCCAGACGCGGCAGGTCGTCGTTGGGAAGACCATTGTTGACCTAATAAGACGAAATTTAGGGTAAAGCGTTGTATCATAATACATAACCCATTTTCTAGTTTCTAGCTTCATACTGTCAATGGCGCGGCTGATCATAACAATACTGACGAGTAACGATGTGGAGTGGAACCCGCTTAGTGTGCTTTCGAGAGCAAAGTGACGTAAATATGTATTTTGTACCTTTATGATATTTGATGTTCAAATACAAAAATACCATGCTTACTTAAGCTATGTGATTACTTTAAGAGGCCAAAGTACCGAAAATACCCGCCACGCGTGAGCGCTGCTTTCAGTGTTATTCTATGCCTCTTAGGTAATCTAATAACATCAATTCTAATCACATGCAGACAAAGCAAGACGAAGAACTACAAGACATCATAAATCAAACCATATCCTTCATCTAACATTACATACCTTAGCTCTAGCGATATTCTTCAGCAGCACATGAGCATTGGCCCCTCCAAAGCCAAAGCTGTTGACACCAGACATGCCCTTGTCCCAGGGTGTCTTCTCCGTGACCACCCTCAGACGGTTCTCAGCCAGGGCTGCCACGCCCTCTCGGGGGGTGAAGTAGTTGAGATTGGGGGGAAGGTAACCGGTGCCGTAGGCTATGCACATCTAGGGAAAAGAGTTTTTAATTAGCCTCGCAAATGTAATTTGATGTATGTTGGAATAGATGGTGGAAAAACGGGGGTGTGAAAGAGGTAAGACGCTTCAACGACAAGATCATAACTCTTTAGTTCGAAGAAGAAGAATATGTAGTAGTAGCTGGAAGTAGTGCTTCTATTAATCTATGATATTAATTATCATCATCATTAGATCGGCACTTCATTAATGCCTTTATGAGAAAGATGTTTTTTATTTTGCTATTGGTGCTCAACCAAGAGCCGTAATACCTAAATAAAGTATTCAGAAAGTGTTATATTACCTTAGCAATAGAGCAAAGACCAGAAGCGGGCTCGCTGTGCCCAAGGTTGGACTTGACGGAGCCGATCCAGAGAGGATCTGACCTGCCGGTGCAGAAGATTTCATCCAATGCCTTCAGCTCCTCAGGGTCTCCTACTCTAGTACCTGGGATTACATTTGGATAAGTCAGTTTTGCTGTGTGTGTGTGTGTATGGCAGAATAGAATAAAACATCCCCATCGCTTTCCATAAGTGATGAAAAAAAGCGACTAAGGGAACAACCGAATGGCAGGCAGCAGCGTTCTTCGTAGAAAAACTAAAAAAGCTATAATGCGATCGCCAACAAGCGTAGCGATTATGGCTATCCCCCTTCAAAATGACTGCCCTTACGACCTTACGACGATCTGAGGCGATGATCTATGTCTAACAGTGGACCTCACTCCAAAAGATGTAATAAGCATTATTCTTGAAGATGACGCAAAAGCTATTAAACTCAAAATTGAAGAAAATAATTTGATTCCGATAGCTCAAAAAGAGTTACACGAACTTATAAAAACGTTGATCATTAAGGTCGTAGTTTTTTTGTTAATCTGACAAAATATTTCCTAAATCTCGTCAACGTAAAAATCATCATCAATTTACTTCTCTAACTGAATCTATCATTATTATATTAAATCCCTAAAAGAGATGGAGTTTCATGTTTTTTACAGGGTAGCTGAGCTAATGCTTTTGTCTGCGCTCCTTGGTCCGAAAACTGTCTGATTGTTTAGAGAAACAAATAGCCTGCTGACATCTCAGCTTTGCCCGGACAATTTATAAGTTTTCTGATTTATGAATGGCATGATTTGGTAATTTAGACTTTAGAATTATTTTTTACAAAATGAAGTTAAAATGTCGTCAGATAAGTAACTTTCTTTTATAAAACAAAAGAGATTAACAATACCGTCAAGAACGCAACGCTTCGTCTAAGCTAATGCTAGAGTAAATTTCTATTTAAATACAAGTGACTGCGAACCTACTCCGCGACGCTCAGATCAAACTTGAGCAGGTTAGGTTGAAGTTGAACTTGTAGCGCTGACTGTGAACGTGAGCCTTAGACAATGCAGTTTTTCACGACGCTGCCACTTACGAAGGCGACACATAATCATAATCTTTAGTTTAGTTTAGCAGAATACATCCATTCATACTTTTGTGCACACTTGTAACTATACTATTATTAAAGGAAAACTACGTAAGCTATGCGAACTAAGCCAATTCAGCTTAAGTTTTTAATCTGCAAACTGCACCAAAATATTTTCTCACCAGTTCCATGAGCCTCAACGAACTCCAGCTCCGAGGGTGGGATAGAGCACTCCTCGTAGAACTCCGACAGAAGTAACTTCTGGATGTGGCCAGCTGGGTACGTGATGCCCTGCTCCTTATAGCCGTCGCAGTTCGTCTTGGCGTGCAGGATTTGGGCGTAGACCCTAGATAAAGCAATTTTCACTTATTGTTATCTGTTCATATCCTTTGAGTATTCATCCAACTCAAAGTATACAAGCAAAGTTTTACCAAAGTGTTTTTAAAAGATATCAGGACTTCAAAACGACGTTTTGCTTGGTTCGGCCAATAATGTATTCAAAAGTAAGTAAATTAATTCAGTAGACCATTCAATCTACTACTGTATCAATATATATAAAACTCTTCCGTTACTGACTGACTGACTGACCGACAGACAACGCAGAGCCGAAACTACTGGGCGTAGCGGGCTGAAATTTTGCATGTAGGTTCCTTAGGGAGTGTAGGTGAGCACTAAGAAAGGATTAGATTTTTGTTTTTATGAGAAATATGCGCGAGTGAAACCGCGGGGCAGCTTCTAGTTATTCATAAAGATACAATAGGTTTTATATAGCTTTACTAGTAATAAAAATAGTAAACCTCCATACTTCTCAGGTTACTTGTATTGTTACGAGCCGCCCATTTTATATGACGAAATACGTCAAATAACTAAAATGCTCTTTAACTTGTTATGAATAACTCGAAAAGACTTGCATGTTCTGTCTGGTTTTTTGACTATTTAGAAACTAACTAGCAAACAAAAGATATGATTATTATGGAACACTTCGGTGGCATCTAACATCATACCTACCTATGTAAGTAATGTTCAAATAAATTATGTGTTACCTTCTAGTATCTTTAGCTTTCTGCAGGAAGCACACGACGATGGCCTCGGAGCGGGCGTAGCCGTTAGCGTTGTTGTCGAAACTTTTACATCTACCATCAGCAGACAACACTCCCAACCTAGGAAAGGTATAATTAATTAACTCAAATTACGCAAACGAGGAAGGACAAAGAGGAGATGACGAGACGATGTTGATTCGAAACAGGCGAGAGATGGCACAGAATCGAAAGTTTCGAAGAAGTAGATGCATTTGCCCAGCAGTGGGACAGTACCGTACTTAAAACATTTTTGCACTTTAGGATAAAAATTAGAAAAACCAACTACACAAGCATCCCTTGGGCATCTTGGAGAAGAGTGTGTGCTTAAAAGTTTAGTCGATGTTTCGATGAAATGTTGAACTGGGCTGGTAACACATTACTTTACCATTGAAATACTAAATTATCTCTGTTGAACATTTGCTATAGAATATTCAGAATAGCAAAAAAGCTTTGTGTAAATTTATGTTGCAAGTCGTTACGAAGTTCGCCATGACAGCAAGTGAATAATAATGCAGGTATTATTATAAAAAAAGCAGATAACTTACCTGGAGAACTGCAGCGAGACGTAAGGATGCAGACAGAGATTGGAGCCACCAACGATGGCGGCATCGCAGTGCCCATCCCTAATAGCCCTGAAGGCATGCTCGAGGGCATACAGGGAGCTGGAGCAGGCACTGTCGACGGTGTAGGAGGGGCCAGTGACACCTAACCAGTAGGAGATGCGGTTGGCTAACATAGCACGGGAACAGCTGTTGAAGAATTAAACTGATATCAATGAAGCATCACAATCTTATTCAAACCTCGAAAGTAGGTACACATTAGCTATGTGTGTGCAATAGTGCGCTGCGCTTTCATTATCATCTTGCGTTTTCGATTTTCAATTCGTCTTTCTAACGTCGAAAGTTATACTAATTTTATTGATTTTTTTTTAATTATGTATATAAATAGTTACTCTTATATTCCTTTAACTACTAGGTACCTATAATATTAAAATGGATCGTGGTCCGTTAGTCTCGCTAAAACTCGACATCGGCCGTGCCGATTTAGCTGATTTTGGTTTTGAAATATTCGCAGTAGTCCAGGGCAGGTTCAAATCGTGAAAGAATTAAAAAAAAATGGAAGGGAAGTCGGTTAAAAAAAATATTCATTTTCTATATAAAATTGTAAGGCGGGATACGAAATTCGCCGGGACAGCTAGGATCAGACATTTTCCCTAGATCGCGGTAACACTAAGTAGTAGAAATCGTTTGACTGTTCACGACACGGTAAAGCACTAGCAATAAAGCCAAAGTTACAGACTATAAAGCTAAATTAAGAAATTCTCCGACAAAGTGGAGGGCCTCATGGGTCGTAACTTGCAACTTGGATAAGTATAACTGTCCACCTTCAATCTAACTTAGTTGGGGCCTCAAATTATTGAAAAGTTGTTTTTTTTTTGTAACTGTGGATTCTTATAACCGACTACATAAAAAAATTAAGGTTCTCTGTTCGATTAGAAACAAGTATTTTTTTTAAATCAAAACTGTTGTAATTTATAGTCCAATTTTGTACAATACTTCGTCTTTGATGAACGGGGGGGTCAAGTTTCTTAACTAAATATCATCGACCGACTCGTAATAGCGGTTTTTTTCGGGCTTGCAACAGAAATTACCTTTGTTCTAGCGCTAATGGTTAACGAAGTCGCTAACAAGATAATTACGAGTGTGTCGATCGTTTTTAGAAAGCAAACTTATACAGAAAGAACAATTGGAACAATGGAATAGGTTGCTAGGCAACGCACAGTAAGCAAGCAAAATTTTTATAATTATTAAAATTATTAAAAATTACCCCAGGAAGTGTTTGAAATATATAAAATCAATGTGAACAAGTTTTAAACTTATATTAAATATCAGATGAATCAGAAAAATCAGGAATTCCCGAACAAAATTTTGAATGTCATCGCCCATGTCAGTCAGCTCCATCAGATCAGCATTCAGCACCCACAAGAATTTGGTTTTATATTTACAAACAACAGTATAACTAGAAAAATATCTATACAGTTCACCAAAGTGCAAATCTACGTGTCTGGCCGATGATTATTAAAGTAAATCTGCGATCTTTTTGTAACACCTGTGCTGCTGTGCCCAATCTTGAAGGAACGAACCAATGAAATGAAGATTTAATTGTGTTTGTGTGGTGTTACTTAATATTAGTATTAGAGTTTGTTTTTGATTTTTATTTTTTGGATAAGTACTTTCTTTTTTAGCAATTAAGAAACAGTTGCATGTCCCTGACTCCGCCCCAGGCACAGACCCAACCCAGCCAGTACAGCGACGCCTCCTGCAATCTCGTGCGGTGCCCAAGTTGTTGCCAGCCCAAATATTTTAAAGGGCAGAGGGGTCTACGAATACATATCGGAAAGGTACATAAGGTACTTCCAACGATAGTATCCGCGGACCTCTCTGCCACCAACCCTGGCTCCATTTCAACCCCATCAACTCATTTTTGGCAAGAACTATCAATACTAAAACAAAATTTTCCATTAGTTAAAAGAATCCCTCGTGGAGCTAGATTATCTGTGTGCCGTGCCCTAACAGAAACAATAAAGAATGTTATTAATATCAATAGTAAAGAAAGCTGGCAACAACTGTTTTCTTTTTCCTACCAAGCACTGCACGTAGAAAAGAACAAGGATGCTGGCAGTTGCTCCCTTACCCAAAAAATAAAAAATAACTGCGCTAATCGAAGAAATCCTCGCACACCCTTATCCAATCGAGATCACCAAACAAACCGAAATAAACCGAATTTTAGGTATAAATTAGTGGAGAACAAAATTAGTGACGGCGACCTTAAGGGAGCAGCTCAGCTCCTGTTCAGCAGTGACGATGTCGCTCCTGCCACCGCGGAGACGCTCGCAGCTCTGGAGAGTAAGCACCCTCCACCCTCAGCAGGGTCATGCCTGCCGGACCCGCCCGACCCCGCCGCCAGCACGCCACAGACAACAGCATCAGAGGTGCTAGCAGCTGTGATGTCGTTTAAAAATGGTTCTCTCGGTGGCCTCGACGGTTTAACCCCACAACATCTTAAAGATCTTGTGGGTGGGACCGTCGGTGATGCCGGCAACGAGCTTTTAAATGCCCTCACACTGCTAGCAAACCTCATGCTGGCAGGAAAGGTTGACGCCGAATCTACGGATTTGCTGTATGGCGCCAACCTTTGTGCTTTAAAAAAAAAGACGGTGGGATACGACCGATCGCGGTGGGTATGACCATACGGCGAATGGTATCCAAAATCTGCTGCAAACACATACTTCCGAGTGTTTGTAGCAGGTTTCAACCGATCCAGTTAGGTTTTGGCAGCAAGGGCGGTTGCGAAGCTGCCGTACATGCTGCCAGAACCTATCTGGAACACGGCAGCCCCGACGTTCTGCTGAAGGTGGACGTCAAGAACGCTTTTAACTCTGTCGACAGAGGCGCTCTGTTGACCCAGATTAAAGACCAGACCCCAGAAATTTATAATTATTTATGGCAATGTTACAGTTCGCCCTCCAAATTAACCTACAAAAATGATCTTCTACATTCGGCGGTAGGGTGTCAACAGGGCGACCCGCTCGGGCCAGCTATTTTTAGTTTGGCAATTCACCCTATAATTTCAAAAATTGAATCAAAATTTAATGTGTGGTACCTGGATGACGGAACCATCGGAGGCGATGTGACCACCGTTTTGGCTGACCTATCTAAATTAACTTCCAGTTTTAATAATATTGGTTTAGAATTAAATTTTTCAAAATGTGAACTGTTTTTATCCGACTCTCTAAATTCTCTTAGTAAAAATGAAATTATTTCCAAATTTAACAATATAGCCCCTAATATTAAAATTTTACACAAAGAGTCACTTCGCCTTCTGGGAGCTCCTCTCCTCACCGAGGCAATTCCCGACTTCCTTGACGAACAGGTTACTAAATTCAATAACAGCTACGAACACCTTCTGAAAATAAACCCCCATATGGCTTTCTTTATTTTAAAATTCTGTCTTTTTGTTCCCAAATTAACTTACGCTCTACGTTGTTCCCCCCTTTTTAAATTTAAACACCTTTTAGAAAAAATCGACGATATGATTAAACTAACACTAACCGAGATTCTAAATTGTCCGTTTACTGATAAAGCATGGTCTCAGGGCTCTCTACCTGTTCGTCTCGGCGGTTTGGGAGTTAGGAAAATTTCGGATATAGCGCTCCCGGCGTTCCTATCCTCGGTCTCGAGTACGCACGTCCTCTACGGTAAATTAACTAACCCGTCACTCGGTGACGTTGAGGCGTCGTACTCGGGCGAGGCAAGGACCGCCTGGAGCGCAGCTTGCCCGAGCGCAGATATTCCATCAAACCCAAACTCCCAGAAGCAGTGGGACGAGCCCATCTGCAAGATCATACAAAATAAGCTTATAAATTTGGCCAGCGATCCTGCAGAACGGGCTCGCCTACATGCAGCATTTGACCCGGTGTCAGGTTACTGGCTGCAGGCGCTACCATCGGCTAACCTGGGAACCCTGTTACACAAGACCACACTTTCCCTGGGGGTGTGCCTGAGACTGGGAGTCAGGACGTGTGCTCCTCATCGCTGCCACTGTGGAGATATGGTCGATCACCTCGGCCACCACAGCCTCTCCTGTATGCGCAGCGCTGGCCGCATGGCTCGCCACGCCAGTCTAAATGACATTATCCGTCGGGCCCTTACCACTGTCAACGTGCCGGCCGTTCTTGAACCGAACGGTCTGGCACGAGAAGACGGAAAGAGGCCCGACGGTATGACTATCGTCCCCTGGACACGTGGCAGGCCGCTGGTGTGGGACGCCACGTGTGTTGACACCATGGCGGCTTGCCACGTGCAAAGAACATCAGGCGAGGCTGGCGCGGCAGCCGCAGCTGCCGAAGACCTCAAACGGCGCAAATACGCGGCAATTTGTGAGCAGTATGAGTTTGTGCCGTTTGGGGTCGAAACTTTGGGGCCTTGGGGGCCAGGGGCGCGTCGACTATTCAAAGAATTATCGACGCGTCTGATCGACCATTCCGGTGACCGGCGGGCTGGCTCGTACCTTGGCCAGAGAATAAGTCTGGCCATTCAGAGGGGTAACGCAGCCAGCCTGCTAGGCACCGTACCTTCCGGTGGCAGCGATTTTGAGGCAATTTTTTATTTGTAAATATTTCTTTGTTTAGTTTATTTTATTTTTTTTAAGGTTTGTAATAAGATATAATGTATATCCTTTATAGAATTTTAAAGAACAATTTATTAAAACACTAATGAAAGGTAGGAAAACTGATGATTTCTCCACCGAAAAAAATATTACTTTTCCTTACAGTCAGAATAAATTAATATCATCCATCCTTCTGAACGAAATTGTCCGTGAAATAATGAGATACCTTTCTTACATTTGGAAATTTGTCAGGTGGGGTATTCCTGAAATTAGTTTCATTCCTGAATTTTGTTACAGAATGGAATTTAGATTTAATTCATTCCAGATGAGGCTAGGGAATTCAAATTTTTACCTGATAGGTAGCTATTATTGGACGACACAATACATCACTATCTTTGATCATGTTGATCTAATTATATGAAACTATTCTCAGCTATTTTATCACCAGTTTTACTGGTGCTTGTTAAGTTTATGCGCTCTATTTAGCATAAAAGAACGAATGTTATGAAATACAATTAAAATGAATTATTGTTATTAATGTTGAAGGCACATTTGTCTGTGCGGTAACTGAGAGGTAACCGAGCGCGGGGGAGCCGCACTTGAATGAATGAATGAATATAATATACACTTTATTGTCCTCAAATACAGAAATATTTAATAATTTGTATAAAAGTAAGGTGACAATTGGCGACCTTATCGCTGAAAGCGATTTCTTCCAGGCAACCTGTTTGACACTTCCTGAGAGAGGCAGGGAGTGCCCATACTGTTTGTAGTACTCTTTATTATGCTGTGCTTGTACAGTCACGGACTAGGAGGCCGTAACAGATTTGTCTATGGTTTCGTCAGCCCTCAGCCCTAGACTTTATTACCAGAGAACAAAAGCTATTTTGCAATACAGAAAAACCGGAAGTGTTACGCCGATCGTTTCCGCCACTGTACCGTTACCTGGTGCAGGCTGTGTGCCGCCAGTAGGCGCTCGCAGCAGGCCATCATAAGCGCATGCGTCCTAAACTTTAACCTTATTTCTAACTGTTTTACTTCGCCAGCGCTTATTCCATTAAAACATGAAATTTGAAATTTTCCCGTAGGCATTTCGGGATTTAAAGTAGCGTATGTACTTTCTCAAGCTCTAGACTATCCGTTTACCAAATATCATTTAAATTGGTACTTTCGTATACATAATATTAGTATGGATGAAATTCCCCAAAATCTCACGGGAACATGCGAATGGGAATTATGCGGGTGATGCAGGCACAAATATTTTTTTTACCTAACAAATAAAAACCTATTCACTATATTCTTACTTGTCTGTCTGTAATAAAGTGTAAGTATTCTATTCTATATTCGTTACAGATAGCAGGCAATTTAGCTGGACGGGATTCACATAAAAACATTAATTGTATTTCCCTTTTCTGTGATTTCTTTTGTTGTCGAAATTAATGAATTACGGTACGAGAGTTCATTACCGTGGAGTAAATAAATAAGATGTAATGATAAACGAGTATATTAATCGTATTGTTTGTAAGATAAATATAAAAATAAGCCTTAGAATGGGCCTACCTATTTTATTTGTAAGTAAGTACTTACTTATTTCCCAAAAGGAACGAATCTTAGAGATAAGTAAAGTATGTTATACAAATGAGAACGAAACTTAGTTTCAGACATTTCAGACCTATTATTTGAAATCAAACAATTAAACTATCGTTTAAGTAGAACAAATAAAATTTTGCTAGACTGAATAATTTAATTTTCTAACTATTATTTACCTTTCTTATATCTGCGGTTAAAGAAAAAGAACTGAGCATATAAAAAATAACATTTGCTAGCTAAGATGTCATTAATATTAATTGTGTTGTTCACATGTACTTATTTTTAAATATCTCTACATTTCCGTAACGTATGCGTAGTTTCTGATTATTATTTAATATTCTTTAAGCAACAAGGAGTATCTCGAGCAAACAAAATTTCATTTAGTTAAAAATCTGTCAAGCTGTTTCGGAGAAAAGTGCCTTTGACAAGTGGACAGACGGACAAATCCCAGGACGAGTAAACACTTACAAAATTTGTTTCATACGGGATCGATTAACTGGTGGCCAGTAAGATAAGTCTCGAATCCTCTCATTTTCTCTATATTAAACAGAAGGTCTATATTGATTAGGAGCTGCAATGGCAATGGGTATGTCAAACACGTAAAATTGGACACCTTTTATTCTATTTTCAATATTTTTTGTGCTCTTAAATAATAATCAAATTTGAGCCTAAAGACAAGCTTTCCTTATGATTCATAAAGATACAGTAGCTTTACTGGAGGCCTACTTCTCTGGTTTGTTGTGTGTTAAAAAATACGGTGACATCCTGTCTATATTGACATAAATGACATAAAACTAAAATGCTCATTAACTTTTTATGAATAACAGGGTTAGATTCCGTATAAGTTTGTCTACTCACCCAGTGATACCAAACCCGTTGACCTGCATCTTCTCGTAGAACCAGGTCTTCTCCGACTCGGAGAAGCAGGCGCCGATGAACACTCCAGTCTTGGTGTTGCGGAGCTCCTTGGGGTTCATTCCTGATGATGGAGAGCTTTATTAATTTACGAAGACAAGTGTGGCTGGAGAAGGTTTATGGCGGTTTTTTTTGGTTTAATAATTATGTATGACGTATTTGTGACGCTCTGCTAATAATAATAATAACGCATCACACTCAGAGCCCCTAACTAAAATGTACCCTGTATCTAGGGTGCCCGAAACATATAGATAGATAGATAAAATATTTATTTCGGTAAGCAATACACACACACATAAATTAAATTAACAATGACGCTCGCTGCTGCACTTAAACAATATAGTTTCTGCAGCAGCATTGTTTTTGTAATAGAATTAAGTTGATTTGGTTAAATAAATAAATAAAAAAATACAAAAAGACAATATAAAATTACAATATTACAAACAAGTTACATTAAACAAATTTATACACAATGTAAGGCACAGTGGCGCATATCACAACCGAAATAGGCTCCGACTCAGCATGTGTCACAAAAATCTGTGACGCTGATATTCTGTCGGTACCTTCCGAGAAAGGGACATATCATATACAGACACGTACATATCACCCAGTACTACTATTGCGATTGATAATGGATATGATATGGGTATTAAAAAAGAAAGATGGCGCTATACACATTATAGAGCGATGTCTCTTTTTTTCTGTAAAAAAAATATCGATGTTGCCTGACATCGATGTTTTGGGTTCGATGAACATCGAACATCGATGTCAACATCGATGTTTTCTCAATATCAAGCATCCCTACTGGGCTGAGATGATAATGAAGAAGTCCGTTTTAAACTGTATACGCAGTATAAACATCGCTATCTCGAATACCATTAAAACTTTATAGCCGACCAATTATAACTCAATACTGTCTCCGTTTATTACGAATTTAAATGTGCTTCATTTGATATTCTCAATTTATTGGGGCTCCATTTTGTGGCTTTTGTTATAGTTGCCTCGAGTTGAATACTGAGAAATGAGTTTTAATGTTTTCTTTGAATCCTAGGAGTCAGCTAGTTTCATCAGTAACAGTTCCTGCACATATTTTTACAACCTATATAATATGTGCGGGGAAACGGGAGGTGTGGAAGACGCTCCACCGACAAGAGCCTAGCTCTTAAATTTGAAGAAGAAGATAATATGTCCACTGCTGGACAAAGCATGCTGGACGTATGATAGCACAAGGACAAGCTGGTGGAGCGAGTTTGCCATAATCTTGGTAGGCGTCTACCATTGCGCGGTTGCCACACTAGAACTTTTCGGCCCAGCGACCATTTGTTAGGCTGAGCGTTGTAGATTCATGTTATTGGATGATTACATTGTTATAATTAGCCTATACAAACAGTTTTATTTATAAAAAGTTTATTATACAATTTTATTTTATTTTATGTGGACACAATATTTTCTGTGAATAAACTCAATAATTGTGGAAAAAACGCCTTTTTAGATAATCTCGGAGAACGATAATGGATTGTTGTACCAACTGCAGGTTTTGTGAATAATTTATGTTCCCACACGATTCCAAATTGAAGATTCTCTTCTTCAATTATGCCGAGGAGCGGTTTTGGGCTCGAAACTGAATTAATGATTTTATTGATAAGAATTCTGATCAGATTTATTTAGGTAGTACACGAAGAAATTTCATTTATAATATTAACCTCTACTTGTTTTTTTTGGGCACTCAATTCCAAAAGTAAATATTCTACGTAAATAGTCTTATCAAAATACATAATGCAAGCTTTCGTTTAAGCTGGTAAATCCTACCTACTTATAGTTTATCTAACAACTTATAACCATCTCACTATAACGCTGGTGATCAACATAAATAAATCCTTTAAGGCGACCAGGAAGAAATCGTTTAAGGCGATGAGGTCGCCATTTGTCAAACTTAGGACAAAGAGATTATTAATTCGTTCAGTTAATTTTTATTCATTACACAAGTATAAAACAAAGTCTCTTCCCGCGACTGTCCTATGTAAGCTTATATTTTTAAAACAATGCAATGGATTTTGATGCGGTTTTTTTAATAGATTGAGTGATTCATGAGAAAGGTTTATAAGTGTAATACATGAGAAGCGTAGTATAATAGGCTAGGTTGTACGAAGTTCGCCGGGTTGACTAGGAAACAATATACTAAGCTACACATAAAACCCTTGCCATTGGGTTGGGTAGGTGTGTTATAAAGCCCACGCCTGCATTTGCTACAAGCTACAAAGCACATCTGAAAGGGCCCCCGGGAACGCTCGACTTTTCTCGAGATTCTGCAAATCACTACTTCACACAATATTGGTACTTCCTTTGAAAGAAAACCGCTGCGTAGTTCAATATGGAAATAAGCGTATTTTATTCAGTAAGTTATTGAAAACACTCTTCTAAAAAGGTATTTGTTAGAAATAAGCTAATGTCACCGTTACCGAACCTAAGAAGGAAATGCTGTCAAAGGTAGTCCTTATGAAAATCGTCAAATACTGAAGAATCTGTGGGTCTTTGGCGGTTCTAAATGGCTAATAAAATTACAAGCATAGATTTGATACTTGGCGATACTCATTTTCGTGCTTCGGGTATTTCTTTAGTTGCTTTTTACGACACTGACTGCAAATCAGAGCTTTGGTTTCACACCCATAGCAAATGCTGAGGCAGTGCCCTTTGCAACAGTGAACAGTGGCATAACATTACGTGTGTTTTTTTTGGTATTTTGTTTGTTGTTCTTTAATTATTTAAATGTGTGTCACTGTTTGGCAATAAATGCTTTTTCTTCTTTCTTTCTTAAGAGGCAAACGGGTGCGATTCTAGCGCCACTTCGAAAAATAATTAATATCTTCTAAACCATGGCCGAAATCAATAATATGCGTCAATGACGCCCTAGATAATCTTGCTTAGTATTTTTAAGGCTCTGTTGTGTAGCTTTCAGGATAATGATATTAGAAATATTCTTTTGATGCCTAAAGTGGACACTTTTAGTTTCACAAAAGTTTTTTATTTTTATTTTGGCCATGGTTTAGTTTAGAAGATATAATTGACTGCTCCGTGGCTCAGTTGGCAGTGATGTGGACTGAGTAAACGTGAGCACCCGGGTTCGATCTCAGGGCGGGGCGAATATTGATATTATGAATATCGGTGTTTGTTTCCGGTCTGGGTGTGATGTTGTCTCTGTGTGTGTTTCGGGCGCCCTAGATACAGGTTCTTAATAGTTAGGGGCTCTGAGTGTGATGTGTTATTAAAAAAAAAAAAAAAATATCGGAAGTGACGCTAGTTTCGCACCGTGTGGCCCCTTATTAAGGCTTGCTACTATTCTTTACCGCCACCACACTGCACATGAACCTTACCAGCATCAATAACTGCCTCGTAAGCCTTCTCAAGCAGGATCCTGCACATGGGATCCATGGTGTGAGCCTGCTTGTAGTGGACTCCGAAGAAGGAAGCGTCGAATTTATTTACATTGTTGATCTTGCCAGTGCGCTGAGGAATCTCAGGATGGGCCAGCTTCCAGCGACGGGAGTCGCCAGAGATAAGGTCCACCTTGAATGTAAATTAATTAGTTAAAGACGTATGCTACTTAGAGCTCTCTAACTAGGAAGAACCTGTACCTAGGGAGGGCTAGGATGCGACGCGACGGCTAGCTCTAGTAGTGAGATATTTTAAGTAGAATCGACCAAAAATAACAGAAAATCTATTTTGATAAAAAAGGCATTCACAGTCGTGTCGCAGCTCAAACTCGCACTCGAAAGTGTCAAAATGTAACTTTAAATAGTTCTCCGCTCCGAATTGATGTAGTCGAGTTCCCCACTTCGTGACTGAAAAATATAATCCAAGTTTTCAATTTCTAAAGGTGTAAATTTATCGAAGGCGGCCCTTTTTTAACCGACGAAAAAACAAAAAGGAGGAGGTTCTCAATTCGTCGCGTATATTTTTTTATATTTTTTTATGTATGATCACGCATAACTTTTTACTGTGTGGACCGATTTTGATAATTCTTTTTTTAATCGACAGGGTATACCTTGAAGTTGGTCCCATAAAAATTTGGAATTAAAATTCCTACCCTAAGGGTGGGAAAATAGGGGTGACTTTTTGGTCGGCGGGTCGATTTATCCACTCACAGGTTGCATTTCCGTGTTACATTATAACTTTTGATACCTACTTACAATATCTTTGGAAATGAAATAAAATCAGCCAAAAGACGTCCACTGCTGGACATAGGCCTCCCTCACAAATCGCCTCACCGACCGGTCGTGATCGAACCTCATCCTGTTAGTCCCTCAACCTTCACCAGGTTGTGTGTCCACCTTGTGGGGTGCGACCACCCGGTGAAGTATGATTAGCTGGGGTCAAAAAATTAGCCCAAAAAAAACTGAAAAGCAAAAAATAAAAACTTTTTATAAAAAAATTAAACCGCCGAAAAAACTGAAAAGCATTAAATAATAGGGAAACATTTTCTATTAGGCCTTAATTTACTCAATTCTTAAAGTAATTTTGGATTACCAAGAAATTTTGAGTCGGTGCCACAGAATCAACAAATAAAGATCACTAAATTACCTGAAATTTAAAGAAATAACCGAAAAACGTATGCCGCTGCGCATCGCGCTTTACATAGATAATGAATTTGCTTGTGTGGTGTGGCGCCGACTTAAAATTTCTTGGTAATCCAAAATTACTTTAAGAAGTGAGTAAATTAAGGCCTAATAGAAAATGTTTCCCTATTATTTAATGCTTTTCAGTTTTTTCGGCGGTTTAATTTTTTTATAAAAAGTTTTTATCTAAAAAAAATATCCTTATTAACTGACCTTATTGAAGAGATTCTCCCGGAGTTCGACGACGGAGTCCGAGTCGGGGAAGTACCCGGCGATGCCCGTGATGAGCACCTCGTCTCCAGGCGGCGGGTGCGACAGCCGGTGACCCGACGTCAGTCTGTCCTCCACGCTTTGGGTTGGCGGCATGTTTTACTGAGGACAACAATGTGGTAAATTTAGAATTGGTATATAAATCAATACACTCAAAAAAAAAAAAAAATATGTGGGATAAAAGTTATATTTTTTGCCCCGAGATGGCCGTAGCCGCAGCTCCAAAGGCGAGCCGGGGAGGCAACAACATGCCCTCCCCGAGCACGAAGCTGATAGCAGCTGAGCGTGGGAAGGACTTCGGACGCCAACGCGGACGTGGTTCATTGGGTGCGAGCCCCACATACACCCAACACTCCCCCAAGCGTAGGGAAATGCTTTAGGCATTTTCCCCCGCTACACAAAAAAAAGAAGGTAAGTATATTTATTGCACGTCAGAATAGTATGCTATACTGCAAGAAGCGAGTAGGTTCAGGGTAGTCCCCCATGTAGCTACGACATCATCTGTGCCCCCAAAACAATGTACTATGCAAATAATAATCGTCACATCTATGTATAGTGTACGCTAGCGGCGGTTATCTTTTCGGTCGGTTTTTAAACCCCTTTTTAAAGTAAAAAGATACAATTCAAGGATTTATTTTTGAATCCTATTTTGCTGTAGCAGGGTCAAGATGTTACAATGAATATGCATTCCTCATTTTTTGCATTGGAAGCGCTCGCATTTCGTGAAAACTCGACGGGAAATATTTTCTTTGTTTTCCGTTAAAATTAAACGATCAATGTTGAGAAAGCTGATTTTTTTCAATTATGTACAGTGGCGTTTTAGGACGGTGTACAGATTTGTCTATGGTCTCGTGCGCCATAAACTGTAATACCAAAGATCGAGAGCTATATTGCAATACAGAAAAACCGGAAGTGGTACGCCGTCATAGACCGCTACACTGTACATAAATTTACGTCTTCCACCTTACTTTACATCGTTTCAACCCCACCAATAGACATAGGCCTCCCCCACAAATCGCTACAAGGGCATATAAACAACTAGAGGCTGCCCCGCGGTTTCACTCGCGCAGATTTCTCATAAACACAAAAATCTCGTTTATTCCCGTTCCCGTGGGAATTTCGGGAAATCCCTTCTTAAATGCTCACCTACACTCTTTAAGGAACCTAGAGGCAAAATTTCAGCTCGCTACCGCCAGTAGTTTCGGCTTTGCGTTGTCTGTCTGTCAGTCAGTCAGTCAGTCAGTAACGGAAGAGTTTTATATTATTGATTATGGGGGCCATACCATGATCACCACGCTTGGCAGACGATTTTGCAATCGCAGTATCGCTCTTCAAGATGAAAAGATAGTAAGTTGAAGCCATTTAGATAGGTAAGTAATTTTTACGTGGTGAGACAAATACAATACAATTTTTTAAGATATTCAACTGATTAGACTTTCAATAAGAGATATCTTGAGTCCTTTGCCTTTTTTTGCTTTTGTGAGTTTTATGCTCTGACGCTATGACAAAAAAATTCATGATAACAAAACAAAGTGACAACACGACACAGCTTAATAATTACGTCTGCCGCTGACAGATTGCCGCTCGTGCGAATGATCCCTAATTCCTATTAAGAGCCAGTTTACAGCGATGCTAGCGCCATTCTCGAAAAAAACATTATATCTCATGACCTAAGGCAAATATCAAAAAGTGACACAGTAAATAAACTTGCTCAGTATTTTTTGAGCACAGTAAAGTAGTAAAAAGAACAAAAATCCACAGATTGTTACCAACAGTGGCCACTTTTAGTTTTCTTTGGTCTTTAACCTAAAAGCTAAAAAGTGCCCTTAAAAAACCTAGGCTACATTATCTAGTATACTGTTCCACATTTTTGATATTTGCCTTAGTTTATAACATATAAACTTTTTTCGCCAATGGCGCTAGCATCGCTGTAAACTGGCTCTTAAGAACACTTAGTGCCTAAGTAAATTATTTGGTTCACAATCGATTCGTTAATTACAAATTCACATTATTGCTTCCATTAATTAAAGGTAAAGTGCTTCAATTGATGTAGTAAATCAAATACCTACATTATTTGGTAGATGTATTGGCACAGTATACCTATAAATTGGTCCCTGATAAAATTAGTAAGAGATACTAGAGATACTATAAGGAAAACGTCTCTTTCTAACTCGTGGAAACAAATGAGGATCTCTCTGTTTGTCTGTTTGTTTGTTTTGCATACTCTATGTTTATCTGTTAGTTTCGTCATCGCTCTAAAAAATATGACACTGTTCCGATATAATTTCTAGTCGTTTTTGTAAGTATGTCTTGGTGTTAGCCCCCATTCCGAAACACTGAAAGAAAGCCATCTTTCAACTTTACCACCGTTAGTTTTGTTTTTTAAATAATTTATCTTTCGGACTGCCACGGATCGGGTTGCAGAAAACAAAATTTTCTGCAAATATCACCAAATTTTCACAACAGAAGGGTTAATTGTCATAGAAGCGATGGTAAAGTTGAAGGCTTGGTATTTTGCTATCTTTCAGCGTTACGAAATGTTCCTCCTCATTAGTCTGTTGTTAGTCTGTTTTAAATTTTTTTTACTTAGATGCCATGCCAGCTTAGACTACGTGCGGTCAAAATATGATCCAATTATCAATCTGTCAGTAGGTAGTTAGTCAGCAATTCTTCAATCAGTTACAAGACTTAGCTGGAGCGCATCACACTAATATTATAAATACGAAAGTTTGTGAGTGTATATGTTTGTTACTTCTTCACGTCTAAACGGCTTTACATATTTTATTACAATTTGGTACGGAGTTAGCTGACACTCTGGATGAACAGAACACATAGGCTATTTATTTTACCAAATTAAGCGCGAGTAACACCGCGGTGCAGAGTTTATATACTTATAAACTTCACCCACCCGTCTCAATAACTCTGTTTCTGACGAATGCAAATAAAGTAAGGATGCATATTCATAGGGACCCCTGAACCCTTCACAATGGCAGGAAGCATACATATTCCGCCAACTGTTTTACATTCACTTGTTTTGCACCTAACTTGTTTACGTATTCTTTTTACACATTATAATTGGATTTTAGTCCTTCAATTTTATAATTTGATTATAATTATAAGCCTGCCCCTTTATTAATGCCACATTTGCAATAGTGCTATTCTTCATTTTCGCCTTTTTTTTGTTTCTTCATTTACTTTTTGCTCTATGGGACGAAAAGCATTTAAGCAAATGTGGTCTTAATAGTACAGTGGCGGTCTAGGTCGCCGTAACACTTCCGGTTTTTCTATCTATTAAAATAAAAACCATCATAATCCGTTGCATAATTTTAAAGATTTAAGCATACATAGGGACAGACGCGGGAAGCGACTTTGTTTTATACTATGTATTGATTTGTATTATTCAATGTAGGTACCTATACTAATTGTTTTTATTTGCAAATAGTGCTGTTTTTTTCTTTTTCTTTAGTATTAAATATTATCGAACAATTTATCAATACATACATGTTTAAAACAAAGTCGCTTCCCGCGTATGTCTGTCGCCATATTATATGCTTATATCTTTAAAAATACGCAACGCAACTTGATAATGTTATTTTAATAGATATATCAACTCAAGAGGAAGGTTAATAATGTATAATTTAATAAAATAGTAATAGGTTAGGCTACGAAGTTCGCCGGGTCGACTAGTTCATAATTAATGTTGATCACAATAGTGGCTTTCCGTTTAAATATCACTGTAACCAAGTAGAATAAGATTTTGTGAGTAAAAATTTAAAGGTAAGAGTAGGTCCTTAGAATGTTCAGGGTTCGTTAAACAAAGGGTTTAAGTGAAGGTCAAACAGAACCCAATTACTGCCGCCTTATAAACCCTGTTTGTCCATACTATAAGTAGTTATATTATAATACGCTAATATTTATTTGATTTAAATCTTTCCACTGTTAAACAGGGGCCTCCCTCACAAATGATCACAAATATATTGTCGAGTTTACTTTAATCGCCACGCTTGGTAAGCGGGTCGGCGAAGTGTTGTTAGACACTGCTTTCACAATCTATTCAGGCTTTTTGAAATATAGTTTTTTATTATCAAATCATATACTTTACCTAACTATTTACTAAGAGAATTATCAGTTTTACCAAGAAGCGCGGTGCAGTGTTGAGTAATAGAATAAGGAAAAAGTAATTTTAGAATTCACTGAATAAATATTTTTAGAGATAAGGCGTATGAAACTGCATTTTTGGGTATATAGTCAAAACGGAAGGGTGGTGCGAAACTAGCACCACTTGCAATGATGTCTTTTGAAAAAGAAATGCAAAATATAAACTTAGTTCACTAAGGCTACGATTACAGAAAAAGTAGGAAAGCGGCACGAAATGAATTTGAAGCAATATATTGAATGAAAGAGTGTTTGATTCTGAAATATATCTGAATGTCTGCAAACTATTTTTTTTTTTCATGTAAGTAGTTTTCTTACAAAGTGTATAGGGCCACGTATAGAGTTGCCACTGATATATACGTCATGTGCCCGTTTAAAGCGTTGTGTACCGCCCCTTATTCCATTTATAAATCAATTATTTTCATTTCCTTCAACTTAACCAGAGCTTTAAATAATTTCTTTCCAAACAATTTTATAAGTATACAGAGTTTTCTTTAGATTTAGATAAGACATTTTATTTATTAAGACAATTAAACAAATTGCGTTACGGAATAAGTGGGCCAGTCAGTCTTTTGTACTGGCATGCACCAATTCGCATCTGAAAAGGTCAACTACGAAAAATATGATTGGGCAACGGGCAAATTTTCATCGAGAAACTGTGTACTACTAGCGAGCTAAAATTTCTTTGTGTATACATCATGGTAGGCAACTAGGCAACGACTTCTTCTTAAAATATTATACCAGATCGTCCGTATAAGTGATGGCTTTTTGCCATGGTTTATTTCTGTTCTAAATGTCCTGATCGTAGTCTCAGAATTTTGGCAGCCCTAGCCTAAGAAGAAGATGATGCCTACGGCTGGCTACCCATATATAATAATGCCCTGTTACTAGCATAAAATATTACTATAAAAATAGAATAAACAACTTACTTCCAATTAAGAATTATCGCCAAAGAAGAAGAAAGAAGCTTCAGCTCTGTTCCTCGGTGGTTGTTGCGCGGTCGGGAATCGAACTTGGACGTGATCACCCGCGGACACCCACTGCGCGTCTGGACACCGATCGGGAATCGATCGCGTTTATAAAATCGATAAATTGATTTAAAAAAACATGTACAGGATGCTCGGATTAGAGGTTGCAAATAATACTTAGTTTTTAATAAAATAAAAAAAAAACTACAGCAATAATACATACTGGCGCTCTGTGGGAGAGGCCTATGTCTAGCAGTGGACGGCTTTCAGCTGAAAATATGATGATAATGATTAAAACTTTCATAATTTTTATTTAACTTTTCGGAATAGTAAACTATTACTTAGACTGTTAGTATACTGTTTCTGACAAGGCGGTAATAAATCAAAGAAGGGATTCTGCTCACCATAACTAACAACTTTCCCAAAGCAACTTAGGTCGAAATCACAAAAAACATAACAGATGTTCCATACATTGGTTATATCAGCTGACGGGGTCAATGTACGGGACAGCTGATTTTTGTTTTGAGATTTCGACCCATGTTGCTTTAAGAAAGTTGTTAGGTATGGTGAGCTGAATCCCTCATTGAATTTATTACAGCCTTGTCAGAAACACCTTGTATATAACAAAATAAACATGAGTAAATAAATGCGTATGCTATATGGACGAGGGGTAGAGAAGAAGCCTGATTTGCAATCCTTACAAATAACTTTCTTTGCTTTCTCCTATCGCAGCTTCAAAAAAATTTCGATTTACAATTTGTTTAAAAGAGATTTTTTTTAATTTTCATCTCCTTCACCGTTACCGTTGCGTCTTCTCGCCAGATAAGCGCTGAGCCTAATAATTTATTAATCGTTAACAATCAATTCCTATCCTAAGTATATACTTCAGGTTTAGGAATTGTTAGGCTGACATTCACTGTCGAGTTGGAGTTGTAACTTGAAGCTGACAAACTTTAACTTAAACTTGTTCTCCGCTCCTACACAATGAACAGACGCTCGGCGGAGTAGGTGTGAGATGGCTCAAGCTTAGGATCACATTCACACTCGAGCTGGAACTCGCCCTTCAAAATGAATCTTTAAATCGTTTTTCGCTACAAATTGATTACTCAGTCAAGTTCCGACTTCAACAAAGTCACTGTATACGCTCGACGGTGTATGAGATGTTCCGAGCCAAGATAATCAGTGCTCAGTGAGCCGCCTCCGTAGCTCAGTGGCGTAGCGCGTCGCGCCTTTGATAAGGGCACGGCAGGTTTTGGGTTCGATCCGCGCAGAAAACACCACATATTGATTTCTCACAAAAATCACGTTGTGGTTGTTTTCGGTCGGATAGGACATTGCAGGCTTGAATCACCTGATTGTTCGAAAAGTAAGATGATTCCGTGCTTCGGAAGGCACGTTAAGCCGTTGGTCCCGGCCGCAGTAGTGGTCGTTATAACCGCGGCGACAAGCTGGCCCCGCCTCACGTTGGTAATAAAGCATAAAATCGGCTTAACGTGGGTCCGGCTCTTGAGCTGGTACCTCTGCCTAACCCTTCGGGGAATAAAAGGCGTGATATTATGTTTATGTTATAATCAGTGCTCGGGAACGACTTATCCGAGCATAAAACTCGAGCGAGAAGACTCCAAACTGACTCCTGACTGTGAATTTCAGCCTAGTCAAAATCTTGTGAAACAAAGCAAAGACGACTCAATTCAGAGAGATTATTGGAAATCACTAAAGTTATGAACTTCGCAAACTTTTCCGGCTCCAAGCTTTCAAAGCCAGATTTCGGTCACAAGGTCACGTTTGTCAGAGCTTTTAGACAATCATATTTTAATAACTATGATTAATAAAGTAAACTTCGTCCGCAGATGTTTTAGTTGAAGAATTGATTATGGTTTTCTATATTAAGTAAAATTTAATATAATTGTTTCAGGGCTTGATCACATTTTGTTGTCACGACAAATACTTAGTCGTGTCGTATAATTTAAGAACAAGATAAAAGACAACTTTCTTGCTTCTTCATTTAGGAAGTGATCACCTCCATTTACATACATACAACATTAAGCCATTCAAAACATTATTTTTTAAAGTATCGATATAATTTAAATGCGCCCTAAGTAATTTTAAGAAGATAAATATCAGTATAGGTACTTACTCCAAATTGTTATACTCATATATTTAGCTTTTAGTCAAAAATATGATTTTTAAGTGCACCCTGTATTCAAAATGAATGTCAAGTTTACCGATGTTACTGTTCAAACTTGAAATAAGACAATTTTATTTTTTTTCTGATGCCACAATATTGAAACGAAACTGAAATTAGTCTATACCTATACCGTGGTTATTTATACTTAAATAGTGTATTTTTACATTTCTTACAGTATTCTATTGAAAGTAGTAAAGCAACTAAGGATACCTATTCAAAGTTCTACTTTTCTTTTTTTTTATCCCCTCTACTCACGACTTGCGACCCCCTTTCAAGTACCCTAGAAACAATTTCTACCTAGTTAGTGTCTTTGAATGTGATGCGTTATTATAAATTCAAATTCAAATTTATTTATTAAAAATTGGTTTAAACAAAATTCTCCAAAACCCACAAAAAATTCCCATTCCATCTGCAACACGCGTCACTCGTGGTACCTTTATGTGCAAATGAACCGCTACTCGCTGATAGAAAACATGCCACCCCTGACCTGCAGTGGACCGTTCAACGATCGCTGTACTTATTCAGAAATCGCTTTATTGAAATCTAATTTGATTACGTATTTTGTAAAGGCCGAAAATTTTAGTTCACGACAAGTTTGTCGTGTACAGGAAGATTAGAAGAGTAGGCAGACCAGTATTGGTCAGACTAGTAGTGCCCTGGATGAGGGTCGCGCAAGACCGGTAATTTTGGCAATCTCTGGGGGAGTCCATTTCCAGTAGTGGACGTCTTTCGGCCGAAATGATGATGATAAATCCAAGGACTCTGTAGTACAATTAACGCTTTATTGATTTTGCTCACAAAACATATTAATTTGCACTAATCACACTTTCGTGTAAGCTCGAAGAACAGAATGGTTGATAGGTTTAAAAGGGTGGCAACCGCACTTCTAGACGCAGAGTAAGCAGACCTCTTGAAATGTGGCGACGCCAAATTTTTTCGTTTAGAACTTTTCTAAATTCCACCCGTCACATATAATTTAAACTTTACTACGTTATTTCATATTAAAGCGGTAAAAATCCTCACATTTCATAAATAAAATATGATACACGTTCTCGCACAGGTTAACCACTAAGGCCGCTTTTCCATTATGTCGTTCGTTACGACAGATATCCTTATCTTGTGTGTATATGTTTATTTAATAAAATAAAATACCTTAGATCTTAATTTACATTTTGTCTTAATTTTGGTTGTGTCTTATAAAAATTTTTTTTTACAAACTTTCAAATAATACAGATATTTTCAGTAAAATCGTTTTTTTTGTTGTTCGCTGTCTTAGATTTTCGGTTTAAAATCTTTATAGTCCTATTCTATCCTATTATATCACTACAGTATTAAAATATTAGTATATTGTAGCGCTATGATATCACCAAACAGATTTTAATTTTGTGGTCGAATGATTTCGCACAAACATTTAAGGACGACAAGAAGACAACTATATAATAAATATGTCGTATAAATATTAATGGTAAAGTGCCCTAAAGCTTTAGTTAAGTATTCAAAACTGCGACATTAGAGGACACGAACCGCTGGACTTCTGACTTGGCCCCTCTCCAGATGCAGCCGACTAGCGGGGCGGAATTTAATAGAAATAGGAACTAAGTTCTGTATTTTGTTATATAAAAGCACTTGTCGACCTGGCGAACTTCGTGCCGCCTAACTATTTTGTGCATGTATTATACTTTTAAACCTCCCTTTTGACTCACTCTATCTATTAAAAAAACCGCATCATAATCAGTTGCATAGTTTTAAAGATTTAAGCATATATAAGGACAGACGCGGGAAGTGACTCTATTTTATAATATGTATTGATGATATAAAATTTACATAGTTATGATACATCACTATCCTGCAGCTTTCTGATTAGCTGCGATGGCTTAAAAATAAATGTACAATGAGTCCAAACACGCAAGCTAAGTACAGTCTCGGACAGCGTCAGCGTAACAATTCCGGTATTTCTGTATTGTAAAATAGCACTTGTCCTTTAGTATTGCAGTTTCGTGCGCACGAGAACATAAACAAAAATGTTACGCTGAGCGAGTCCGTGACTGTACTCTTCTCCTCTACCCCAAACAAAAGAAGAGAAAGAGAAGATCAGTTAGGAATGATTTATTTACTCACAAAACAAAATTATGAGCTGTACCCGCTGTACCGAAGATGTAAATGACATTATTATGGATTTAAGATAACCTAAAGCGCACATCCATTTTAACAACTTAATCACTCAAATACATACCCTACATATTTTTGAGATTGCTCAATGTTCATAATAGCTAAACTATATTTATTATTTCGACTGTTCGTATTCAGGTTCAGGTAGGGTTCAGGGCTCCTTTTCCGAAACAGTGAACTAAAAAAATTTTAGAAAAAATATTCAGCAAAATTTCCTCACAGGGAAAAGAGTTTTCCCGAAATATTTTTCCATTTGCTAATAGAATTCCCACGTTTGCGTGCAATTTTCCAAATGCACCCGCCGCGGATGCCGCCCAGATGGCTGCCATGCCACGATGCGAGGTTCGTTACTGTAATTAGATTAAACCCGACGGTAATTAGTAATTAGACCTGACTCGCACGTCTCTGTAATCATAATTAATTATGTGAAGTGTTTAACATTCTGCAGCAATGTGAAAACGACCGTGACTGTTTGTGTACCGACATATATTAATTATAAATAATAAACCCCGTAAAAATATGGGACCGACAAGAGAAGATGTTGAATAGAGACAAGCAAGCGCCTTTCCTAGCAGTGGAACACGGAAGAGTCCCCCCGGAGCGTGGCTCTTTTCAGGACCGTAATATGGATGCACAAGGCCCCCGACTCGTGCACCCAACGACCCCTCTTAGTCGCCTCTCACGATAGGCAGGGTTACCTCTGTTCTTATTCTTCGGACCGGTACTGCAGGGCGTACGTTCATAGTACCAACAGTAGAACCTGTATCTAGGGTGCCCCAAAACACATATACAGAAACACCCAGCCCCAGGTAACAAAATAGATATCCATCATAAGGGTGCATTCGCGTACCAACGCTGGTAACAAGCGCTTGTTGGCGCTGGTTCGAAAAATGTATAGAAATTACCTGCGCGGAAATTGTCGCTTCGCTTGTTCCAGCGCAAATGTCAGCGCAGGTATTTTCTATACATTTTTCGAACCAGTCCATTGCCAACAAGCGCTTGTTACCAGCTTTGTACGTGAATGCACCCTAAGAATGTTCGCAACTCCCAGGAATTCAACCCGGATCTCCAAAGTCACGTCACGGTCAACAACCTCGGAGGCGTCGCAAAAAATGTGTCACAGATAAAGCAGAAAATACGATCGGAAAAAGCTTATATGTACGTAAAGTAGCTAGCTCAACAACCTACCCCTAAAAGCAATCTTATCTCATATATAAAATTCTCGTGTTACAATGTTCGTTCCCGTACTCCTCCGAAACGGCTTGACCGATTCTCATGAAATTTTGTGAGCATAATGAGTAGGTCTGAGAATCAGCTAACATTTTTTAATTTTTATAATTTATATGGCAAAACAACGTTTGCCGGGTCAGCTAGTATACATATATATATACAAACTTAAACAAACATATACCTAAAAACAATATCTTACAAAAGTCAAACCAATTGCAGGAACATAAACAAACCGCAGGGGGAGTTAATTAGCGGCAATCGGCTGGATGCTGCTCGGGAGGCTCTTAATCAGCAGTGGGGGTGATAAATTATTGCTTTACTCGCGCGCCTAGGCCTGCCGTACAATACGGAACTTAATTTTGAACGGAATAGATGGTGCTTTTCGTTTTTGACACAGCAAATTCGAAGCGCGAGGAGCGTAGCTTCTATTTTAACTTCATGGAAGTGCGAGCATTTAAGTAGTGTCTCTTTTATATACTGGGTGTTTCTGACAAGGCGGTAATAAATGAAAGGAGGGATTCAGCTCACCATAACAAACAACTTTCCCAAAAAAACATGGGTCGAAATCTCAAAACTAAAATCAGCTGTTCCATACATTTGTTTCATCAGTTGACGGGGTCAATGTATGGGACAGCTGATTTTTGTTTTGATATTTCGACCTATGTTGCTTAGGGAAAGTTGTTAGGTATGCTGTGCCGAACCCCCCATTTCATTTATTACCGCCTTGTCAGAAACACCCTGTATATCACGCTTGTTTCTAGTCGAGGTAGGCAAAAATAACTACTTTTTAACCGATTTCAAAAAAGGAGGTTATCAGTTTGACCTGTATGTATGTTTGTCCGCAATTATCTCGCGTTTGGCTGAACCGATTTTGATGCGGTTTTCAGAAATGTATTTGTTACATTCAGGAGAAGGTTTTAGTACCTGTTTTAACCGACTTCGAAAAAGTGGAAGTTCTCAGATTATGTATGTGTAAGTTGTTGAAGGCGGGTCACTTTTTGCAAAAAAGAAATTATGTAGTTATTTATTTCTGAAATACTTATTTCGCTTATTTTTCAGTCAGAACATTTTTCTATAAACTTGCGTCGATTTCATGAACACTTCAACAGGGTCAAAGTTTACACACCTAAATCGCAATGAATTATGTAAAACAGTATTTTATCACACAAAAAAAACCTTTAAATAAAGATCGTATTCATAACATTTTTTCATCATCTCAGCCAAAAGACGCGAACTGCTGGACAAAGGCCTCCCTCATAGTCTTGTGGGACCATAGACTTACTAGAACGCTACGCTCAAAATATGCGAGATTCTTCCAATGTACAGCCGCAACCTTATCAGTCGTATATTCATAAAACAACATTAAATTAAGGTATCGTATTGATTGCCCTTCTATACCTACTTTTTACCTACGCAATGTCATATCTTGTATCCTATCTATACCAATATTATAAAGAGGAAAGATTTGTTTGTTTGTAACGAATAGGCTCCGGAAATACTGAACTGATTTGAAAAATTCTTTCACTGGTAGGAAGCTAGATTAACCCCGAGTGTCATAGGCTATATTAGATTTTCAAAAAAATTAGGGATCCTTACCTAAACTCAAATAATATAACCCAAGGTGCAATATTTTTTCCGTTGTTTACATTTTGACAGGTGGTTTGTTGTTGTTGTTTGTTTTTTTTCGGCCATTCTGGGCAGTCAAAAGAACATAGTATAGAGAGCCAAGTCTTATGTAGTTTCTTATATTCTATGGCGTAACGAAGTAAGCCGGGAAAGCTCGTATTGTATAAATCACTTTTGACTATTGACTTTTTTTTAAGTACATAGGTTCGATCACGGCGGCGGGGCGAACATTGTTATGATGAACATCGATCTTTGTTTCCCGGTCTGGGTTTAAAATTCGTCTCCGAATAAGTTTTAGCACCCTGTATACAGGTTCTTCCTCGTTATGCTCTGAGTGTGATGTGCTATTATTACACTTACATTAACAACTAACAAATTGGTTCTATCCACATATTTTTGCCTCTAATTTCCCATCGTCACCATCCATATATCACCAGGTTCGTTCGGAGCTTGCCACTCGCGCCGTGTTTCTACTTTCCATTATAGATCCTCTTTTGTTGCAGTTTCCATTAAACATGTAGGGTTAACACATACATTGAAATGTATGTATATTGTATATTAATAACAAAAAATCATCAATTTAACGTAGGTAATGGTTTAGTTCTCTATGTATATATCATATATCATCACGCAGTGGCATATATGCCGTTCCCAATGAATTGTATAATGAAAATAAGGAACGTTTTAAAATATTTCCCAAGTTACATCTTCAAGACATGTTTCTTCTACAACCTGTATACAGGGTACAGGATGGAATTTTGAAATGCCACTTGGAAAAACATCGCTTGTCACAACCGGGAATAGAACCGACTAAAATATGTAAAAATTACATCCCGTAGGTATTATTATTGTCTTCAAGGTCAAAACAAAAGAATGAAATATCTCTAACAAACTTGAACGGAAAAACAGCGAACACGGTATTAAGCACAAATAATCAACATTGATTAATGGGCGACCTTATAGCTAGAAGCGATTTCTTTCAGCAAAATAACGCACACAAGGAAAAACGTAATGTAAAGAACTAATGTTAAAAAAAATACTGTCTGAGTTACCTACCTAAATTCTGTAGTGAATAAATACCTACTTGTTTAATATTTATATTTGTATCCTCTCCATTAAGAAAATAATTTCACAAATCGGATAACATCAATAACGGAGTTCAGAATTGATATAAAAAAAATACAATAGAATCGTAAGCCTCCTCCATTTTTAAGCCGATTAGAAAAAAAAAGGGAAAAGTAACATTAGTTCAACAGGAGATAAATAATAGCACAGCTAAAGTAGCGCCACCCGCGAAAAAAATTATCTATACCAATATTATAAAGAGGAAAGATTTGTTTGTTTGTTTGTTTGTTTGTTTGTAACGAATAGGCTCCGGAAATACTGAACCGATTTGAAAAATTCACTGGTAGGAAGCTACACTATCCCCGAGTGTCATAGGCTATATTAGATTTTCAAAATAATTAGGGATCCTTACTTAAACTTGAATAATGAAGCCCGAGGTGCATGATTTACCCGTTGTTTACATATTTTGACAGTTGGGTGTTGTTGTTGTTGTTTTTAAATTCGCCCATTCTGGGCAGGCAAAGGAACTTAGTCCATACAGCCAAGACAGATGGTGATTTGTTGTTGTTATTTTTAGTAAGCCCAATCTGGGCAGCCAAAAGAACATAGTCTATAGAGCCAAGTGTTATGTAGTATCTTAAATTCTGTGGCGTAACGAAGTTCGCCGTGTCAGCTAGTATCTAATAAACTAAGGCAAATATCTATATGTGAAACCACAGAACACGGAAGATGCTCTCTCTCTTGTTCTGTGTGTGAAACAGTACATATTTCACTAGATAATGCAGCCTATTAGTATAGTTTAGTTTATTAAAAACTTTGTATTTTCTGTTTGTCAGTGTTGTGTGTGTGAATAAAGTTATGTCTATGTCTATGTCTATTATTTTTTTGGGCACTGTTGTATAGCTATATACCTACTTAAAGACATCTCCCAGTTTCCTGAAAGTTCCAATATATAACTTTCTGTGTATATTAATTGGCCACTTACGGAGGTGTCCATCGCACGAATAATCCACATACAATATTAATGTAGCCCACAAGTAGCGCTGCAGCAAGCAAGAGAGTAATAAATTATTTGTGAAGTTGGAAACGCCTACCGTTTGTTGTTTAGCAATAGACTGACTTCTACAGCTACTTGTATGTAGTTCGTATTTTGCAGAAATCTATTTATAATATTATTTTCTTTAAAAGAGACCAGCCTTCAATAAATTGACATATACATAAAACTGAGAACTCCCCTTTTTCTGAAGTCTGTTAAAATAGGTACAAAACTTTCTCCTGGATGTAACAAATACTTTTGTGAAAACCGCATCCAAATCGGTTCAGCCAAACTCGAGATAATCGCGGACAAACATACTTACATACATACATACAGGTTAAACTGGTAACTAACTTTTTTGAAGTCGGTTAAAAAAGAAGCAGTATCTTGTACCTATTTTATCGAGGGGAAAAATGGCGGACACAAATCCCGTCGCTCGTGGATGGAAAGATGACTTTGAATAATAAAGGTTATAAGCGATAGTGCTATAAGCGATTTCAACAAGTCAATCAGCGTCGTAAATTTTATTAATAAATTATGTCCTATAAGAAACTAGCGCCACTTCCGATAAATAATTAATATCTTCTAAACCATGGCCGAAATCAAAATATATGCGTTTTTGATTCCCTAGAACTAGAATCTAGATAATCGGCCCTGTTGTGTAGCTTTCAGGTTCAAAACCTAAGGAATAACCCGTTTGTTGTCGAATGTGGCACTTTAATTTCATTAAATGATATTCCTAAGATCACCTAACCTAAAAGCTACACTAAAAAATTCTAAGCAAGATTATCTAGGGAGTCAAAGACGCATATTTTAGATTTCGGCCATGGTTTAAAAGATATAAATTATTTTTCGAAGTGGCGCTAGAATCGCACCGTTTCTTAAACAAATTGGAATGAATAGCCCCATAAAGTTTCTATATAACCAAACAATCAAACACGCTTTTCTAATGGCAAATTTATACTTTATTATCGACGGGAGTTAGAAGCAGTATATAGGTATCTTATACAGCAGCAATCCAGTCGATCTCAAGAGTGGCAGGTCCGCTCTGCTTCAAGGTCTCGTACTTGCCGGCGTACATCTGAAGGCCGATGCTAGTGATGTTGCCCGTGTTCAGAGCAGTGCCGTTTGTCACTAAAGTTTGCCTCAAGTAGGGCTTGAAGTCGCTCAGGGGGAGGGACACTACGCTGAAGTTGCTGGGGGCCTGGGGGAAACAAATTGTCAATTATTAATCATCCCAAAGGTTAAACTTGTGTATAGGATGCTCGAAACACATGCGACGACACAGTCGACAGCACTGCTAACGGCCGTGGTTCACCACGGACGTGGTTTTTGTAAAGAACGTGGAAGCTACATATTTCGGAAACAGTTGAAAATACGATAAAAATAATGTGTTGGTAGTCTTTATAGTTTGGCTGAACATGAAAATTTTTAAAACCTTTTGTTGTATATAGGTATAATGTAAGTTACTTACTAGTTTAGGCAGACTGTAAATGAATCAATAAGCAAAAAGTCATATCAACCTATTATAAAGGAATTTTCGCATAATAATTAGTTTTTAGAAGAATATTAAATATTTCTCACCGTGAAGATCTGCTGGTAAGTGTAGTAAGGATCGCTATTCTCCCCATTGTGTCTCAAAATGGCCTTGTAGCTGGTGTAGTTTCCTTGTCCACGGCACTTGATCTCCAAATCAGTGTATTTGGTCAGGTTGTAGGTACCAAGGACCCTGACTCCGGCCATGCCAGCTCCGTCAGACTGGGGGTTGACGAGGGCGAAGAAGACCGCTCGGCGGAAGGAAGTGTTGTTGGCGATCACGATGGTTGCTTTGGAGAGACCAGCGCTGGAGAGAGCGGTGTCGGACTGCTCTGTCCATTTCTTGACAGAAGCAGAAGCCGTGAAGTTGAAGAGGGCATGTTCACTGCAAATATTTTGAAGATGGATTTTGGCGTCTTCCGAAGATAAAGTTAGGGCTTTGTCAATCAGAAGGCGCCACAGCGTCACGCTAGAGTACTGTCGCGGTTCTAGAGCGCCGACTTGTAATGTACTATTACAGTACTCCCTGTCACACAGCGCCGACGCTAGGACGCTCTGACGCCGGTCTGACGCGATCTGTGTGACATAGTAATAGCGTCATAGTACATAGTCGACGCTCAAGCGCTGCATCAGGTCAGGCTAGCGCTCTAGCGCAATGTTCTGTTTGACTAAGCCTCCTTCAGATTGACCTGATTATAGCTCGCAAGCAGTCGAATATAAATCTGTACGGTTTCAACTCATAGCACGACGAAAACGCATCGTATCATCGTCCGGTCTTGGCCAATTAGTAGGTACCTAGGTCTTTGTCAAGTCTGTAAGTATAGGAATGTATGTAAATGCCTATCGGATAATTGGTAAACGCTTTATGTCACTGATGTGAAAACTACAAACTGTGAGGAGAAACCTTACCTAGCGGCGACAATGGCTACTAGTCCAATCACGAAAGCCAGTAAAACATTCTGAAGCGACATACTTGCTCGCTTGATTGATATGTTCTTGAGAGTTTAGCTTAAAAATACCCAGCATTTTATACCGAATCTCATATTTACTCAGCTTTTTAGGGTAACAAAGAGGCATAGAATAATGCTATTGTCTTGTTAAACGACATTTTGTTTGTAAATGACACGGAAGATGTCTTCTCAAATACAGCAGCTACTTATCATAAAGTTTTAATATAAAAGATTTATTTTGTTAAAATAATATGAATGTATTCAATCGACGCCTTTTGTAAATTTTTGTTATGCATTGTTATTTGGAATGAATTGAGTATAAAACGAACCTACTTTAGCCTAAAGACTAAAAAATCTTCAATATAATCGTAAAAGCTTGGAATAGAAGGTTGTGGGGTGAATCCCCCAAGAAAAATAAATTGTCACCTATTGAAAGTCAATTAGACTACTTATCTAATCTAATTGGTATTGATACCTTATTTGGTAAAGTATCCTATACTGCGAGAGGCGAGATAGTTTAGGGTACCCACGCCTTGCCTTACGACAATAGTCGTGTCAAATGGTCAATTATTTTTATACTTGGCAGATATTTTTGAGGTTTTTCTCGCAAATCATATTAAGATCAACGGAATCGCTTGAAGTGATAAGTTCGGGTTTTCTTATTTGAAGAAAGTTTTTCATATTTTATCTTATGGGTTTTTCGTTTCGATACAACTCTTTGTTATCATCATTTCAGCCGTAGGACGTCCACTGCTGGACATAGGCCTCCCTCAAGGCTCTCCATCTGTACCGATCGCAGGTGGCCTGCATCCAGCGTGGACCCGCAGGCTTGCGCAGATCTTTTAATTTTACCTACAATATTGTTCTAAGGTTCGGATTTTTTAATAAAAAAATGTTCACATGTTTTTCTGCAAGTATTATGTACTGCTCTGTCCCATTTTGTTGGACCCAAAAAGTATTTTTTATTTCCCCTTCTGTTTGGGTCAGTTGAGGTCAGCGAGGGATGACAGGAAAGTTTTTTTTAATATAAATTGCACGATTTATTAATATGTAATGATTTGTGCGTTAGGTAGAACTAGCGCCATTGTAAAAAAATATGTATACTATTTACCTACCGTAAAAACGTAAGCGGAGACTATTCTATCTAGACTTAATAAAAAAAATAAAAAACTTACTAAAAAGCAATTATCTAAAATAAGTATATTTTGAAACTGTCACTTTATCTAGGTACATACATGTTTAAGAGTTTATAAGTGACTAGATTATTTACTGTTATTTAAAGTTAAAGACCTAGATAAAATAGGTACTGATTATTGCCCTGTGGCTTTTAGGACAGTCCTTAGGTCGTCTTTGCAATACGCGTGTCTACTGACATCCCCCATACTACACATGCTAGCAACACTGTAAGTAATATCCAATACATTGTTTCAAATTTGGACGCAATCACAAAACACAATTTTCGTGTGATGACAAAACAACCCAAGGGACATGACCGCCGATGACAATATTGGTCGCAGGGGCGCACGCTGTCGATGATAAAGTGCCTGGCCTGGTACTAGGTACAGTAGGCAGCACACCAACCAACCTACCCATAATAATATTTGTCTACATTACCTAATAATAAACAAAAGAGAATCAAAAATTATTTAAGTAATCATAACGAATAGGTACTTTAGCGGTCTAGGAGGCCGTAACAGATTTGTCTAAGGTTTCGACAGCCCTAGACTGTATTGCCAAAGAACAAGAGCTATTTTCAATACAGAAAAAACTTTTTATAAAAAAATTAAACCGCCGAAAAAACTGAAAAGCATTAAATAATAGGGAAACATTTTCTATTAGGCCTTAATTTAATCACTTCTTAAAGTAATTTTGGATTACCAAGAAATTTTAAGTCGGCGCCACACCACACAAGCAAATTCATTATCTATGTAAAGCGCGATGCGCAGCGGCATACGTTTTTCGGTTATTTCTTTGAATTTCAGGTAATTTAGTGATCTTTATTCGTTGATTCTGTGGCACCGACTCAAAATTTCTTGGTAATCCAAAATTACTTCAAGAAGTAAGTAAAATAAGGCCTAATCGAAAATGTTTCCCTATTATTTAATGCTTTTCAGTTTTTTCGGCGGTTTAATTTTTTTATAAAAAGTTTTTATTTTTTGATTTTCAGTTTTTTTTGCAGTAATTTTTTTGACCCCAGCTAATCACCCTTCACAGGGTGGTCGCACCCCACAAGGTGACCACACAACCTGGTGAAGGTTGAGGGACTAACAGGGTGAAGTTCGATCACGACCGGTCGGTGAGGCGATTTGTGAGGGAGGCCTATGTCCAGCAGTGGACGTCTTTTGGCTGATTTTATTTCATTTCCAAAGATATTGTAGGTAGGTATCAAAAGTTATAATGTAACACGGAAATGCAACCTGTGAGTGGATAAATCGACCCGCTGACCAAAAAGTCACCCCTATTTTCCCACCCTTAGGGTGAATTTTATTTCCAAATTTTTATGGGACCAACTTCAAGGTATACCCTGTCGATTAAAAAAAGAATTATCAAAATCGGTCCACACAGTTAAAAGTTAAACAAGTCTAAATAACTGAGGTATTTTAAAGACCGATACAAAAAAGTGGTTCCAGATTCCGGATCCAACGTTACAAAGATATCTGTAATTTCGAAAAACAGTAAAGGAAGGAAACACCAATTATTAAGCGGTAGGTCGTAGGTTTTCCAAGTGACACAGAACTCATTTACAGCTTTTTAGGGTTCCGTACAAGTAATATTATTTTATTTTTGTCTCCGTCTTTGTTTAATGAATGACAGTTATATGGATGTGACATTATAAAACATCGCTCGGGGGAGCATCGGGGGATTGTTGTCGTCTTGTCGTTTATAGGAAGGACCCCGGGAATCATTGATGATATGCGCCAGCATCCTTTTCACGCGTAGCTGCTATCCACGCCACCTATTACGACGACACCCACGGCAAGATGAGGTGGTAGTTCTTTTCTTCTAAGTATTCTATGTAAATACATAGTACTTCTGATTAGTCAAAAAAAATAATAACATCCTATGTTTTTTTGCTAATTGTAGTAATGTCTAATGTCTAGTCTATAGGTGTACAGATTGTAAATTTTATTACAAACTTTACATGATCTACTTTTCTCAAGGAACATCAACACAATTCTGATATTAGCTTAGAACTTTCGATGGAAAAAGAAAAAAAAATCGATATGTTCCATTCCGTAGTAAAAAATCTGGGTTTTGTAAGCAAAACAATATATTAGATTAGACGAGAGCTTCAGGGCATTTGATACACATCCATTAAAAAAAAAAATAATGTAAGTACCATTTGTTTAATGTGTTCCAACTCTATCTTGACCGGTTATTGCGTGTAATTATAACATGATAATCGTTTTGATCATCATCAGTAACTTGTTTGCGCTTGCGCAAGGGAGATCGTATAGTTTTGTCTCTTTCAGTGTGGTCTTGATTAGGTTATTTTTTGGAACACTTAACTTATAGACCTACAGTTTTGATTAAAATATAAAAGTTACCTAGCTTTTTTGTTAAGTATGTCTGAAACTTTTATTTTGTTGTATATTATGATTGTAAAAAATAATTCTTACATTAAATTATCCGGGTTTTCGCAAAAATCCCTAGTTTTTTTTGCAAAAAAATAATTATTATCGACGTACGCAGATAATAAATGTGCTTTGTAAATATAACCTGCACACATAAAAAAAACGAAAATGGCGGCCGTTGTATAGGCTGTCTCTCTCCTTAACTCTTCCCTCATACTAATATACGCAAGATAGTGCGTTCGGCCGCCATTTTCAAATCGTTAATTTATCTGCGCGGCTTATATCTTTAAATCTTTTAGCCAAAAAAGATTGCACTGACCGCGTGAAGTTAGGGTTCGAATTCGAATCCCGGTTGTCGCAATCATTAAGTATAAGTAGCACTTGTTATAAATATTGTTGATAAATGTGTGTTTTACAATGCAACTAGTCGACCCGGCGAACTTCTACCGCCTAACCTATTTTGTGCACTTATTATGCATATAAATCTACCTCTTGAATCTATTAAAAAAAACGGCATGAAAATCCGTTGCTTAATTTTTAAGGTTTAAGCATACATAGGGACAGACGCGGGAAGCGACTTTATTTTATTCTTATGTAGTACATACAGACAGTTCCTTGCTATTGGCGCACACGAAAAGAAAAAGTCAAAGTCAAAAATTCTTTATTCAATATAGGATAGAAAATATCACTTATTGAGAGTCAATTAGACTACATATCTACATATTGACCACCAATAGTTCCAACATCACAACACTGGACTTACGGCGAATTGTCTGTCTGTATGTCTAGACATAGACTGTTCTATTCCATTCTACGTTTTTTCGGGGCGAACGCACTACCAGTTTGTTCTTAGAATGGTATTTCTTCTGTTAATGCCGGGGCCTTACCTGCTAACTGGTTTATAAGTTACACGTTCCATAATATCAGGTTACTGTGTGTCTCTTTCCCTCATCGTAGAGTAAACTTGACCTTTGCTGATTATTGTTTAGCGGATTCACACTCTCGGTGGATGCACAACCGGATGAAATTCATCACAGATTTCTCTTTTTATTTACATAGCTAGAACCATGATGACAAATACAAAAATTACTATGGTATGGTATGGTAAATTAATGTGGGTAGTAATAATTGTTGTTTTACTGATTCTTTCGTTTCTATGTACGGAACCATGAATGCTCAAGTACACCTCAGACTTGACTAATACGTAGTTTAAACTTAGTAGTGATTTGTATAATTTTATTAAAATAAGGTGAAGTTCTTACTTTATTTGTTAATTAAAAAATAACGCATAACACTCAGAGTCCCTAACTAGGAAGAACCTGTATCTAGGGTGCCCGAAACATATACAATAACAAACACTACACCCAGACCGGAAACAAACATCGATATTCAACATAACAATGTGTGTCCCGCCGGGAATCCAACCCGAGTGCACATGTATCACAGTCCACATCACTGCCAACTGAGCTAAGGAGCAGTCAAAATAATGTTACTAAAGTACCAGGTTTTGAGAAAGATTAAGTTATAGTGGTATTCTATTTTGTCTCTCTCATTCTCGGCAAGAGTCTGGAAGCGGCATTCATATTTTTCTCAGCAGTTTTGCAGTTTTGTCGCGGCGCAAGACGTACGCACGTCGCACGCGCAGATGCTCATTCCTGTAGCTGCTAGTGTTTCTTTGTTCGTTTTTAAAGAGTGAGACAATTCAGTGCACCCTGTATAGTGATTGTGAATGGTTTATTTTAGTGATAAGGATAGTGTCTTTTAAAAATGGTAAGGTTTAAGTTATCTCGTGCTACTACAGATTAAATAATAGTACTACGGTGCTACATAACCACTAGGATACCCCATGCATTTAAAGTGATTCCAAAATTGAGGATTCTAATGCAATTTTAGATTTTGTATTTAGGTAGGTATATTGCCTACCCAGAAATATCAATTTTTACACAAATATCAACTTCTAGCGGATTAAAATACGAGTTTTAACTTAACTGAATAAAAAAGCATGATTGAAAACACTGATGAGACGCACAAACATGTTTGATAGGATCGTGTATAAGAATAAAAATAGACATCGATACGTTTTAAGTGTATAAGTAAAGTTGTTGCACGTCTGTTGTGTAAAAAATATGTGGTGAATCAGTTTACCATACCTTACAAATTAACCTCAGCCGTCACGTAATTGGCTTGACCGGACAGCTGATCGAACCATTATATAGAACAACATTATATTTTGTGATTTCAAACCATTTTTCTTTGGGAAAGGTGGTTAAGGTGATCTAAATAAGTCCTTTAGCCGAGAGATTTTATACCACCACCCCCCTCCTCTCATAGGTGTCGCCTTGAAGGCACTGGGACACCCGAAAGATGAGCTGGAGTGGGTTTGGTACCTTCCGTAAGGGATTTCTAGCCGACTGTAAAATCTACTTACATCAAATGTCGATGCATGGCAAGATTTTATAATGAGAGGCGGTTAAACAGACAGACAGACAGATAGAGCGCGGAAAACTCTAAGTATTTTTTTAAGATAAAGAAGGTAAGTAGTTATAGGTTTTTTAAGAGGTCAAAATAGAGATAACGGAATGATAAAAAAACCTAAATGGGTTTCATTACATATTATACATAGTTGAAATTAGACTAGAGATACTTAATTCATTTTTTTTTTCTTCTATAAGTAGAGAAAAGTATCTAAGCTTACGAATGGACTTAAATCTAGATCTTTGTTTAAAAACTACAGTGGAAATTTGACAATACTTGTACCTTCAACATTCATTAATTTCTACAAAACGACGTAACGCCTTCCTATTATAGACTAGAGGCTGCCCCGCGGTTTTTCCCGCGCAGATTTATCATAAACACAAAAATCCCGTTTTTTCCCGTTCCCGTGGGAATTTTGAAAAATCCCTTCTTAGTGCTCACCTACACCCCCCAAGGAACCTACGTGCCAATTTTCAGCTTTGTACGCCCAGTAGTTTCGGCTCTGCGTTGTCTGTCAGTCAGTCAGTCAGTCAGTCAGTCAGTAACGGAAGAGTTTTATATATATTGATTGGTAGTAATAGGTACCCAATATTTTTTGTTGTTTTTATTTTTCTTTTATTTAGAAACTTTAAAAAATAAAACTTACTTAACAAAGAAATGAACCAGCAAAAGATTACTTAATACATTTTATAGCAAACAAAACAAATACTTAACACGTTTTATGCTTACAGTAGTACTCACTTAAGAGCCAGTACACCGCGATGCTAGCGCCATTATTGAAAAAAAAAAATCTTCTAAACTAAGCCAAATATAAAAAATGTTGCACAGTATGACACTAGATAATCATGCTTAGTATTTTTTGAGCACAGTAAAGTAGTAACAACGTAACAATCAACAAAAAACTGTTAACTAACACTTAGATATATGTATGTAATATGTAATTGTTGTACTACCTAAATTATCTATGAATAAACGATTATAAAAAATAAAAAAGTCCTAACTTAAAAGAACAAAATAATACACAGATTGTTGCTTTCTTTGGTCTTTAACCTAAGAGCCTATACATCAGTGGCAGAAAATACTAGGCTACATTATCTGGTGTCATACTGTGCTACATTTTTGATATTTGCCTTAGTTTAGAGAAGATATTATCTTTTTCGTGAATGGTGCTAGCATCGCTATAAACTGGCTCTTAAGTATCAGATGCAAATTCAGATTGATTTAAATAAAATGCATATAAACAACCCGGTAGAATATGTGCGGTAGAATAAGAAATACTTATCTATGAACTTATTACGTCATTTTAATTAATGTGTTGTTGTCTCAGGTTGTTGTGGTCAAATTCGTAATTTTAACACTTTCCACCGAATACTTTAAACTTAAATGACACTAGAAAAGAAGGTGACAAGCTTTGTTTAATTTATGGGGCACTCTTTCTCTAATAAACCTTGAAATAGATTTGGGCTTTGTCTTGTAAGCTTATCAAATCATCATTAAAGTTCGCTAAATACTTTATCGATTTGTAGGACCTTATCGCTCTTTCACAACATATTTGGTTAATTTGGGTTTTTTTCCGTTACTGAAAATCAAAAACATTATTTGTTATGAGCCAGTTTACCGCGATGCTAGCACCATTTGCGAAAAAAATTAATATCTTCTAAACTTAGGCAATAATCCAAAATGTGGCACAGTATGACATCGCGGTAAACTGGCTCTTAATGAATTTAATGTTCTAATGAAGCATCAACTGACAAAATAACTTTAAATTTATTACCAAACAACCCCAGACAACAACAGTAATTCCCAGACCGCGTTAAATTGTCTTTGCACAACAAATATACGAAGATCGTATCGCTTACGTCCTCTGTAATTAAGCAATTAACTAACTGCATTGTGTTAAAGTATGCTCTGCCTCTACCATCCGTATCGTTAGGCCACATTTATAGTAAAATAGAATTACCCATTGCAATTGCAACGTCATTTATCAATGTCTAGTCGACCCGGCAAACTTTGTTCCTCTTAACATAATACGATTTTGTGAATGTATTATACATATATAAACCTTCCTCTTGAATCACTCTATCCTTAAAAAAAAACCGCATCAAAACCCGTTGCATAGTTTTAGAGATATAAGCATATTTAGAGATATAAACATAAATAGCGAAAGACAGACAGCGAAAGGGACTTTGTTTTATACAACGTTACGTACGTATTATAAGTAAATAAATCGCTGACTGGCGAAATTCGTAGCACTAGGTGTAGTGTGGATACCTACAGATGAGAAATTAATTTTACTCCCAATTTTTTGTTTTTTGTATGTTTTAAATTATTCTGTTATTTCTGATGAAGAAGAATAAGGGAACTACAAACAGCTATAAGACTGATCCCTCTGTCATCGGAACAGAGACGGTTCAAAATTTATCCAAGGACTCTCAGTAAACTTGTTCATTAAAAGTTATAATCTACCTACTAACGTTGTTGCACCCTAAGCAACGCGCATGAGAGTGTAGGCAGAAATAACAATTCTGTCTGCTCCTACACCGGTAAATGATACCTGTAATCAATAATTCGGAGAAATCGGAGATGTCACACTGATAAAACATCTCAGACTTTATAAGAACCGGATCTGTCGCATTTGATCAGCGCTCCATGATAAAAAAAGGATCTCGTTTTGCCCACAAATGTACTTTTTTCGTCCCACTTATGTTTGTTGATTTATCGTATCACCTACTAGTGGTCGCACAGCGGCTTCGCCAGCGCATTTTCCCTTCAAACATCAAAATTCCAATTTTCCCGTGAGAATTCCGGGGTAAAAAGTAGCCTTTGTCCTTTCTCTGACTTTAGACTATCCGTATACCAAATTTTATTAAAATTGGTTCATTAGTTTTGTCGTAAAAGCTAGACCTTCGCATTTATAATATTCATAAGGAAATATAGATTACTGTCTTTTCGCACCGAATGAAGGAAGTAAATACAATTATTACAATTATTCTCAAAATTTACTGCTCCGTATCTCAGATGGCAGTGATGTGGACTGGGAAGCGTGTGCACCTGGGTTCGATTCCCGGCGGGGCGAACTTTGTTATGATGAATAGCGATGTTTGTTTCCGGCCTGGGTGTTAATGTTCGTCTCTGTATATGTTTCGTGCACCCTAGATATAGGTTCTTCCTAATTATGGGCTCTGAGTCTGAGTGTGATGCGTTATTTATTTTATTTTTCCTTACAGCTCCCCCTATATCTACTAGTCATCGCTCTTGCCACCCCGTCTCTGCAGCAGACCACGCCCCTCTCACCATGTCCGAACGTGTTCATGTATGAACCACCAGGGTCGGAGCCTGGGAGGTGGTACGGGGTGGTCAACCTGTCCACCGATAGCACACTGCACTCACTCTGGTTGAACATTGTGCTAGATTCTAAAGCTGATATTTTGGGTGTAAGTATCTTAGTAACTAAAAACACCGACTTAGCCCAAATAGTTTTAAAACTTATTGGCAATTGCAAGGGCACGAAGCTCGAAGACCGGTCGCTGGGACAGAAAAGCTGTCGAGCGACCACAAACAAAAAGACGCAAATTACACCCCCCCCCCCCCCAAAGTCCCAGTCCCCACAGGTCTGGCTGGTGAAGGCTGCCGTAGTAAACGACTTTAAAAAAAAAAGTTACGGACTCCATCGGGGTCGAACAATCGTTCATTCGGCGAAACGTTTTGCGACGAAAAGTTGTTTCGAGCTAAAGTCTATTCGAAGATTTTGTTTCGTCGACGTTTCGTTAATCGAACATATTACCTACGAAAAAGAGTGGACCCTACTGGATGAGGGTCGCTTAAGACCGGTCGCTGTGGGGTAGGCCTATGTCTAGCAGTGGACGTCTTTAAGCTGAATTGATGATTATTACAAAGCGTGCTTTGAGTGCGTTTCAGTTAGTAGAAGGGATTAGTAGTCTCTGTCTCTGGATCCTGTAATTATAAGCAGTGTGGGCAAGCAAAACTAAATGTGATTATTATTTGCCTATATTTAAACAACTTGCATAACCAGCTACGAAGCTAACCAATTAGGAATGCGCAAATCTTCCAAAGTTTTTACATCCAACAAAAAAATTTAAAAACATTCATTTCAGAACTGGATAGGCGACGTGACAACGTCCGACAACATGGACTTCAAGATAGAGAATACCAAAATGAAAATCCATCCCGGGCCAGCGACGGCGGTCAGGTTCTTCGTCCAGTATAATCCTCTGAACAAGGCGCCGCGTCTTTTGGCCATAAGGCTGAATGGAAGAGAGATTTGCAATGCCAACAATCCATTGCCTGCCGTGGATAGGCCTGACTCCGGTGAGTTATGTTCTTATAAATTATAATTCTTATAATTGTGGTAACTGGATATTTATTAATCCATGGGGGGTTTCCAATGTGACATATCAAAAAAAAAAGAAGTTACCAAGGCGCTAGCAAAATACTACAAGTGAAGTTGAAATGAATCACTAAAAGCTCAAAATAAAATTGGAACTCGTAATGCGTAACTCGTAGTTTTTGTTTTGTTTTCAACTTTTCAAGTTAATTTGAACTGATTTGAATTACTTACCTTTGTGTATTAATATTATATTACGCCATCTACGGGCGTATTACAGGATTTTTTTTTAAATGTCTCTTTGAAAACCCCTTAATATGTTGGTATTTGTATGTAAGTATTCCAACGTAACTATGTATATCTTCGTGCGCGAAAGCGAAGCTCAAGACCGTTCGGGATGGCGACTTACTATAGACGCCCTCTGCCACATCCAGGGAAAAAGGACATTCAGTCAAACTAGTTCTTGCGTTATTACTTTTAATTCGTTTTGCGTCTGGCGCTTCGCTAATTAGACGCGTGAAAGTTATCGTATATAGCCATGCACCCGTCGCAATTGGCTATTGAAGATTCGAGATATTTATTTCGCTATTCTATTCTACTTTGAACTCTTCTGGCAAAAAATTAATACACCTACCTGTTCTGTTAAGATTACCGTCCTGATTTTAAGATTTGTAATACGCATTTTACACTGCTTAGAAATTATCGTCTCTTAAACCACTTTACAGACTTGAACACCAGGCCAAACAAGCCAGAGCGTGAGACCCAAAGACCTGTCAGGCCCAATACCACTCCAAGCAGACCCGTGGAAAGACCGGCGACTCAAGAAAGGCCGAGTAGACCCACGGAAGAGAGGCCGGTAGCTCAAGAAAGGCCAGTCATCAGACCCGAAGACCGACCAGTCTCCAGACCAGTCCAGGGCCGACCTTCGGATAGTGGACCAGTCTATATACCAACGGAGAATCCACCTATTGAACAGAGCAACGTGAATCCTTTTAGCATGTAAGTTGGCTTAGAAACTTTACATTTTAGTATTTAGTTCATTTAATGGTAGTTACAATGCTTACTAAAACTAAGGAAGCACACAGCTTAAATAGTTAAGGCAGATATGAGTAAATAGTTACGTGCCTAGATTACCTACTGCTTACTATTTATGTATTTATCGATAATAAAACTTTGATACAGTTGCGGTCTAGGATGTCGTAACAGATTTGTCTTTGGTCTCGTGCTCCCTAGACTGTATTACCAAAGAACAAGAGCTATTTTGAAACCGGAAGTGCCTACATATTATGTTTTTTTTATCCCAATAAAAATCACAGAGTTATCTTTGAGTATAACAAAAAAAAAGTATTTAATACTGCAAAAATAACACTAAAAAACTGCATAAATCTGAGAGTATACCTCCACAACTTTCAAATTCTAGAAAAAACATATTTAAATGTGGTTTCAAACCGGAAAAAAATTAGGTATTATTTATCTGTAAAAGGTAACGGAAAAAATAAACGAGAAGAGTTATTAGGTAGAAGTCGTTAACATCTAATTCCAATTAAGTGAAACGAGGATTTATTAGAAAATTCTTAATTTTTTTTTTGAGGCCAGTGTCACGATTTCAAGTTGAACGCTTTAAACTTTGAAAGTCCGTTTTTACAATCACCAAATTAAAAAAACGTATGTTTTTGTACATTTTACATTTGAATTTCATGTTTCATCTCCTGTCTTCTGTCTCTATCTAAAATAAATAATACTATTTTTTTATTATAAATGCAAAAGTAACTCTTTCTGCCTGTGTGTACGAAATCACGCCAAAACTGCTGAGACCATATGTCTGAAAATAATAGGTTTAACAAGGTAGTTTATATACCTGATTAGGTACGTTTAAATAAACCCACCTACCTATAATGATGTCTATGCAACGCAAATTGCAACAGGTATAGAATTCGGATCAGCATTTTTTGAGATTATCCCTCACAACAGCATATACTGCCAAACTTTTAATTAAACCAATTTTTTTTTTTTTTTCAATTATATTTAGACAGTTTAGTCTAGCTTAAGTATCCGTAAAGCAAATAACTCTCCGTTAGTTCATCATTAGGCAGGCATCGGGTAAACCTACCGAAAACAGTGCCGTAAATAGCCTTTTCTGCGCCCTGCGCCCTGTGCGAGTTTCTATAACTGCGCCCAATGCAAACTTCTATAACTGCGGCCTTGTTTTTTAGGAATTCTGGGCACTTATCATACAGCTATTATAAAGGCCAATTTTTTATTCAGGATCAAAAAATTATGACACTAAATATTATACTTACGCTTAACGAAAATTGCACGATGTTTTGTCTAATTAAATAGACGTTTTTGATGATACTGGCATGGTACGTTGTATGGCATCAAGCACTAGGGGAGGAAGATTAGCGAGATCTTATGAGGAGCAATAAAAATAGTTCTACCTACGTGGTCTAGCCATTTTTGCGCCCCCCTAACTGACTCTACGCCCTGTGCGTGGGAACCGGTGGCCCACCCCTATTTACGGCACTACCTACCAACCTACATCTCTAGCCAGCTATTCAATCTCATAGCTGTAATTTGATTGTGAGATGTTCCAGTGAACTAATCAATCAATGTTATGATTGCTCGGTCAATCGAATGCTGGAACAAGCTCTATTGACTGCGATAATATCTAGGGACTGGTTAGCTGTCCAAAGCGTGGGTTTGTCGTCTTCATATTGCTTAAAATCGCATTTACAGTTTGCTATGAAACAAGTCGCAGGCGTTTAGCAGTTTTTTTTTAATTGAAATTTTCAAAAAACCGGCACCGGTACAGAAATGCATGAAAAAACAAGTGACTATCTATTTTACATTTAAAATTAGACATAAAAAAAACACTTATTTTCCATAATCTTCATAAAAAAGATAATCAATGTCAGATTATAACCAGCCAGTATCTTCATGTCAGCTAGCGTACACACACACCCAGCATTGTAAGCAGCTGCAAATAACCGCCGGCACGCTTGTTAACAGTGGTGGCGGGGCAATTCCACAGCAGAGCGTGGGCCAACCGACGCGTACCACGCGCCCGGAACAGCGGAGGACCACCACCCAGCGGTATGAGGAGGAGGACTTTGTCGATGACAGGTAGGTGGAATTGCAAACTGAATAGAGCCTTGCAGTGGCCGTAAGAAAAGGCCTAGTACAGCAATGAGCTCTATATAAAGTATGCCAGAAGTATAATTTGAGGTGAAGCCATAACAGGCCGCTTGCTGAAATCATGTTTCTTCGTTTGTAGCGCGTATTTGTTTATAAACAAATACGCGCTACAAACGAAGAAACACAAGCATAAATGCTTGTTGTAGGTATACTTTGTAATGTATATGTTTCGGGCACCCTATATACAGGTTCTATCTATTTAGGGGATCTGAGTGTGATGCGTTAAGTTAGAATGCAAATTATAAATTAATGCATAACATAATCTCACGCAGAGGCATTAGCTCAAGAGCCGGTCCCAAGTTTACCCGAGTTTTATGTTTTTATTACCAACGTGGCAAGGAGCCAGCTTGTCGCCGCGGTTATAACGACCACTACTGCGGCCGGGACCAACGGCTTAACATGTCTTCCGAAGCACAGAATCATCTTACTTTTCGGACAATCAGGCGATTCAAGCCTGCAATGTCATATCCAACCGAAAACAACCATAACGTGATTTTTGGGACAAATCAATATGTGGTGTTTCCCGCGGGGATCGATCCCACGACCTTACGTGCCCTAATCAAAGGCTCGCGCTACGGAGGCGGCTAATGCAAGATAAATTAATGTTATTTCCAGTAAACCGGTAGATGAGAACGAGTACTTCACTGGAGGCTTGGTGACCATCGTCACTGGACAGAACAACAACAACCACAACAACAACAACAATAGAGGACAAGGACAACAACAAGTAAGTAGAAATAAATAAAAAAATGAGGTAAACAAAGTTAGATTAAAACGTTTACTGTGAAATTTTATTCCATACGCGATATTCGCAATACTAGAGCCAATCGCAAAAAAAAAACCTCTGAACCATGGCCGAAATCAAAAATATATGCGTCGATGATGCACTATAATCTGGCTTAGAATTTTTAAGGCACTGTTACGTAGCTTTCAGGTTCAAAATCTAAGGAATAAGTAGGTAGGTATACTGTATGTTGCCTGAGGTGGCCACTTTTAGCAAAAAACCGTGTATTTCGAAGATCTTTATCCTGACAGCTAAACAACAGTGCCTTAAAAAAACTAAGCAAATATTTTATTGATACAGGATCTATTTTTCGCGATTCGCCCAGTATCGGTGTATTATGCTAATTCCTCAAGGGTTTCAGAAGACCTTTTTATTCAGCAGGGTCAGTGTGGAAAAGTGGTACGCAACGCGAACCCCAACCCGCTGGTGGTGAACGGCCACCCCACGCTGGAGGGGCAGTGGCCGTGGCAGATAGCCTTGTACCAGACGCAGGTAAACGTAAGATGCAGCAGCAGAAGATAATAAATTCTCATCATCACACTCTAAAAGATCACCCTTCCTCAACAGGTAATTTTGTAGTTGGTACAGAGGCCCTATTACACGCCCTGCAGTACCGGGCCGAAGCATTGGACTGAGGTATCCCCTGCCTGTCGTAAGAGGCGACTAAGAGGGGACCCCGGGGTCGTTGGGTGCACGAGGCAGGGGCCTCGTGTAGTCATATAACGGCCCCGAGAAGGACGGCGGAACGCGGGTGTCCCGTTTCCGCCGTTGAGCTTTGGGAAAGCTACCACGCTCCGGGGGGACAACCAGCATGTCCCTCCGAGGAAAGGCTATACAGCCAATGCTGGGGGGGGTCGCGGAGAATTCCACAGGTGTACCCGCGACCCTCCTGCTATCAGCCGAGAAGGACACCGGCGGGGTTTTAGTGGGTGCAAACCCCACATAACCCTGCGGCTCCCCCCGGGGCTGCATGGTACTCGTTAGGAGTTTCCCCACCTAAAAAAAAAAGAGGCCCTATTACGGCCGCTTTTGCAATATTGCTTTGCGTCCTCTTTGCTCTCTTTTTTTTAATTGATTTTGACAGTCTAGAGGACGAAAAGCAATATTTCAAAAGCGGCCGTAATCTGGCTGGGCCCTATCAGTTCTGTGAAAACTACAATAATCTGTTGCGTGGAAGGATGATAGAGCAATTTTGCTGTCACACAATCTCATACAAAAAAAGACGTCCCTATATTGGTCATCGGGTCTCCCCCACAGTTTGCCACAAGGACAATCAATTTGGAGGGGATTTGCCCTAATTGCCACGCTTAGGCGGGTAAGCGATCGCAATATGGCTGTTTTTAATTTTTCAACAAAAACGCTGTTGCCTGTAAGTCAAGTGTAATCGCAGTTAGAGGCAGGTACGAAATGACACTACATTCAGATATTCGTAGTCGCATGTAGTGTAGGGGACGCCCGAAGGCAACCTGGCGCCGATCCACGATGCAAGAAGCAAATAGTGTGGGACTTAACTGGGAGGAATTATGTACCCAATGTGGCTCAAGACCGCCAAAATTGGAGGAAATTTCTTGAAGCCCTATGTCCCCGCTAGGGATAACAGGATAAGAAGAAGAAGAAATTCAGTCTAGCTAGATGATTATGTAACTTCTTGGGGTCGGGTCTAAAACTTTTAACGTGTTTTTCTGTTGTTGCAATAATGAATGAATGATATCTTTATTGCACAAAAAACACAACAACAACCAATATCGTGTGAACAATGATTTTTACAGTATTTTTGTTATATTCTAACAGACAGTAGACAACAAGTACATCTGCGGCGGCACCCTGGTGTCTCGGAAGCACATCGTGACAGCCGCCCACTGCATCACGAGGAAGGGTTCGAACCGGGTCGTCAACAAGAACACTCTCACTGTCTACTTGGGGAAACACAACCTTAGGACGTCTGTTGAAGGAGTGCAGATAAGACTGGTAAGACACCCTTTTTAGTGTGATTTGCATAAGTAAGGCCATTTATAAGGTTTATAAGTTACCCAAACAGTGCGAAAAATTTTGAAATTAAAAAGTAGTAACACTGTAAGGAAATTTTCGATCAGACAAATTTACATACAGTTTTTTGACTGCTCCGTGGCTCAGTTGGCAGTGATGTGGACTGAATAAGCGTGTGCACCCGGGTTCGATTACCGGGCAGGGCGAATATTGATATGATGAATATCGATGTTGGTTTCCGGTCTGGGTGTATGTTCGTCTCTGAGCTGTGTGTGTTTCGGGCACCCTTCATACAGGTTCTTCCTAGTTAGGGGCTCTGAGTGTGATGTGTTAATGTTATTGTTATTATTTAGTGTTGCCACTTTTTAATTTCTAAATATTTGTGCCAAGATATAACTTAGTTAGTCCATCCTAAACTAATATCAAAACTTGAGATAAGGTAGCGGTTACCGACTACCGATAAGCAGAAAAATAATATCTTGACTCATTTCAGGTTTCATGAATAATAACATCAAATGTTGATATTTGTTCACTCACTCACATACGACTCTTCTTTTCCCACCACTAGCTACCTAAACACGCTATCAACTATCGCAAGAAGAGTCGAACAAAAACTGGCGCCCAACGTGGGGCAGAATGGTTCCTTCCTTTACTGAACAATATAATGCTTCCAAATTAAAAACCCTTATCTTCCAGGTGGGCGAGATCCGCGTACACCCGTCCTACAACGCGTCCTCTTACAGTGGAGACCTGGGAGTGTTGACCCTCCGTGAACCAGTCCAGTATACGGACTGGGTACGACCTGCTTGTCTATGGCCCGACTCACAGCCTGACCTGAGGAATATCATAGGCAAAAAGGGCTCTGTAAGTACCCACCTTGGTTTCTCATGGAGAATATTGTAAACTGCAGAGGTCTTATAGAACACAAGACAACAAATTTAAAGTAAAGCTTTAAAATATAATCAGATTCCTTAAAATGCATAATGCCAACTAATGATAATTAGGTAAGTACCTACCTATGTAAGAAATAACTTTAATCAATTCTCAAATTTGTGTTTTAAATCATGGTGAATAGGCTATCGTTGTTATTGTAAGTATTACCAGCAGCACTTTCGGTGTGACAAACAACAAAAAAAATCCACTTCTCAGGATGTGCCCTCAGTAAGCAAACGGTTTATTTACGCTCTTCCACATTGAAATTGAGTTTCCACAGCTTGCACGTAATGCTGCGAATTGCGTAGATTGAGCGCAAAACTAGCAAACTGTGGACACTTCATTTCAAATAATGAAAGGGCGTATAATAAACCGATATGTCGTAAACTCAGTGGGCCGCTAAAAGTTTGTTTGGTAACCTTACACAACCTTAATTTTTCATAACTTTCCAGGTAGTAGGCTGGGGTTTCGACGACAAGGGCGTGGCGACAGAAGAGCTGACCCTAGTGGAGATGCCCGTAGTGGACCAGGAGACCTGCATCCGCTCCTACAGCGAGTTCTTTGCCAGGTTCACGTCGGAGTACACCTTCTGTGCTGGCTTTAGAGACGGTAAGCCTTTGAGCTATATTCCTTTACTTCATCATCATTATCTCAGCCGAAAAACCTCCTAAAGCGTCCCCCACACATGGCAGCACCGACCGGTCGAGAACTTTTCGGCCCCAGCGGCCTTCTGTTAATCTAGCTGTGCTCTTCCTTGTTTTCGTGAAATTAGTTAAAGGGATATATACCTAAAAGCCAATCTAGCTGTGTACGCCGATGTCCGACGAAATAAAAGAGGCCGGAGACGCTGGCGTTAACGGCGTTTCGGCGCAAACCGTATATAAACAGAGAAATCGACAATTTTTTGTAAAACATAAAAATTAATATGAAATTCTAAATAAGTAGTTACAAAAAAAACGATTTCGCGCCGGTCTAAAAAGCGCCGCGCCGATTGGCGTACACAGCTATAATAGGCCGAACTAAAGTAGATTTGTCGCTAATTTGATTGTAAGTTCTTATATAAATCTAAGTAGTACATACATGCTTGGACAGGTATGTATGGCTCATTTTAAATAATTGCTCTAAGGGTGCTTTATAAATTGCAGGTGAAATCGATAGACGTACGGGAACTAGAAAAAGTATGTTTTTCTCAGATTATTGAGCTTCTTTCTCATCCCTCTTTGCACTCGAGTTCTCCACTCTTTTCAATATTTACCAAATCTTACGGTATGGTTTGCTAACCCCTTAGGTTTAACTAAACTAACCTGGTTTTAAGTAACAAGTTCTAACTCTCATTTCTAAATACCTACTATCTCGAATCAATCAAAGGTTGATTGATGACAATGCATGCGTCATTTCAGAATATTCATGAGTGAGACTTTTTTTAAAAGCACAAATAGATAGGCAAGTTTCGACATCATTCGACCAGCGCCAGTCTGCTAAACTAAAACGAATTTACGATTCTAACGACAACACATTCAACGTCATTCCGAAACGTATTTGCATCATTTTTATTTACTGACTTAGAATTAATTAACTTGTGCTGTGGATAAATAAATAAATCAAGGCATCAAGGCACAAGCACAATTGAACTGCAAGTACTTAGCGACTATTGTAAAGTGCGAGAATACGAAAATTTTGTACAGAGTTAGGTACAGTGGCGGTCTAGGAGGGTAAAACCGGTAAAACAGATTTGTCTATGGTCTCGTGCGCCCTTTTTTTTTTTTTTTAGGCGGGGAAACTCCTAACGAGTACCCTGCGACCCCGGGGGGAGTCGCAGGGTTATGTGGGGTTCGCACCCACTAAAACCCCGCCGGTGTCCATCTCGGCTGTTGGCAAGGGGGTCACGGGTGATCTTTCTATCGTTATGTTCAACTCCGCGACCCCCTCGTCTCGTGCGCCCTAGACTGTATTATCAAAGAACAAGAGCTATTATATTATACAGAAAAACCGGAAATGTTACGCCGACCCAGACAGCCTCTGTACTGGCCAGAGGCGGTCTGGGTCTGCGCACGGTCAAAATATAAATAAATTAATATTCAGTCATTTGTTTTGATTGCCGGGTGAGTACAGTGGCGGTCTAGGTCGCTCTTTCCGGTTTTTCTGTATTGCAAACTAGCTCTTATTCTTTGGCAATACAGACTAGGGCTGACGAAACCATAGACAAATCTGTTACGGCCTCCTAGACCGCCACTGTACGTGAACAGTAGCTAGCGAACTCAGTTCGCTCAGACTTAACTGGCACGCACTATAGTTTTTCGCGTGTGCGACAGAAGTTTGAAGCTGCAAGCTTTCCAAACAGAACACGACTGAATCAATATTTCTTGTAAATTTTAAACAGGCACGTCAGTCTGCAACGGCGACAGCGGCGGCGGCATGGTGTTCAACTTGCAAGGCACCTGGCACCTCCGAGGATTGGTCTCTCTCTCAGTGGCCAGGCAGAACGAATACCGCTGCGACCCCACCCACTACGTAGTTTTCACTGACTTAGCTAAGTTTTCGTCGTGGATTAAAGAGAATATTGTAGAGTAAGTTTTGTCTGTTAGTAAAATCAGCGGCCATTTTGTTTTTGTTCCCGCCTTTTAAAGCACAAATTAGAGTTATTCTTGAAACCTTGTATTGTGACTAGTGTGATTAATGCAAACAGGCAATGGACCACATCTGTATAATGTATAGCGAGTGGCCACTACCGCATACAAACAAAATACTTATAGGTCACTTCACTTGACCCTTAAGGGCCTATACGGTGCGAAACTAGCGCCACTTAGATAATATATATATATATAATTAATATCTTCTAAACCATGGCCGTAATAAAAAAATGCGTCTTTGACGCCCTAGAATTTTTAAGGCCCTGTTGTGTAGCTTTCAGGTTCAAAATCTAAGGAATAAACTGTTTGTTGCCTAAGTGGCCACTTAAGTTTCATGAGCGTTTATTTCTAAGATCATTTTCCTAAAAGCTACACAACAGCGCTTTATAAGTTTTAATCAAGATTATCTAGGGCCTCAAAGACGCATATTTTTGATTTCGGCCATGGTTTAGAAGATATTAATAATTTATCGAAGTGGTGCTAGTATCGCACCCGTTCGCCCCTTAAATATTGGTAATAGAAATACGTACAGTGGCGGACTAGTACGGTTTTTGTTCTAGGGCGCAGGAGACCATAGACAAGTGTTACGCTGTCCGTGTCCGCCACTGTACGTATTAATCATGTCAATCATGACAAAAGGGACCATTTTAATTTATGATTATAAATTATAAACTAACTTTTAATTATAAATAATAATATAGCAGATTTAATAGACTGATAAGCAAACCTCTTTTTATATGTATACCTACTTATTTGAATAAAATAAATAATTAAATAAGACCCAATATGGTCTTGATTTATAAACTTTCGCCCACTTTAAAATTAAAATACCAAGTATATATTTTCATATTTTGTATTGTTTACACAAAACAAGAAGATATTGAACAAAAAAAAAGTTAACTACTTAATACTATAAGTAATATAAAAAAAACTATAAACAAATTGTACATTGAAAAAAAAGTTTCACTTTAACATAAAATTACAATTTACAAGATTGTAAAACATAGCTTAGATATCAACAAACGTCGTCGGGCAGGTCACATTGAAACAACGACAAAAAAAAGACCATGCTTTGAATTCACAAAATATAAAAGAATGAGAAATTATGTATTAAAGGTACAAAACAAACTAAAATCCAAAACTAACAGAAATAACTTCTTATGGAAATAGTTCCCAAAACAACGAAGACAATACAAAGAATAATAATATGAGAAGATATAAGAAAAACTCTTTTGTTTTTTTCTGTAAGATAAAGTAAAAAACTACAATTTAACGTAATAATACTTTTGACATTAAATTCAATTTCCCTTTTTGACATTATTTTACTAATGGTGCAATTCACCACCCTTTCACAAGGAAGTCCAGTTTTCCGTTTTCTGCAGGATCCCGTTTGATTGAAAATGTGTTTAAAAGCGTGCACACGAGCATCCCGCATGCTACTACAATACAACTAACAGGATCCTGCAAAAATAACGGGAAATAGAACTGCCGTGTAAAAGAATCCTCCTTTTACAGGGCAGTCCCGTTTCCCGTTTTTTGTTCCACTAAAATTGTAAACGACAGCACCGATTTAACACGAGTCTAACAGACTTGTTATGTTGAAAGGCATAATTATTCGCCACTGAATTCCCATTTGAACTTCTTATTTAAGAGACAATCAAATAATATCTAAAAGGTACATTAGTTTTTTTTTTATGACGAAAAATAAATTGGCTGCATGCGTTAAATGAATACAAATGATGATACAAAAGTAAACAAAACACTGCACAAAAAAGACGTCAGTTCTTTTAAGAACATAATACGCAAATGCTATTAAGAAAAACAAACTTGTATACAATAATGTATTTAATTACTTTATTGGTTTCACGGTTGTGCCTACTTATGCGCCTAAATATCAGAAAAGTCCTAAGGCTGTGTTCCAGTAGGCAAACTGTAAGCTGTAAAATTACTAAGGAAGATTATCCAGCGCCATAAAGTATGACGTCTATTGAGCTCTTAGGCCCGTAATATCCAACTCTGTTCAAACTGTGTTGTTGGTTTAAGCTGCAGCTGTCACTTTATGTTTATATGAGAAAGAAAGTGACGGATGCAGTATAAACTATTCAAACAGTTTCAACCAAGTTGGATATTACGGGCATTAGTGCTGCAGCTCTTCCTACCAAAATGCAATCTCTTTTTAACTAAAGGCTCTGTCAAACAGATGGCGCTTTAGGGTCGCGCTCTTTTAAGGATTACAACCTAAAGACGCGTGTGTGACATCAAAGGCGGCGACGCGCAACGCTATAAGCACCGTCTCATTGACAAAGTCTTAAAAAATATATAGGTATAATATATTTATTTGTTTTGCTCACGTTTGTTTTCCTTGGAGAAAAATCCTGTAATCTGCTTTTCAAAAGTATTTAAACAAGACGAGCAGAAACACTCAGAGTCACATCAATAAAATTATCAAACTTACTCTGTTTATATTTTAAAAAAAAACTACATTTATTTACTTACAAAATGACTATTCTCCCTTTAAAAAAAGGGCAATTCCTAACCTTGGCAACTACAAACTAGCCTACCAGTAAGGGGAAGGACCATTCCTACAGCGTTGCTTCATTCTATCATCAGGATACCCAGCCCATGGTGGGTTTCTCCCTCTATTCGGGCGGTGGCCTCCTTTTGGGGGAAAATTCGGTGGGTACATCCTATTGCTGGGGCAGGGAGGTCGGCAGCCGTTTCTGGGAGTTGAGGGGTGACTTCCCCCGAGAGGGGGAGAGGGGAACTGGTCCCAGGGGTCCGGCATCATGCAGCCCGCGCAACCGAACGCGTACTCACCTGAAATAGAGAAACGTTGGTTAAACAAGAGGAAATGAGGAACTAATGATTAGCTACTTAGGAGAGAAATAATTAATTATTATGATCAGACGCAAGCTAAAGTTAATTATTTAAAGTAATTGCTGTGTTTGAAAAGTTTTAAGTGATCTTTTGATTAAAAAAAAAGCATTGTAATAAGATTTAAAAGCAATCACAATTTTTATTTGCAACAACTCCATTTTACCACAGTGTCTGTATAAAAAGTTCATATTACTAAAGTTTTTTTCTTGTAGCACACTATATAACGGATGACATGTTGCAGTGAAGGTGATGAAATTTAAACGATTTCAACCTTAGCTAGTGTTATACACAGGTTGGCACTAAAGTCTAGAAAATAATAGAAGCGCCTCTCTGTCTATGTGAATTAGTAATTTTTATTCACAAATAAAACACACAAGCCAAAAGTTAGGGAAAAATAAACAAATTCGTGATCTGTTTCTTTATAAAAAGTAAAATTTTTTAGGGTTCCGTTTCAAGACATTCTTGCCAAGCTGTAATAAGATTCAAAACTTATATGAAAAAATTAAAATGAAAAATCTAGAGAGTGAAGAAACAGGGCTTTGCAAATAAATAACAGATGATCAAAGCAGTTTTCAATAAAAACTTAAAAAATTTGCTACCTACTGGTTATTTATAACAGACGAGCGAGCCGAGCGGCCCGAATTGTATGGGTCGCGCGGATGCTGCGCGGCAGAGGGTCGCTCGTCTGTTATAGCCCTAAATGTATTGAAATATGTGAATAATGCGCTTGCTACCGTACACTAATGCGATGATTAAGGTGCGTGCCAGATAAGCATGCCCGCGGTCAAAATATGAACCAATTATCAATCACGCAAAGGGCGTATTCACGTACAAAGCTAACAAAGGTAACAACTAACAAGCGCTTGTTTGCACTGGTTCGAAAAATGTATAGAAAATACCTGCGCTGACATTCACGCTGGAACAAAACAAGCGCTAATGTAAGCGCAGGTATTTACTATACATTTTTCGAACCAGCGCCAACAAGCGCTTGTTACCAACTTGACGCCCAAATTTATCTGGCACGTGATACTCTAGCTACTATTCCATTAATAACTAACTTCACCTTACGTCCTCTCGCACTTACTTGTCACTGGGCTGCACAGAAAAAAAAAATGACGCTGACAAAATAAAAGTAAGTAATTGACCACTTTTATTTATTTATAGTACATTAATATTTTTATATCGTTTTGGCCGAAACATGAAAGAATAAACGTTCGCTACCAACGTTACTGAGATTCTCATTTCAAAATTATATTATTTTTCTCTATCATATTTTTAATTAAACATGCGATTCAACAAACACAACCCTATTATAATATTACTAAATTTAAATTAAAGGAACACTCCCACGTAAGTAATTAATACAGACAAAAGTCTAATAATAATAATCTGAATAAACATTATACAATCAAACTTTACAATTTAAAATTATGAGAAATATAACAATTAATTCTACACTTAGTAATAAACTATAATATAATTCATTATTATGACTAAGACACTTCAATCTTTACTTCATTTTTTATTTATAATTTTGATAAACGTACTTTATTTGAAACGCAGACAAAAACAAACACTTATGCCCGATTTAAAAAAAAAACATCAATTAAGGCAGATATATAGTCAATACATAATGATACCATAACATCAGGCTAACGTTTGTTTGTAAAATCGTTTGAAGCAAACTTTTTGAATCAGTATGAATATTAATACAGACAAGTATAAATAAAATAAACTAGAAAGTTAACAGGTAACTAATTAGTAAATTGCCATTAGCGTAGTAACTATTATTTAATCTGTGCCAGTAGTGTCTGTCCGTCATATCAATGACATAAAAGAAAAACGTTTGATTTAATCGTACATTGTCCATTTCCATAAAATAGACGAACGACTACCTTTACATTTTAGAGTAGGTACTTAGAAAATACTCTAATTATAGGCACGATTTACATTTTCATTGGATTACTAAGGTTATCTAGCATACTACTAACTACTATTTTTCGTTATATTAGGAAACTCTTTATTTACACTAGGCCAAGAAGTTTCAAGAAAAATCAATAATTTTAACGTTTGTTATAAATTATTGTAAAAAGGAGTAGGTAATCAATAACAACAGTTCTAGTCTTATTTTGTTATTAGTTCATTGCTAGTTAATAAAGAACGTTTTAGCCGACAGCAGACCGCAAGCGGCAGTGGAACTTTAGTTAAATATTAAAATCGTAAGCATTGCCTGCGGCCTGTCACTGCGTTTAGTAGTCATCAGTAATTACAAGTTTACAGTCATATTTTCAAGTAAGCTTAAAAGAGTTTCCTATATTAAAATGTAAGACCTGATGCGTCTTATTGGTGACTAAACTTATTCTTGCAAATGCTTACAATCGAATTTTTCATTAAACATCAAGTAAACAGCTCTCTGTTAAATACATGAATCTTGTACTTGACGTGAGTAACATTTGAACATACTCTTCGTTTATGCCGTTTATTTTAAAATATTTTAAGTAGATAATAAATATTTATAGTTTTTATCGCGTAATATAATCAACCATTTATCTCTAGAAGAAAATATTGAGAGACAATGGGTTAAATTTAATAAAGGTTTATACACACTGAACTGGTAAAACACATAAAAGGTCAATGCACATGCAACAACACATATTAAACTTCAAAACTACAAAACAGGCTCACTGTTGGATATTGTCACTTTGTCACGGTCCGGTGAGAAATGCCGATGACGCATTTATCTAATTAATTTAATTTATGAATCCGGTCTTAGTCAAGTATTTTATTTCCTGGAGTAAAAATTTTGGTAATTTTTTTTTAATGCAAAATTAAAAATACTTGGACTGCAATGGTTTTTGAGAGCAAGCTACGTATGATTTTGACATAAGTAACAAAAAATTAACATTTGAACAGCGATAAATGTAACAATAGAAAAACGCGTCAAAAACATCTCGCACGCAACATTACATGTCTGCGTTCTATACAACGATGTCACAACTAATTAAATTATCTATTCGTAAATCTTTACACATTTGAACAACAACCTATAAAGGCAGCCACACACTTAATCGCACCGCACGTGCCACACTTATTACTCTAATGTTCATAAGAATTCAGCGCGCGTTCGCTTCGAGCAAGTGTGCGTTCACCCTAAAACAGTAACACACGACATTATAGTAAAACTATTGAGCACTTTACATGATTTCATAAGCAATATATGATTTACATTCTTAAATTTTAAAACATGGTTTAAAAATTAACCTCTCACCGTTAACGCTGGTTGTTGCGTCGGAAGAAAATGTTATTAAAGGATAGTTTGTTGCATACAATAACATTAATTTTACACTACATCCAACAAATGAAGAACGCGTTTACAGATTTATTCAAGGGGGAAAATGAAAATGGCAGCGGGCGGCACTAACCGGCGGCGACACAGTAACACTCTTGTTTAAAAAAAACATGGAAATATTTATTACTAGAGGCTGCCCCGCGGTATCACCCGCTCATATTTATTTTAAACACAAAAATCCCATTTTCTCCCGTTCCCGTGGGAATTTCGGGAAATCCTTTCTTAGTGCTCCCCTACACCCTCCAAGGAACCCACTTGCAAAATTTCAGCACGCTTCGCCCAGTAGTTTCGGCTCTGCGTTGTCTGTCAGTCAGTCAGTCAGTCAGTAACGGAAGAGTTTTATATATATTGATGATTAAACTATAGTATTGAAAATTACTAAATATACGTATTAGTTAATATTAATTGTGTTCATATTCATCACCCTTCTTGTCAATAACTGTATTGTAAGCAACATCGAGCGCAAACGGCGAGAAGGTCCAACTAACTTCACAAGATATATACATATACAACATACATATACATAACCAAAAACACTTATCATAATTGCAAATTTTAAACGAATTGACTTCCGCACAACTTATGTAATGAATGATGTTTCGATATTCTTAAATCAACTAACAAACCTACTGAACCGTATACAAATATACTGTTTGATATACACCTAGGCGTAATTTACAGGAAAAACAAGTCAACCAAGACCCAGAATTTTTATGTCCTCCGCTGTGCACGTATCTTTCAAAAGAGTTTGTTTTGTGTTGTTTAAGGCCTCGTCTCGGACGACGCGGGTCAATTGCGGAGGCATAAAACAATCAGAAATTTCGTGCGCTAAATGCGACAGTATAGGTGTGATTGTGCCTTTATTCCACGCTGCTGATCTCGATACACAGACCAGCAGAGATCTACAAAACCAACTTTTTTTATTGTTCTACAAATAGTATTAGTGTAACGTTAAGTATTGTGGTGCAATGACAGTCGTATAACGGTGTAATTTATAATTATACTAGTTTTTGGTAGGGCCACTGGTTATGATCCACTGCATTACTATTGCATATCAGACTCACTAACATCAGGTATCTTGGTTGACCTCGCAACAACGACAGGAAGATCTATTTTTTTAATGAAAGATTTCTAGAAACTTCTAAGAACAGAATAGTTATTTTTGTGCTGAGACCGGTCCCTCTATTTCTGATCGCGCTAAGAAGGCACTTAAGAAAGCAAATATTTGAGGTGAAATTTAAAACTTTTATCAATTTTATTTTCGGAATATACTTTCATAAGTACCGTCAGAGCGAATGTGGTATAGTTTACTATTTATTTATTTTTTTTACAACTTTTACTTGACAAAATAAATTTTATACCTACTTAGTTACTAATTTTGTTCTACTAATTTCACACTCGCCTTGCATTCACTCCACTATGTCAGATTAAGGTCGCCGCAAACATACCATCTCGTAAACGGATCAGACAAAGATTTTAAGATTTTTGATTTAATGATTTTTTAACCCCATTAAAGTGGGCCAAAGCCGACACTCAACAAGTCAACATACCAATCAATCAACCATTCAACGTTCGTTAATTTAATATTTATATATTATAAAATACATTCGTGGATAAAAAGTACAAAGGAAGATAAACATTGCAACGGGCCGGCCGCCATCCGGGGTTAAGACGTTCGAAAACCATTGCTTGCTTTTAAGGACCACCACCAATACATAGTACTAAGGAGAACAGCAATGGTTTTCTGATAATATCACTGTCAGGCCGCATTTATAGGAACGCGGGGCGTTGCGCGGGGCGTGCTGCGATTAAATCAAACGTATAGCAATGATGAGACCATTTACGGAGACACGTTGGCGGGAACTGGCTACGCAGCGGGCCCCGCGGCGGTGCCCGCGTCGTTCAACGCTTCAAAAAAAAACACAGGCCTACGTTCGATATCGTATAAGCAAACGCGTCGGCTCCCGCCGCGGTGCCCGCAGCGTCGCCCGCGGCGACACCCGCGTCGCAGCCCTCACGACGCCCCGCACAACGCGCCGCGTCTCCGTAAAGGAGGCCTTACAGAAATATTCATTAAGACTTCAAGCACGGTCAAACAGCTACAGCATACTTTTTATCGGAGTATGTATTCACACTGATCAACGGGCGTCTCAAAAAGGCCCGTTATAATAAGAATCTTACTTAATTATTCTATTAGTTTAATGGAAAGACATTTTGTTCGATTATCGCTCAGAGGAATAGCGTTTCGTTATTGCAACAACTAATTTATTAAATTTGGAAGCATGCGCGCACGTTTCAATTATATCCTTTGTCCTTTTCACACGTAACATAATTTTTAACAAGGCACCTCGAATGTATGAACACTTTACAAAACATAAGCAAAAACGAAACGCCATCCTCGTTGGCGGAAATACTTATTTGATTCATAAAAATATCTCTAATTTGCTTTACAATATTAGACACTATTACTAAGAGCTTAAAAGTTCAGAGAAAAGGCTTAGGACAGTTAACAATGGACAAGGGCAACTAAGCGCAAAAATATATTATAATATTTTTTTTTTGTTTGTTTTGTTGAAAGCGAATTTAAGTCTGTACCGTTCTAAAAAAAACATGTTCAAATAACATTCAATAATTGAAATTCTAAAACAACTTTGCTTCATTCATATGCAATCTTATTATTAAACAAAATGTATGAATTTGAATACACCAAAACAGCGACCAGAACATCAGCACAACGCGTACTAAGCTGGTAACGCGTATTAGTTATTGTTTGAAAAAAAAACATTTATGGCGCACTCTGTTCAAGACTGGCGCGAAAAGTTCAGAAGACCGGTGGAATCGTCGTTTTAATTTTTTTTATAAAAAAAAAAAACATTTCACCTGCCATAAGGCATTGCCAGTTATTCAATTAAAGAATATAACAAACTCACGAACTAAAGTAAAAAAACTTGCAACAAATACACTTACCTAACCGAAAATCCGCTTTCAACTTCAAAAAAAAACACTACCAACACAACGCACAAAAAAAAAAACAGTCCTCACGTCCCAACACTTAAATCCTCGATTCGGACAAGCGGAACTTCTTACAGTACAGCCCTATTCAAAAGGGCCTATGGTGGCTCGTATAACCCGACTGATTGTAAAAGTCGCGTCTTAGGAACCGGTTGTTCATATTGGCGTAGGTGTTGTAGTTGGTCGTGTAGTCGTTCCGGCTGTGCAGCATGTCGAGTTGGTCCAGACTGTGGTGACGTTGGGGAAGTCGGTGGGCGTGGCCGTGGGCGTGGCTTGGGGCGTGGCCTGGGGCGGGGCAAGGGGGCGGAGGTTGACCCACTGTTTCCATGCAGCGTGCACAAGATTGATTTTTGTTTACATTTTATTTAAAGACTCTTAAAAATTATATTGGAAAGTAAAAACACACAAAACACTTCAAGTACAGTACGTCAAACTTATCAGAACTAGGGGCTTTTTAAACTCATTTGACTTTGAGTGTCCTTTACCTATTCAAAAGAGGTCATGAAATAAGAACCGCATTCTATGAAAATAATATTACTTACTGCGTAAAAATAACAAAATACTTAAAATAAATCACAACCTGTGTTACTAACAAAGAAGGTAAACATTAAATAGAAATAAATAAACAAAATACAGAACATATAGCCTCACCATCGCCTTTTGTCGCCTTTAGTTATAACACGACACTGTATGCTTTCTTAAAAAAATAATAAAAATAAAAATGTATAAACATAAAACTCGGACAAACTTTAGTCCAACTCGATGCACTGGTGTCTCTGCCTACCCCTTCAGGGACTCAAGGCGGTTTTCATTAATGTTAATAAAAATAAAGTTAAAAAAAAAGAAAAAAAAAGGGTATACTTACACTCACCTCTGTTGTGGTGAAAACCCGCCGCCCACCCGGCGTAGTATGCGGCTTTCTGTTTCCCATGCTCTTCTGCCACCTGGAAAACAAACCAACTATTCATATAGGGCAAGCAATGGATTGAAAACATAGTAAAATTATCGATAAGTCCTCAAGGTAAGATTAGGTGAAGTGGGGTCATTCCCAATTTGTACAGAAATGGTTTTAGTTTTCAGATTGATCAGAGTAGGTCATTTGGTGATTGTGCTTATGTGTAGAGGATCATTTTTTAATTATCAGCTCCTTTGTTGCTAAAAATAAAAAAGTTTTTTTTTTGTCTTACAACTTTTGTATGCGGTCAAGAAATTAAATATTTAGCCCAAAAGAACCCTAGAACACTGGTCGCAAACTTAAGTTTTATCGCCTCGATGACCAACCAATGTAGTAAAGCTGCATTATTTTAGATTTTTACTAATGTCTCTACAAAAGTTTTTGAATATACGTTAGGTGAATCACTTTTTCAACTTATTCAAGACTGTTTTGTAACACTTTGTATAACAAAAGAAATGTTAAGAGCAATATGAAAGAAGCTTTAGATAAAAAACGAGCCTTTTTAATTTAAATTTACAGTGCGTATTTTCTTTTGAATAAACGCATATAAACACGCAAGAGACTTACTATTTGCTGGAACAAGGTGATCAGTTTTACGTAGCCACACCTCTTTCCATACTAAATCTCTAAGCGGTGCTACTCTTGCGCACATATATGGCTGTAACTTTAGTGCAAATTTAAAATATCAAAGATTCTATATATTCTATTCTAATCAATCTTCAAACCGAACGAAATTTTCTAATCAATCTTCAAACTGAACGAAATTTTGAATTTTTACCCCAAATTCACCCCAATCAACCTCAGAGTAAAAAAAAAGAACAACTACAGAGCGCGTTCAACTAGACAAGACACAAACAGTCCGCATGCTATCTCGCCCGCACCGTAATGTGTTCGTGCAACCTCGTGCTGGGCCCGCGCGTGCGAGAGAGGGACGCCCCGCGTTTGAGCTGACCGTCCGCGCTCACCGGCTGCCGGTAGAAAACAATTTACGTCCAATTAACCCCTTGTGACCGATGCATATTGGTCGGTTTGGTTTAGAGAATATTGTATAAGTTTTAAGGTTGGAATAAAAAAAATCATGGAGTAGTAAATAAGTAATTTTTTATATTTATAACAAATATATTGGGGGCGAATGTTCAAAGCCTGTTTGTTTCCAAATTTTACCAGTGCTTACTTCTTATAAAATTTTGTTAGCTTATGTATGGATTGTATGTGAATAAAACATGATTATGGATATGGTATCTAGCTGTATAACAAACTCATTGTATCTAAAATTTTAATAATACATCATCAATAGCTTGCACAATATTCTGTAAACCAAGCATTTTAGATTAATAATTTTAAACCCAACCCATCTATGCTTTTAAAACATTCATATTTTGACTTTTTAGGTTATAAAATTAGGTTACCTTTACACTAAGCGGCTCCGTCCCGCCCTCTGGTATAACATTGTTTAACGCCGCTATCGCCTCTTGCGCTTCTTCTCTTTTATCGTATCTGAAATACGATATGATATAACTATACATGCTGTTTCCGGCAAATGTGTAAAATGAGCCTTAGTAACAAAGCGATACAATGCTAAAAATACGTATACAAAATATTAAATACCCCTCCCCACCACTTTTGCTAGTCTTTTTAACGAAGGCGGCTCTACCCACTCGCAGTACAGAGTCTGAACTATAGACCTAAATCTTTGTAGCGGCTCACTAGCACCACCTAGTGATGCACTTTCAAAGCGGAAGTCGCTCGAATTAAATCCTACTTCGCGACAACGGAGTTTCTACCGTATCTAGCAAAATTTAAGCATTGGAAGGTATTGGCCAATTCCTTCTTTGCTTTACCTAAATCTTCTTGACTAGACGACTCTATACCTTTTCTGTCCAATCCCCCACCTCTCTTCCTATCTAGAACCTTTCTACCGCATCTGACGAAAGCAACTCCGCTCTTTTTCTACTATAGGAAGAAAACAATTTTCCCTTTCCCCCCTCCTCACCTGACAAAGGCGACCCCCCTAGGAGTGCCGCTACTCTTGTCCCTCAATATGTGTTTCTGTACGATCCTGCCGTACTTCCCGAAGATCGTCTCAAGCTGCTGCTCCGAGATGCCACGCGGCAGGTTGGTCACGTAGAGGTTCGTCTCCTTTATGTCGTCGCCTGACGGACGGGCGTACGACACCTGGAACGGATGGAGTAGAGACGATATTTTATGACGACTAACTAGATTTAGCAAAGGAAAAACAAAAAAGGAATAAATGATCAGTTTTTTTAACAAGAAAATACTTCGATAAGTACTTGTTCAATACTTTGCCTGAGTATTTACGCAGTAGGAAAACTAGTAAACCAAAATTCAAAAGACTAATAACAGTGATAATGTCGAGACTCAGCTGATCCCGCAGACAAACTGTTTAAACAGTTATGTGGGACTATGTATAAGTTGTATGTAGCATATTCCTATGTTTGATAAATAAATAAATAATAATAAAGTAAAGGCGACCTTATCGCTTTATGATTTTTCTATCAGTAAACCAGTTTTTTTTGGAAACAAACATTTTGTTTTGCTTCTGCAATGTGGTGAAAACAAAACAAGTAATTAAAAATTTGGTAAGTTTAAACGATTATAAAAAACAGTAAGGATAAGGCATATGCATAGCTATAGAAGTCAGCAGACCAATATTAAACTTGCGTCATAAGTAAGTACAGCTTGTGTTTCTTTTTACTGCAAATAGTGACAGCGCAAACTATATCTAAGCAAACTAAGGGCTATACGAACTACTAACAGACGAACGACCGTGTGCCGCGCGGCAGCTGCACCGCCCGAATCTCTCGGTGTATGGGTCGCGCGCGTCTGTTATAGCCCTTATAGCCCGTAGATGTAGGCGCGTAGTCCATTATCAGCTCTTAAGTACGCGTTCATATGTATGAAAGCATATGCAGATGTCTGCATGGATACAGCTTCTTCGCAGCACTATTTGCAGCTTTAGACTATCGCCTGTAATTGGCATAGCAAAGTTACCTTTAACCGTTTGTTCCTGAGCTGGTATCCGTTGAAAGTGTCGATGGCCCGCGACGCGTCCTCCTCGCGAGTGAAGTTTACGAAGCCGAACCCGTAGCTGTATCCAGTCTGGAATTTTAATAAATAAATGAATAACACTTTTACGATATCAGCAGAAAGACGTCCAAAGCTGGACAGGACATTTGTTCCCCCCAGAAATCGCCACAACGAACCGTCTTGAGCTAGCCTCATTCAGTCCTTGCTTGTGACCAACACTTTATTGTACTCATTTAACAATTTGTGCTTTTATTTTATTTAACCCAATATTACGTATAAAAGTAAAAGTGCGGTTTTTTTAATGATTATCATCTGAGCCGAGAGACCTGCAATCCTGGACATAGACCTCTGCCACTGATCGCCACAAAGACCAAAATATACTTGACAGGTGGGTAGGCGATAACAGGAAAGCTCTAAGTTTTTCCAGAAAGCACGTTACTGCGGCCCGTCTTTCCGTAGTCGCTTTAGAAAAAGATGGGGTGATAGTAGTATTCTATACTCTTACCACAAGTTAAAAAAACTGACCTTAAAATCCTTCATAACCCTGCAGCTCTCAATCGGTCCGACTGTCATGAACATGGCATACAAGTCCTTCTCTGTCATAGTCTGCGGCAGATAGTTGACTATGAGATTGGTCCGCGAGCTGTCGCCAGCCCCGGAAACCCCTCCTCCGTCCGACATGCTGCCCCAGCGTCGAGTCGCTGCCAGCGAGTGCTGACGACCTCTGTACTGCTGCTGCACTTGCTGTCAATCAGAATAGTATCGTTTTTGCTGTGTTACCAGTAGGCAAACTGATAGCGGCTGACTGAGTAAGAGTTACAGGTCCCGCCACGTAACTTTAGCTCTGAGCAAAGTAAAGAGGGGATTACTGCGCATGTGTACAAAATGAACGAACGAACAGAACGACTGTAAAATAAGGGGACGAATAGTATAATTGCGTGGACGCAGCACGATTAAAATAGCCAATAGAGAGCTAGCGCGCGATGCACATGCACAACCCGCCCCACCCCTCTGTAATTTCCTATGACACTTGATTTTTCGATTTCTGCGCATTCAATTTCAAAGACAAAGTTGCATGGTGAGACCTGTACCAAGCGAACTGTGGACATTGCATTTCAAATAGGTTTATATGGAAGGGCGTGCTAATGATAAAGCGATGTGCCACTAACTCAGTCGGCCGCTATCGTTTGCTTACTGTGGACTCAGCCCTATGTTTCAATAGAATTTATTTTATAGGCTTTTACACCGATTTAGAAGGTTTTTTACGCAATTGGGGCTAGCATCGGTGTAAAAAGACGCAATTGTTACACGAAGTAGATGACATAGTTAGCGAAAGGAACCCACAATGACACGTATGAACTTAAATATACAAAATAACCGCTCGTTATGTCATCTCTTCAATTATTACGAGATGCGACTCTTTGTCAAAGCGTGCCTAAAACGTACCGTACATAAGCTAAAAATGAAATTATTTTCACTATGTTTCAGCCCATTTTTACTATTCAAGTATAATTGCCTTAAAATTACTCTAAATGCAAGACTAGAAAGACCTTCATAAAATCGAGGTTACTAAGACACGCCTCTCTTCTATAACTAAAATACTCAATTTAACATCGAAAGCAAATAGCATTTAACTTTGAATAAAGTAGCGTTACCAGACGTAGCTATTTATTGCGCATAATGTTGTTAAAAAATTATGACAAACTAAATGCGCTCGCAAGCAATGAAAACAGTAACCACCGCCTTGTATCGCTTGAGTTGACATACTAAAAAGCTTTTTACACAAAAGCTTCGGGAATGCCATACGATGCATAACGTAGAGAATAAATGAGTAAGCTATAGAACGCGCATAAGCCAGTGGCACGAACAGTAAAATTCAAGGCACTAGGTATGATCAGCGGCCGTAGCATGCATGACCGACCGTTTGTCGAATATCTCTGTCGCTTTTGACCTCTTTTGACATCATCTCAATAGGTACAGTGGCGGTATAGGAGGCCGTAACAGATTTGTCTATGGTTTCGTCAGCCACTGTACATTTTTCCCGCATTTAGATGTCAAAAGAGGTCAAAAGTGACAGAAAGATTCGACGATGGTCGGTCATGCTACGGGGCCTTACTCGATGACAAACATAAAAGGCGTTGCTAAAACTAGTCACTTAAGACAAATTCAATAGATTCTTTGAACTTAGGTAAAAGTAAAAGTAAGTAAAAGTAAAAAACACTTCTTTGAAATTAGGTTAGAACTATAAAAACAGTACCTTAAAAATACTGAGCAAGATTGACTAGAGTTGTACAAGATCACTTTTTTTTTGTTTGCCACGGTTTAAAATATTTCGAGATAAGCGCTAGGTATCTTATTCCTAAAGATCGAAGCGAGCCCTCTATAACTTGCTCATGTATTCTCAAGGCGCACAATTTGAGGGCGGGCGGCGGCTGCAAAACGCTTGATGCACTCATATTTGTTCCATATGAGAAAGCTCTTAAGAAAGCGCAGTGGGAACGACCAAAGCCTTTTATCGAGCTGCCTTTCTACGACAACAAAGCGTACTAACTAACATTAGTAGGAAAGGCTGGATTGCTCTGGCCTTTTTTACTGGATGACAGTTCATTGATTTGTATTGCCTGCCTAGTGCTTATGTGGCGAGGCCCGGTAAAAATACCGAAAACAATTTTAACTGGTCACTCATTTCTATGAAAGTGTTTTGATGACGGCAGAGAGATGAGACGAGCGAGAAATACAATACGCATGCATTTATGAGGAACGGTGCCCGCGCCACCGTCATCCAGTTAAGGGTTCAGGACTAAGCGTGTATTATTCTTCTCCGTCTTTATGACCTGGTGGACAGTTATCCTCAGGAAACTCCAAAGAAGCAGAATACATTGTATGTAGCCAATAATGTTTTGGGTTAATTTAATAGCCAAATCACTTGACAATTGGTTACGAGTTACGATACGACGACGAGAGAGAGTAATTTCTGAAGAAAAAATAGATTTTGTTTGATTAAATTCAAAGTTAGGTCAAGCAATTTGACGATAGGCTAGTGAGATTTAAAAACTTTCATAAGTATGTGTATAATGTTTCAGTTCCGTTAAAAAAAACACCCCAAGTAAATAAATTTATGTCAGATTTGTTGACGAAATACTGTTGCGTGCGTTTATTAGCTTCTTGTTATTTTATTATCAAAAATCTTTTACGGAATCAACTATAAACAATCTAGGTCAACATTCCATACCCAATTAATTTGAACAATATTTTTTTTCTGGATTCCAGGGCACAGTGGGAGGCAAAAAAAAACAAAAACTTTATAAAACTGTCTAAATTACTAATTAAGGACTAAATGATGGTAATTACAAAAAAAAATAAGAAAAAAAATCGAGTTCAATTCTCGCCCGGTTTAGGATGGTTCATATTATCGGGGTTGGTTGGTAGGTTCTACCTAGTAAGGGGCTCGTTAGTGTTCCATTATGTACTTATTGTATCAATAGATCCATATATTGCAAGTTATTAGTCCGCACTACAATTTCCTTCCACAGCGCTGCAAATAGGGCAAGGTCGTGACCGCGACCCGGTTTTTTGACACGGTCGCAGGGTTGCTAGTTTTCGGTTGCGTGGCGCCATTTTTATATCCGGAAGTTTTGTGCGGAAGTAAGTTATAAATTCCTAGCTATTTTATTACATATAATAATATAATCTTAATCATCTCAGACTAAAAGCGTTCACTTTTAGACACGGGCCTCCTCCACAGATTGCCATAACAAGCAACTGGTATAGCAACCTCAGGCGAGGCGCGAGAAAGATACAGAGAGGAAAACAATTAAAACTGATATCTAATTTCTATGGCACAGCGTTGAGGCACACCTCGGACACTTCGTAGAAAAAGCGCGCACGCTTATCATGCTTGTTGAGTGAGATAAGACGTTCTATTTGTACTGAGCGGTAACTGAGAGGCAACCGAGCGCGGGAGCCGCACTTGCTGAGAGAGGCAGGGAGTGCCCATACTGTATGTAATAGTACTATTTATTATACTGTGGTTGAGGAGCCATCTCGTGTTCTTTCTTATAGCAGCTTAGAAATTTTATGCAATTGAAAACCCTGTGCCATAGAATTTAGAGACTGTCTAGTTTAAATATTTTTTTCTTTCAGCATCTTCGCCGCGCTTTATCAAAAGTACCCTGCGTCCAATTCACGTATCCAAATCGCCATAATGCACCATTTAAAACCGCAATGTATGTCACATAAGGCCTTGTTAAAATGGAATTGTTTTTATTTTACTGTCGCATTTTTGTACAAATTTGCATTTTTGGCACACAGTGTACCACGCCAGAGGCACGCTGTTGGTGTAAATTGTTAACTAGAGGAATAATATGATTCAAATATGATTATGATTTAGTTAAAGTTTTGGTTACAAATAATATCTGGTATTTATACACGCAAAAAATTTATTAACAGTTGTTAGTGTTTCCTTTTATAGTAGAATCGAATTAGAGTTTGTGAAGAGAAGCCAAGATGTCTTGCGCGTTCGGTTTATTGATAAGTAAGTTCGGTTGTCAGTAATTTAAGAGGGAAAACGTTACAAATGCAGATTATAAGATTTAAAGTTTTTTTTTTGTTAGCCTTTTATGTGTCCCACTGCTGGGCAAAGGCCTCCCCCTCCCCTCTCCAAGTATCCCGATCCTGTGCGATCTCCGGCCAATTCTTAAGAAATTAGTCCAGGTCGTCCCGCCATCTCCGCGCGGTCTACCACGCTTTCGCCGGCCGTCTTGCGGTACCCAGTCAGTGGCAATTTTAGCCCACCGGTCCGGGCTCATGCGGCAGACGTGGCCGGCCGAGTTCCACTTGAATCTAGCAGTCGCGACACCAACGTCAGAGATGCCTGTTATGGAGCGCAGCTCAGTGTTCCGGACACGGTCTGTCCGATTTACTCCGATTATGCTGCGCTCCATAGCACGCTGACAAATCCAACCTAAGATAGATAATTAAGCCATGGATAGAACAGTGGCGGTCAAGGAAGGCGTAACACTTTCGGATTTTCTGTATTACAAAATAGCTTTGCTTTGCTTTGCCTTTGGTAATATAGTCCAGCTAGGCCATTGCCCTGCACTTTTGTTTTACACATAATACATCACACTCAGAGCCCCTAACTAGGTAGAACCTGTAACTAGGGTGTCCAAAACATAAACAGAAACAGTACATCCAGACCAGGAAACAACATCGACATTCATCATATCAATATTCGCCCCGCTGGAAATCGAACACAGGTGCTCCTGCTTCTCAGTCCACATCAATGCCAACTGAGCCAGAAACAGTCGACTAGTTTACTTATTTTCTTTCTAAAGAAATGACTGCTATCGCCATTTTAAAAAAAAAGGATTTAGACCTTCATTAAGCCTGACTTGGCATGCTCTTGATTATTTCCAACAAAAAGCCTCTCCGCGTTCGTTGATTCGTGAAAGACGATCGTTCTGGAATGCGGCCAACTGCCCTGCTCCTGCTACTCAGTAGGCAGGCTCGGCTAATGGCTATGGGTTTTACTCGCTTTACTAATAGATTTTAGTTTGTTTTTAAGGACTCTTAACAAAAGTGGATCGAACGTTTTTATGAGGAATATCTAAGCATAATACATAGACATCTCGGTATATAATAATAGAAAGTAATAATATTTTTTGATATGTAATGACATAATACTTCAGTTTCAGTAAAGGTACTTGAAAATTCAGGATCATAGGCCCAACGAAGCGCATAACAGGCAAAGCGAGGCGAATATGCCGGATGATAACGTTTTATTTAATGTAGGTCTCTCAATTCTATGACACAGGGTTCAAATCAGGTTTTCAACATTCTTAGCTACCATAAGATTGCTTTTCAACCATTTTATACAGAATTTGGAGAAAAGTTTAAAATGGTGTGTTCTCAGTAACTTTGCCGAACTTTGCCAGTTACGTTCTGGGACATAAACTCACCTTATCCAATAAACCGTAGCACTTACAATTATAAATAAACTTTACAATAATAATAAAATACTACTACACTAGGACAAATAGGCAAATATTAAATAAAAATTATGGACAAACGAAAAAAAAAGCGTCCAACGCGGAAAGAAATTAACAAAAACTGATCGGCTTCTTATTTAAACCAACTAGATTTTTGGGAAAATCTATGTGGCCTTAAACAACTAAACATCATCATCATTCAACAACTAAACACGCAGTTATCTTCGGGAATAGATGCCATTAATAATACCATTCTTAAAAAGCTAAAGGACGATATATCTGCCCCTCTTGCTCACATTTGCAACCTCAGCATCAGTACCGGCACTTTTCCAGATATTTGGAAGACAGCTTTAGTCTGCCCTATATACAAAAGTGGTAAAAAAGATACTCCATCAAACTATCGGCCAATCTCTTTGCTTTCCTCGATATCTAAGGTTCTCGAAAAGGTAATAAACAAGCGTCTGGTAAGTTTTCTAGAAGAGAACAATCTTTTGAGTGACCGACAATTTGGATTTAGAAGAAAAAAATCAACTGAGGACGCGGTTACTGCAATAAGTAATGTTATTACTAGGCTTATGGATGATGGTAAACGCTGTATTGGCGTCTTTCTAGATTTAGCAAAGGCATTCGACACGGTGTCTACTAAGATTCTTTTAAATAAATTAGAAGCCATTGGAGTCAGGGGCCTCACTTTGCAGTGGTTCCGTAGTTACCTCACTCTAAGAAAACAATGTACAAAACTTGATAATGTTATAAGTAGCGACAGTGAGGTAAACTTCGGAGTCCCACAGGGTAGCGTTATTGGCCCAACCCTATTTCTGATTTATATAAACGATTTACTGTCTCTAAAACTTCAGAAGGCGGATATGTTTTGCTATGCGGACGACACAGCTTTAATATTTTATGAAGATTCATGGGACAAAGCATTCGCTAGCACAGAGATTGGAATGTCTAAAGTATGTAATTGGTTATCAAATAACTTACTTACTCTTAACTCAGACAAAACCAAATACATGTCTTTCCGCAAAACGAAAGCTTCTGCACCAGCTCTTCATCACAGATTGAGATTACACCATTGCTCAATCATGCAGTACAATCATAATAATAGCCCCTTTAGCTGCTCCTGCCCAAATATTGGCAATGTTGAGAATATTAAGTATCTTGGAGTTCACCTTGACGAAAACATGTCTTTCAAAGCTCATATCAGTGCGCTATCAGGTAGGCTGAGAAAACTTATTCATGTTATGAAATTGCTGAGACACAGTGTAGAAAGACAAATTCTTATTAAAATTTATAAGGCCATTGCACAGGTTCTCATCACCTACTGTATAGCAGTATGGGGTGGAGCAGCGAAGACTTATTTGATACAGGCTGAAAGAGCCCAAAGGTCACTATTAAAAGTAATGTTTGGTAAGAAATTTGGATACCCAACCACTGATCTTTACAGGGAATCTAAACTCTTGAGTGTCCGGAAGTTGTTTATACTGAACTCAGTTCTTCAGTTCAATCAATCTTTTTTGTCTACTGCAACCTGCTCAAAATCAATTAATAAGCGTGTTTTTAAGGCCCCTCTACCTTGTGTCAGGACTTGCTTTGCCAAAAGACATTTAGCGTTTCTGCAACCTTATTTATACAATAAAGTATGCAGAAGCTGTAAAATTAATCCTTTCTTTTGCCATCACAACGAGTTTAAATTGACCACCTACCAATGGCTACTCGAGCTTGATTATGATGCAGTCGAAAAACTAGTTTGTATTACCTTATAATAAAACTAGAGGCTGCCCCGCGGTTTTTCCCGCGCAGATTTCACATAAACACAAATATCCCGTTTTTCCCGTTCCCGTGAGAGTTTCGGGAAGTCCCTTCTTAGTGCTGACCTACACTACCCAAGGAACCCACGTGCCAATTTTCAGCTTTCTATGTCCAGTAGTTTCGGCTCTGCGTTGTCTGTCAGTCGGTCAGTCAGTCAGTCAGTCAGTAACGGAAGAGTTTTATATATATTGATTACCAATCTAACATAGTTAAAAAGTATCAGTTTGTACGTTGAATTTATTAACTTGAAATTATTTATTTATTTATTATTATGTAAATTGTTCTACAGTAAATAATAAATAATTATTATTATATTCATATTTATTATATATTGTACTTTATTATTATTTTATGCATGTTTTATTTTAATTTAAATTTTAAGTAAAGTAATTTTATCATTTAATTCGTAACCAATGTAATTAACATTACGTATAGTGGTTAAAATTTAATACTATTATATAAAATGTACACCTACAAAAACTTATTATAATAAGAAAGTGCGACTGTAGTAATCGCTATAAGTTTATAACTCGGTACGCGACACTCTACCGGTTCCCGCGACACAGGCCCAGCCTAGTGCGGAAACCACTGGTAACTACCCTCTAATTAAAACTATTTAAAATTCTAATTCCTACCTTTAGAAAAAATACTGTCATAGGTGTAAAGAAAATCGAAGCATAATTAAAGGTACAACCAGACATGACGCACTACAATTTAGGTATTAGAAGCTACAGGATATAGTAGGTCTAAAATAAAAAGTAAAATGAAAAGCATGTTAACTTACAAATAACTAAATGAAGTAGATGTAATTCAATGCCTTTTTCTTGATTTACAGCAAGTTGTAGGCAAATCAAAGGCATATTAAAATTTAAATAAATATAATAAAAAAAAACTCACATATAAATCATCTAGACCATAATACCTTCGGAGCCGGCTCTAGGGGACCACATACATAACACTGATTTGAGCATGCTTCTTTTATTTAAGTAAACTACAAGCTTAAAATATAAGGTAAACGCACATTTATCACTTTGACATCAAATGTCATATAGATAACTTTAGAAAGGCACTTCAGGTTCAGAGGGCCTATTACGGCCACTTTTGCAATATTGCTTTGCGTCCTCTTTGCATTTTTTTGTATTGACTTTGACATTTGGAGGACGAAAAGCAATGTTGCAAATGTGGCCGTCACAAAGCCAGACCCCATTTTGTTTGATAATCAAAGTTTCACTTTAAATGATATAGAAAAATCACTGCAAAAGATAGAGCGTAAAGAAATCAAGTGTGCAGTACCACTGGTTTGGTTCTCCTAAAAACTTGTTTTACTGCGAAAACAGTGATAAATGCATGTTTAAACATCTAAAACAGCTTATTTCTTTACTAAGTTTTTAAATCCAAGATTATGCAACTTACATCATCTAAGCCACTTAGGCCATATGTGTTTGTGTATTGTGCACGGGGCCGCAGCTATGGAAATATTGTCAACAATTTGTATTATTTTACTATATTATTTACCACAATTAGGTAACTTTATCAATACAATAAGCAACATCTAAATTAAATAAAAAAATAGGCACCATTTGCTAAATGCCTTTAGGTGCTGAATAGTTAAATGTGATTTAACCTTTAGAATTTAAACAAAAGTTAAAAGCTAACATTATCAACAGTAATAACAACAATACATACATAGCTTGGATCATCAAGTCCGTATGAGTAAAGTGCCCGTGGTCGCAGCTAAGAGAATTATATTTAAGAAAAAATTTAGTGTTTTATAAAAAAACTTAGTGATCCTAGACAGTTAGACAAGCAGCACAAGTAGGTAAGTACTTAAACCACATGATAAATAGTTCAGTTAGGTAAGTATGCTTCTTCAATCGGCAGTTTTGATAAAATAATCTATACTTACTCAATCCAGTGAGATTTGTTTTTTTTTTTAAAACATGTTAGCAACGCATCAATACCACTGAGCCTTACCGCTGTGGTAACATGACGAAAATTTGTTGACTTTGTGGTATCTATCTGTCACTTTTGTCGATCCTCTCCATACATTTTTCCGTATTTAAATGTCAAAAGCGATTAAAAGTGACAGAACGATTCGACAAATGATCCGTCATGCTGCGTAGGCTGCCCTTCTCAATAACTGTCACAGCTTATACAAACTAAGAGTAATACCCAAATCTTATGAAATAACATTGTATTAGTTACACTAATAATATCACTCAAGAATGCCTTTACCTTTTTCATCATTATTCCTAGATTCTTCTCAACCCTGACTTATAGCAGAATAACTCTAAAATCTCCCAAAATTTGGTAGGACATCAATTCTTTTTCTACCTAGAATTATAGCTGAATAACTAACTATAAAGATATCTTAAAATCTCCCAGAATTTGATAAGTCATCTAGTTACTAAATAAAACTTACATTCTCCAGTGACATGTAGTTTCGGTCCCAGCTGCTGATCGGTGTCCCACTGTACAGGTACCCAGGGTATCGTTCACTCATTTATCACAATTTGATGTAACTCCACCCTCGAAATATATCATAAACTTATGCTTCTGCTGGCTAAACAGATCTGGTTTCTTCTGAAACAAAAAAAAAATCCTTAAAAAATGCTTTAATTTTAAGAATGACTTCACAAGAAGTAAAGTTGCATTTGTTGTCTGTTGGTATATATGCTCAAATCTTCAAAACTAAGCAACAGATTTCGATGCAATTATTTTAATAGAAAGTGATTTTTGAGGAAGGTCAATATGTACATAATCATAATACATGCACAACATAGTAATAGGTTAGGCCATGCCAAGTTTGCCGTTTGACTAATAAGTCATAATATGTTTTCTTTGTTTTATGTAGGTACAAAAAAGTATTTACCCAAAAAACTGATACAATTATGTTAGCGACCTATTTCTTAAATAACACACTTATACATATATTACGTAAAACTAATATAATTAATTATAAAAAATAATTAATCAACTAAGACTATACAGAAAATTATAAAAGAGGAGATTTGTACATTCCTACCTATTTAAATAATCTAGAAGAATCTAGTAGGTCACAGAAGTGGGTCAATGACCAATAACTTCAAGGGCAATGAATGACTGATGACTTAAGGGCAATGACCTTACATTGGGATCATTAACCCGAAAATTGAGGTGAATGGTCTATCAAGTTGCAACTAGATGCAAAAAAAATATTCCTTGAATTCAGCTTAATTACATGATCCTTTGGTCAAGAAATAAAAGCTAAGAAAAACTAGGAAAAATATACTTGGGTCATTGTACAGAAATTGGGAGCTTAGGTACGAGTTAAAAAATAGCATTTAGAGGTTAGGTCAAATGGACAAAAAAATGCCTCTAAAAGGAATGATACCGTAGAAAAAGGTTTATTTCTTGAACAATAAGTAGAAACTGTAAATAATAACACAGCAAAAAGGCGATAAAAATAGAGGAATGTGAAATTTGAAGAGACCATAAAAAAAATCCGCTGATGGCTGAACCCAAGTGTTTGACAAAGGTACTTAATATTTGTTTCATGATGCCCATTCTTGGTGAGTGGATCGTTTTAGGATTTTAGGGTCGGTAAGTCGTTATACAAAATAAAATCTGCAATTTAGCACAAACCGACACAAAGTAGGTATGTACCTACATAATAATATAAAATTCAAACTTACCTACTTAGCTCGAAAATAGTCGATCCTCTGCTCTGCTAGTGAGAATATCAATGCTGATGTTTGCTTAAATTTCTCTATAAATTAGTTCAAAGAAAATTAAATGGAAAATGCGAAAAAGCTCTGCCTTCCTTCCTCCGCTTCGCTTTTGATTTTTCTTTTCTATTTATTGAGTGAACGAATCAAATCAGAATGAAGGTAATGTTCCGGAATAGGAATACTTTGTTCTGTGCTTAAGCGTAGCGTTTATTGAGTCTGTGCATGTTGTTTCTGTGCTTGTGAATGCTCGAAGGCTTAACGAGGCAGGGCCTATTAGGCTTCAAACGCACAGGCGGATTTTTATCCGCGCGGTTTGTTACCGCGCGGATAATAATCCGCTGTTGCGGTTTTATTTCCGCGCGGTTGGAAAGGTTGTTATTTCATTTTCAACCTTATTCATAGGCCACGAAGGTAGAGGCGAATTTTTAGCCGCGCGGAAATAAAACCGCGACAGCGGATTTTTAACCGCGCGGTTTTTTATCCGCTGGTGCGCACACTTTCATAGGATTCAGTATGTTACATAAAATCCGCGCGGCACAAAACCGCCTGTGCGTTCGTAGCCTTAGGCTTCAAACGCACAGGTGGATTTTTATCCGCGCGGTAACAAACCGCGCGGATAAAAATCCGCTGTCGCGGTTTTATTTCCGCGCGGCTGGAAAGGTTGTTATTTCGTTTTCAACCTTATTCATAGGCCACGAAGGTACAGGCGAATTTTTAGCCGCGCGGAAATAAAACCGCGACAGCGGATTTTTAACCGCGCGGTTTTTTATCCGCTGGTGCGCACACTTCCATAGGATTCAGTATGTTACATAAAATCCGCGCGGCAAAAAACCGCCTGTGCGTTCGTAGCCTTACATTACTCCTGAATCAGTCTCTGAATTCAGTCAGTCCTGATTCAGGACAGTGTAATTGGGCGGTTTTCTGAAACGTTGTACGTAACGTAATGGAATTCCACCGTAACAAAAAATTTAAAAATAACTTGAAGCGTTTTTAAATTGATCTTAATGAATTATATTTTCAGAAAATAATAATGGTTCGCTTGAATTTTTATTAGTTTACCAGTAAATTGAAGTCAAAGTTGTACATACTTGTTCAATTTTGTGTTCCATTACGTCACAGTTTTATGTTTTCATGAAATTAAAACGAGTTAATAATATTTATAACGGGCTCAATTGATTAAATCTTTACAACAATAAGACTCACTAAAAAATCTGTTCTATAGATCTACGCTCGTAACCGAGATAAAGACCTAAATACAAAATTACGTCACATTTTGGCACACACCGCCTCAAAACTTAGCTTCTGTATGCTTCATACGACACATTATAACATATTTATATAAACTCCTGAAAAGTTATGTTAATTGCCCTTCTTTTTTATATAACTTACATAGTATTTATCTTAATACTTTTAAAATTATATCAATAAAATAACACAGATCGGGTGGGACACGTCACGGTAATGGAAAATGACGTGACGTAAAGGAATTATAAAGAATTATGCACATGGCAATAAAAAACTGATTAAAAAAAACATGATGAGAAGGTTGATTTGTTACAGTTATTTTATGAGGCGGTTTTTTTAAAGGTTCTGAAGTGCAAGAAAGTGTTTCTCGGGCTTGTATTTTATATTGTCACAAGTGACATTCATAATTATTGACCCCTGTCTACCCCTCTGGTAATAATGAGTCACAATATAAAAAAAACTCAATCGTTACGATACAATACGCATAGCGGGTACATAATTAGGATGTGAACTAAATTTCAACATTTACAATAAAAATAAAATATGTCTTTTAAACGACTATGACATACAAACAGAGAACATAGCCAAACTACGTTCAGCCTACGTTCAGCAGTGGACATCTTCCGGCTAAGACTATGATGTGATGTTGATCATCTTTCTTAAAACTTCAAATAACTATTTATATTACAGAAAATTAGTCCTTCTTTTAATATAATATCACTTTAGCCATAAAGAAGGTAATAACAAGTAAATTACTAATGTGCTCAAAGCTTTAGAATTCCATTACATCACATTTAACATTCGCTAGTACATCACGCCACGTAATGTACGTATAGCTACCCGTCGTGAATTTAATTAAAATTACTCCTAGGTCGATGAAAATTATAAGAAACTAGTAACTTAATCCAGAACTAGATAAAATAACACGTATTACTGCCAAAATTTAATATTAAGCAATCTATATTACCTTCAAAATGCCCGTTCGTAGTTTAACGGAAATTTTGACACCGTGACGTACACAATCACTTTGGACTGATTTTTGATTAAACTGATGAAAATAATCAAATACGGTAAATGCACAAGGAGTAGAAATATTGATATCTATCGTAATAAATTCGAATATTCAGTGTTACTACGGTTTGAAGAAATGAAATCACCCAAATCTGGGAAAACTACTGCAAACAGATAATTTATATTAGGTTTAATAAATTTTAAAATTTGGTTTAAGGATGTTAGTTATTCGCTCTTCAAAGGAAAAAAAAATCTAAAGAAAAAAGGTGTTAGTCAATTTTTTTTTCTTAGGTCACCTTTACAAGACTCGGCGCGTTGTGCGGGGCGTCGCCAACGCGGGCCCCGCCGCGGGCTCCGCCGCGGGCGCCGAAGCGTCTTCTTGTGCGAAATCGAACAAAGGACCATTTTTTGATATTGAAGAGTTGAACGACGCGGGCACCGCGTCTCAGTAAACGGTCTCATACATTGCTATACGATTGATTTAACCGCAGCACGCCCCGCACGACGCCCGCGTGATCCTTAATGCGGCCTTATACTTTAAGTTGTGTAACCATTAAAGAATCTTCCACGTCCGAAACATGGCTTTCATCTGTCTGTATCATCGGATGTCGCTGTCACCGTCTCCTAATTCGATAACAAAATTAACAACTGCACTAACTAAAGATGTGCTATCATTTTGATTAAACTTAAAATTAATTTTTCTCGTGCTTGTATTTTTATTTTGACTCTTCAACAGTAAGTTATACTAGGTACTTCACGTATGTACTTCAGTTGTTGTAAAAAATGCTTCCCCAGTAATTTGCACAATTTTTCTTGTTCTTGTCTTAAATTTTTGTCAGTGACACGTCTTTTTAGTAAACTTACCACTTTATGGCCATGATTTGAAATTTTCAAGCATTATGTCAGCTTCATATTTAAATTAGTTCCTTGTGTTTTGTATGATGTATGTTGTCAGGAATTGATGTTTAATGGTTGAAGCTGACAAATCTATTTTCCCTATTTGGTATGGTATGGTATGGCGGCAACCCGAAAAATTACGGATGCAATCAGCTTGATGCAGCTGTAGATGCTCCAACATACATAACATCGTCGTCGGAGTTCGAAGGGGACTATCTCATGAAACACTCTTCTAGTTCTGTGGTCGTGAAAAAAAATAGGTAGGTACCTACACAAAGTAGAGCGAGAGCGAGGCCTCCTCAAGCCCCTCATAGACCTAACCTTTTTTGGCCCCCCTTTCAATCTGATACCTATTTCTTAATCGGTCGATTGTGTATTTGCTAAGCACTATTCAGTTCATTCTTTCGTTCGTCTTTTTTTTTTGTGGATAAAACAAAATGGCGAACTTGTTCTTTGTCGTTGGGTTGGTTGTTGTATGCTAAATTATTTTCGTTTTACGTAGTTTACTTGTGGTCATATATGTTTTAAAAATATGTCCTTTTGATATAATAGTGTTACTACATAAAAGGAATCATCTTTAGGTAAGCACAACAGTGTGTAATCAATGATTTAAACAGTGACGCTACTACTCGTGTCGTTCTGGGTGCTGCCCTCATGCCCTGCCGCCATTGCTCGCCTCGTATTGCAAAAGCAAACTCATCATTGGTTTGGCGTGGCGACGCGAAGTAAATAAATAAAGCGTTTTCATTTGATAATTATGTGTCTGCATTAGGTACATATCTCAAAAGATCGAAGGTCGTGGTACCTAGGTACCTACGCTTGGTAAATTTTTAGTGGGAGTTGTGCGGCTCGTGGCTCCGCTAAAAACGACACGCGGTTCGTTCATGATAACATTTTATTATGAAAATTTCACAAGACCTACCATACTACTAATAGTATTACATTTACATTTATCAGAATGAAAAAGATAGTAAGCAATCCATTTTGTCAAATTTACCTGAGCCGAAAACCAAAACCAATATTTCTCATTCCTAGGTTCTACAGAGAAGTACAGGAGTCGCAAACATGAGTGTCATCATACGTCTGCAAAACCTTCCATGGTCCGCTAATGCATTGGACATTAGGAATTTCTTTCGGGGCCTCTCAATACCAGAAGGGGGAGTACACATCGTAGGAGGCGAACTTGGAGATGCGTTCATTGCGTTCAGGTAGCTATCAAACTACAAGTTTATAACAAAACTGTTGTATTTTCACTGGAATACTTCCCTTGAAAATATATCAAAGACTGATTAGTTTTAAGTTTATGTAGTTTTAAGTATTTATATATTTTAATTCAGATAAATAAATAAAATTTCCACACTTTGTGTTTATACCCAGAACAGAACTGGTATTGCAACCTCTAAGTGTAACTTATACTTTAACAATAGAACATGAATCTCACAAAAACGGGAACTAATGCTGGTATCAAATAGAGACTCAACTATTTACCTGTGCTTAGCAAATCCTTGGAATATGCACAAAAACAAAAGCTAAAATATACAGATATTTATATTAAATGATAACCAAAGGGGCTACAAGTTAGGTTTTCTTATAATTAAAAAATGCGTATTTAATATCTTTATTATCAATACTAAAGTATTTGGATGTTTTGAGACCCACTGACAACAATAAAGTAGTTAATTGCTGAAATTCTAAAAAAAAGAACACTTTCAAATAACAGATACCTAAATACTATAAAAACCTAGAAATAATTAATCAGGAACAAAAAAAGCTAGCTCCCTTATAAGGAAAGTTTCTGCGCTAGTGATCCTGACACAGCTTTGGTTTGTTAACTGCTTATGTTTTTATTTTTTAATGATAAAAAATTAATGTAGTATTCAAACTATGGCAGCATAACTGGTAAGTTCAAAAACTATGGCTTTTAGATTATTTTTTGGAGTACATAATTTAGAAAACAAAATGGTTTGGTCTAGCAATAAAAAAATCTAAACAGCAAGGCTTTAAATTAAGTGACAGTACCTACTTACTAGTTTTAATTTGCCTAGTTTCATTGAGAGTTGGCGATGGGCATATATGAAATGCAAAATTAAAATAGATATCTTATATTTACCATACCATATTAACCAGAGAAGATACCTAGGAGCAGACGTTTGTCAAATTAGACTAAATATCTTGCATTGATAAAACAAGTAAACAGAGAAGTAGCCCTGAGGTCTTCATCTTTGGTTACTTAAGGGACCCAGTCTAATTTGATCAGTCTTCGTTGAGTCCAAGTTGCATTTTATACGCGTCTCATAGTAAGAGAAGGGCCTTAGTCCTAATTTTCGATAAACAATATCCTATTACTGCAAAATATCTGATCAACTTCTTCTTTGAACCTAATCTACTAACCTTCTGAAGGAATTCATTCAAAGGAATACTATAGGCACAGCTCACATCAGGAATACTACAGCACATCTCACAATTGATGAGGCAAGGAAAAAAAACAGAAGTTAAAAATTTAAACTGGCTTTTAAATTCTTTGGCCCAAGGTTGAATGTTGAGAGTATCATGTTCTGTTTTTTAAGGGGTTGCTTAACCATAGAATTTAAAGTTCAGTTTTATATTGTAACTAGTCGACCCGGCGAACTTCGTACCCCCTAACCTATTGCTATGTTGCTCATGTATTATACTTATAAACCTTACTCTTAGATCACTCTATTGATTACAAAAAACCGCATCAAAACCGTTGGATAGTTTTAAAGATATAAGCATACTTATGGACAGACGCAGGAAGCGACTTTGTTTTATACTATGAATAGTATATTCGTTTGGTATGTTCGCCGCGCCTCGAAATATGTGCCATGAGCTTTAGGAGTAGGGATAGTATTAGGTTTCTTTATTTAAAAAAAAACAATCATCATTAATACATATTATTTGCATTCTTCTCTTACAAAGGTGCACTCGCTTTCATTCAATAAATAATGTTATTTATGGTGACGACCTACTTTACAATAATTATTGAAACCACACGGCAATCAGGAGAACCTGACAGCTTCCAGCTTTACCACTACGCCTCTAGGGTCTTAACATGCCATCGTAAATCTATTTATAGTAATTATCTTCAAAAGGGTATTATTTGGCAGATTAAAACAAACACTTTCGTTCAACGGACAGCCCAATTCCTTCAAGCAACTTAAAGTATCTGCATACACCTGCAATACGACTTTATATTTAAAACCTTTCAGCGACTTCAATATTTATTTTATTGTGGATACAAAAGTGACTTCATAATTTACATTTTAATTAAATTAAAAATCTTGACTGATTTTCTCTTTATTCAGTAGATGGCTCTAGTCTAGGCTGTAGGTACTCTCGAAAATATTTCTAACGATTAAAATTAAAACTGGTAATATCGTTTATATAAAACTTCTTCTTATTCTGAAAACTTGAACTTTTATTGACAATAATTAGAGACAGTGGTTTATTCTGATCTACGTTTAATTTACTACTATAGACATGACAGGCTATTATGGTATCAAACAAATTGAAAAGAATAAGATACCTTTTACACAGTCCAGTTTCCTGTACTCTACAGGATCCCTCGGAACGCTATCATATAAACTCATTTGATATCAAACGGGATCCTGCAGAAAGCGGAAAACTGGACTGCCGTGTGGAAGGGGGGTTAGAGTCACCCGGTAGGCTGATCTGAATGCTGAGCTGAGATAGGGAAGTATGACCAACATATAGCTGTCGACAGAGCATACGGCAGCTATCGACATGACACTATCTTTTAAAATAAAAGTATAGTAAAAATATATATTATTGCACCAACTAGAATAATCAATATTTAAAAATAATTGATTTTTATAGAGGAAGGTGGCAATGGCAAATATTGCAACTTTCCGATCATTGGTAGGCTGAATGCTAGGATTTGGATCCACCTAGGTACTTAAAAGTTAGAATATGATTAATCACAGATTTTTTTCTTAATAAACTTGTTTTAATATCATAAATTATGCTAAAACATTCATTAAATAAAAATAAAAAATGGTCTATTACTTTCTTTGTGTGCGCTGTGCGTGTGCTACAAACAACAAGACAAAATCTGAATAGTGAATACTGAAACTATTAATTCCAGAAAAGAAATACGTATAAAACATTGTTACTGATATTGCTGTGATTTTATGCATGCAGCTCCGGCTTGGATAAAAGGATTGCGTTGTACTGTTGTGTTATTCTTTCTACTGAATTCGGAAATTTCAATCTGACAAGTTTGAATGAAAATGAATGCACCGATTGCAACAGCCACGCCTCGCGCCAGACCATGCCCGGTGCACTTCCGGGACCCTGGACTGCACTTCGTTCATGCTCCATCATCTGAACGCGGCAGGACTCATATCACGTCACAAACAATTCTCTAAAAATGACAAATACTAAGCATCAATTTAAAAGACAAAGAAAAATTACCATAGATAGTTGATTCCGAAACTGTGTTAACTAAACACGTTAATTAGTTAACGAGCTAGTGAGCCCACAATTTTAACCAAGCTTTAAATTTGTGAACTGCTAGAATAAGCAGAAAACTACTTAAAGTGTCAAAACAGGCCTCTTATTTTCTGACGACTTTAGGTAGGTAATGCCTTCTTTCTACAATATTTAGTACTCGACAATACTTAGTCGACCCGGCGAACTTCGTACCGCCTTACCTGTTACGATGTTGTTCATGAATTAAACATATAAACTTACCTCTTGAATCACTTTATCCTTTAAAAAAACTGCATCAGACTCCGTTGTATATTTTTAAAGATATAAGCATACATAGGATCAGACGCGGGAAGCGACTTTGTTTTATACTATGTATTGATTGATTGAGTGAAGAAGTAAGCGACTCGACGTTGCCGGAGGCAGAGATGCCTGAATTAGATAGGCTTTTGAAGTCCCAGATGATGACCACCTAGCCGTTTATATACTTACTGCTTATTTACGTGCGACTAGTTTCCAAGCCAGCTAGAGTATCGATACATACAACACGAATCGTTTCCATTGCCATAGGTCCTAGCAAAGCTGAAGGAAGTTTGCCTTATTTTTTTTATTTCTTTATCATCATCATCGTTATACGTTACGTTATCTAAACCTATAGATTTATACGAGTTCAAACTAGGCGCAGTTTATATTTGTGCTAAAAATCTAGATTTTGTAGGATTGTGTATCATCTTCTCACTGCGTTGCACCAGGCATCTTCATCGGATTTTATCGTGTAGAACCACCTATTTGTTTTCGATCTTAGAATAAAATAGTAGTAAACTACAACTTATCTCGTTTTATGCTCTGAATACTTGATTTACTTGAACATATCATACTTTTCAACATAAAAACTACTTCCTACGGTGTCTGCGGTCCCGGATAATATACACTAGGTATGTGCTGACTATTTCCATACATACCTTTATTTAATAAAATAAGTACATTATACCTATAAGAATCCTGATCGACCGAAGGGAGTGAAGGAGCTAGCAGAGTTTTTTTAGTATGGAAAGGAGGCTCTTCGTAAGTAACTTTAGAATAAAGTTAAGGTTACTTCGTAAACATTGGTATTTTTAAGAGACGATATGTCGGAAGCTATTCGTAAAGTGCACTTTTATTTATTTTTAAGTCTCAAGACAGACGACCATTATTTTGTGAGACACTGTCCCTATTTCTGTCAACAAGGGAGGAAATTCTCGTAACCTAAGAAAGCCTCTACTTTCTGATTAACGGAAACGCTGATGCAGTGATGCAGTTAGAATGCGACCAAAATTGGTTACGGGATTTGGTCGCGTACTATTACGTACTCTGTGGTAAATCTTGTAAGTAATTTTCTTACTGCATGAATCATTTCACTGGGGTCATCTATAGGGCGTCTTGTCCTGACGACTGGCGTTTCCTCTTTCGCTTGCATAGACCGATTAGGGTAAACCAACCATTTTATCACAATGTGAAGAACAATGCTGAATCAAAATATTTATTTTCTTAATTTAAAGTTCTGGTAGTCGCAACAAGTCTTCATAGATCTACGAATATTGTGGTTGTTTTCCAAATGTGGGAGCGTGTCCCAGGTGGCTTGCAGCCGACGGGTGGTGGAGGTGTGACGCAGACGTGGCGCCGCGTTTGTTCGGCACTATTTAACTTCTTTACTGTTTTGATAACGTTCAGCTTTAGGTCTGTACCACGGGCTACTAACACTACAGTTTTAGGGAGTAGAGAGATATGGACCATCCATTAGTGGTAACCTGAACCTGTACAAATAATGAATGAAAACTTTGAAAAAGGGCTGTTTTAGCGATCGATATCACGCGCATGCTAGCCAAGCTGAATTAGCTAATTAGAAAATTTTAAATCAATATAACATTTAAATTGGGGCCGTTTACCTTTGGCGTTGCCTCAACTCTTGCCTTACATTCGGTGTTTGTTTGTGGTCTGCTCCAAAATTTAACATTTTTTTTATACGTATACACGTGATATACGACCAGGCGCGCACTAGCGGCCGGGCCGCGGCGGCCAGGTCGTAGCGGCCAGCGAGATACATAGGCACACGACCAGCGGCCCCATATACATCGCTGGCCGCTGCGACCTGGCCGCAAGTGCGCACCTGGTCTAACTATGATGAGATAATTGCCAGGTACTTTAATAAATTTAAGACCAAAGCTACAACACTTTTTCTACGGTGCGATGATAGAAAAAAGTATTAAATTACAGTAGGTTATCTACAACTTGTAGATACCTGCTCGCAAACCTTTGCTTTGTCGACGCGTTGTATTTGTACGCTACTAATTGCAACTATAGAGGTATGCTGCAAGCTGCAACTCACATGCTAGGTACATGTTCCCAATTGTTTTAGGTCTCGCTTTAGATGAATCGACAAAATTATTTTAAACACGATTAGCCCATATGAGAGCTGATGGTGAAAGGTCGTAAGTAACTCAACCTAAAACCTCCCTCAAACACAGAATACCTAATAGTCCTTAAACGATAGGTCATTAGCGTTGGTTGGGGATCCAAAAATCCTAGAAAGGGTACATTTACTAAACTGAAAGTATTTCTAACGATCAAATGAAGTCCAGATATCTTGCCGTGAACTTTTAACATACCGTTTGCATTCGTATCACTTTTGCGTTTCAAAACGGAAATCTCAGAAATATTTTTCGTTACAATAAAGAAGAATTGATTGATCAGCCACAGCATCCGGCAGTAGTCGACTGCATGAGTTCGGCTTAAACTGCATCTGGGTTGGTTCCTAAATACTTGGACTAATGGAAATTCCGCGGTAATGCCGGCACGTCCTGTCTGACCAAACGGGGATCCGATCCACATCGTGTTTTACATCGTGTATCCGCTTCGTACCACGACCACACAGAGACGGGACTTATGAGTGGAGGCAGAGCAGGTGGTGTTCTTTGTAAACATGGCATAAAAAATCTATAAGAGGTAATAAATTTATAATATCAGAAATTAAAAAGGCCGAGTTCCAGTCTTCAAGGTGCCAGCTCTTTGGGTCTTTTCAGACTCAATGTTGCTACCATCGCTACCACGCTTCGGGTAGTTCACTAAGCCGTGGAACCTGCATTTTTAGCTCCTCGTCTGGCGTGTCGGTGAGTGTAAGCCGTCCCTTGTACAAAACGGAGCTCGAGACTAGACTAAGTTTGGGGCCAGGGCATCGCAGATGCTTTCCCACTATAATACAATTTAGTGGGAATCAAGGAACACCTGAGTACCTAGTTAAGTATATCGATAGTCGCCGTTGTCGAATACGACAGTAGGTACCTACGAGAGAAAATACGTAATTACCTACGAGGTAAAGGACCGTGGTAAAATGCCGCTATAGAATTATGAAGCGGGTGGCGATATTGATAAACTGATTACCGTCGCACATCGAGCCAAGTGCAGTGGCTCAAGGTACGCCCTCTCGTAAAAACGTTAATTTAAGTAATAGGTACATTTTACTTTTAAACATTATCACCAAACTGATGTTTTTTTTATTTATTTTATAAGTTGGCGGTTGCAGTCCTGTTTTAATAACAACATAACATAATCTCACGCCTTTTATTCCCCGAAGGGTTAGGCAGAGGCACCAGCTCAAAAGCCGGACCCACATTTAGCCGAGTTTATGCTTTATTATTAACAACGTGACAAGGGGCCAGCTTGTCGCCGCCGTTAATACGACCACTACCTGCGGCCGGGACCAACCGTGCCTTCCAAAGCACGGAATCATCTTACTTTAATGTACATCCTATTTTAATTAAGAACCAAATAACGCTTCTAATAACAATAATACTTTCTAGATCATCCTCCAAAAACATTTAACCTAGAGCCGTTCAACAGGGTAAATCTTCGTTCAAAGTATTCATAAAAAAAAAACGCTTTATTGCCTTAAAAACAAACAAAAATTCAAAATAATACAAAAACAGTAAAAAAATTGTGTACTTCAAGCTGTAATCCTCATCTTTTAAATCTTCGCTAAAACAAATTTTAAGAATGCAAATAATTAGTCATGAATTGATCCAAATTGGTCCACAAAGTAAAATAATTAGTCCACTTATACTTTAGAAGTTATAGCCAAATGTTTGTGAGGATTATGGCTTGACGTTCAAGCTGTAATCCTCATCTCTGGTCCAAGAAAACGGCAGGGTCTATCGACTTGGTTCAGGTCTAAATAATTAGTCCTCAATTGATCCACACGACATGCCAAATCTCAGAATTGGTCCTCCAGAGGTTCCGAAGTTATAAGGGCATCTTAGTGAGGATTATGGCTTGAACATTTGGCACCTTCAATTATCTCCGGAACGCCTATAGCTATTGGTTTGAAATTTGGCCAAAAATTAATCCTCAATTGGTCCACCAGAATCATAATCATTTTTAACTAGGTTTTCTTTGAAGAAGTACGTTAAAATCAGCGGTTTTACTTTCCCATACATTGCGATCCATGTACAGTTGTGCACAAAATAATTGATAAACATTGATATTAACCGGTTACCTAAACGATTCTTTAGAAGAGTAAAGTGGGTAAAGTATGTACTTATTATTTTGACGAGTTCCCAATTACGTAAATGTACTTACCAAGATATTTAACCAAAAAAAACCTTTATCTATGATTTATATTTTTGCATGTACTTCAATTAAAAGTTTACAATAGTTTCTTTTCTTACTTAACTTAATTACAGCACCGTTTATATTGCTAAAATTATTTAGTTTTAACAAAATCACAGTTGGTTCAAGTGTAAATAAAACAACAACAAAAATTTGTTATGTACTAGCGCTTGCACCCCTCATTAATTAATTATTTAAAGTAACCAGTGTTACTATGTTTGACATTATGTGTATGTGTCAACGTAAACTGCTATCTATGTGTATATATACATATTTTTATTATTTTGGATGTAAGCAATAATAAGCGATTTTGTAAGGGCGACATTGGATCTTTCTGTCCATTACGCAAAATGTGTTTTAAACGCGGAGGGGAGACGGTGCTGCGGGGAGTAAGTAAGTACTATTTATATTAGTATTATTAGGTACCTACTACTATTGTATAAAATACTAGTCGACCCGCCGAACTTTGTACCGCCTTACCTCTTACTACATTGTGCATGTATTATACTTTAAACCTTCTTCTTGAATCACTCTATCTGTTAAAAAAAAACCGCATCAAAATCCGTTGCATAGTTTAAAAGATATCATACATAGGGACAGACGCGGAAAGCTACTTTGTTTTATACTATGTATTGATGATATTGATGACTACAGTAACAAACAACACAGTGTAAGGGAAGCTTACGTCTACTATCTCTATATGTATATATTGTAACACTGATCTCTATCTTCGATTGCGCGCACGCTGCTTTTGAGTGGAGACAAGGATAGCGCTATTTGGCCAATCCTGGGTTGATAAGAGACATCATGCGCGATACTCCTGTAGAGTTACATTAAATAATATATACACGAGTATAGCGCCTGACGCGCGTCGCGGGACTGTTGTCTCTTATCAACCCGGTATTGGCCAAATAGCGGTATCCTTGTCTCCACTCAAAGGCAGCGTGTGCGCACGCAACTGCGCACTTGAAAATAGAGCCAGGTTCTCGAATGTCGAAGAGCTAGTATTAGCTAAACTAGAACAGGACTAGAATGTAGCTAAAACGTGTATATTTGTAGCCAAAATCGGGAGATGAAAAAAAACAATGTAAATACTTGATAAAATTATTTCGTTTATTTATTAAAAGTATAGTTTCGCGCCATACCGAAAGTTACCACCTCACCATAAAAAACTGTGATTATTGCAATGAAGCAACTGTGATTATTAAAACATTTTTTTTTGTTATTATTATAACTTAACTAACTGAGATTATTGTTAGTTATTAAAAATAAGTAAGTAAGTATAAGTATTGTGATATAAACGGTGATTTAATTAAGTTAAGTAAGAAAATACACTATTGTAAACTTTTAATTGAATATATACTTAAAAAAATTTAAATTATACATAGAAGTTTTTTTTGGTACATTAATGATTCACCTGCAACTAATAATGCAATCAATCAATCAGGCTGTCTTAAACATAAGTACATAGCGAAAACCAAACCCACTTTCACTTTTCTAAAAAATCGTTTAGGTAACTGGTTAATATCAATGTTAATCAATTATTTTGTGCACAACTGTACATGGATCGCAATGTATGGGAAAGTAAAACTGATGATTTTAACGTACTTCTTCAAAGAAAACCTAGTTCGAAGTGATTATAATTCTGGTGGACTAATTGAGGATTAATTTTTGGCAAAATTTCAAACCAATAGCTATATGCGTTCCGGAGATAATTGAAGGTGACAAATGTTCAAGCCATAATCCTCACTAAGATGCCCTTATAACTCCGGAACCTCTTGAGGACCAATTCTGAGATTTGGCATGTCGTGTGGATCAATTGAGGACTAATTATTTAGACCTAAACCAAGTCGATAGACCCTACCGTTTTCTTGGACCAGAGATGAGGATTACAGCTTGAACGTCAAGCCATAATCCTCACAAACATTTGGCTATAACTTCTAAAGTATAAGTGGACTAATTATTTTACTTTGTGGACCAATTTGGATCAATTCATGACTAATTATTTGCATTCTCAAAATTTGTTTTAGCGAAGATTTAAAAGATGAGGATTACAGCTTGAAGTACACAAAAAATTAAAACAGAAAGAATGAGGGCAATGGGCGGCCTTATCGCTTAAAGTGATTTCTTCATCAGAGTTTTAAATGCTGGCAGACAGTTTTTTATCCCCTTGGTAAAAATTCTTTAATTCAAATAATCTCTTAGGGCTGGCCCACATTTGGCGAAGCGCAGCGTAGAATATTTTTCACTATCAAACTATATGATCGCCTTTGTCGTCTTTACTCCAAAATCAATGACACACAGTACCTACTTATTAATTCTAAAACGAATTGAAGCGACTACATGTGAATGGTAGCGCAGTTGGACAGTGAAAAAATATCTGCGCTGCCCTTCGCCCGATTTGCTAATGGCCGAGACTATGGGCCGGCCTCTCATATTAACAGCCAGTCAACCGCGATGCTAGCGCCATTCTCGAAAAAAAGTTATATCTTCTAAACTAAGGCAAATATCAAAAATTTGCCTTATTTTAGAAGATATTAATTTTTTCCGGGAATGGCGCTAGTATCGCTGTAAACTGGCTCTTAATAGTTTTTATTAAGAATTTGTTGGATACAAACCCTTGACGAACAGAAACATTGTAGGTACCTATTTGCGCGTTATTATGCGCGTATTACCATTTGTAATACCTACTTAATGATAGGTCACTTACTAAAGCCAACTGAAACTTCTCCTTACAATGAACGGTCAACATTTGTGTGTTCTGTCTGAGGTCGACATACACGTTATTCATTATCAATCTACTTAAGTACTTAGTTAGCAACTGATTCCTTAACTGAGTAGCTAGTCGGCGAGTGCGTGGCAATCGGTGAACAATATGTTTTTCTATAAGTTGGTATTTATTCTATTTAGATGGTAAATTTTACTAAGCACTGACCGCAGCAAATGCTGACCGATAATGAGTACTTACCTACTTAACTTAGCTTACTAAGCTACTTGAATAATTTAAATCAATTTTTTAAAATATTATTTACTAGTCGACCTGGCGAACTTCGTACCACCAAACCTATTACTATTTTGTGCATGATTTATACATAAAAACCTTCTTCTTGAATCACTATATCTATTTAAAATAACCCGCATCTAAATCAGTTGCATAGTTTTAAAGATTTAAGCATATAATAGCGAGTTAGCGACAGATAGACGCGAGAAGGGACTTTGTTTTTTACTATGTACTAGAGGCTGCCCCGCGGTTTTTTCCCGCGCAGATTTCTCATAAACAAAAAAATCCAGTTTTTTTCCGTTCCCGTGGGAATTTCGGGAAATCCCTTCTTAGTGCTCACCTACACTCCCCAAGGAACCTACGTGCCAATTTTCAGCTTTCTACGCCCAGTAGTTTCGGCTCTGCGTTGTCTGTCAGTCAGTCAGTAACGGAAGAGATTTATATATATTGACTAGAGGGTGCCCCGCGGTATCACCCGCGCAGATTTTTCTTAAACACAAAAATCCCATTTTCTCCCGTTCCCATGGGAATTTTGGGAAATCCTTTCTTAGTGCTCACCTACACTCCCTAAGGAACCTACATGTAAAATTTCAGCCCGCTACGCCCAGTAGTTTCGGCTCTGCGTTGTCTGTCAGTCAGTCAGTCAGTCAGTAACGAAAGAGTTTTATATATATTGATTGATTTAGGTAAACAGTGTGGTCGGCCATAACGTAACCGTAAAGAAGTCTCACTCAAGATTACCTTACTTCTTCTTCTTTTCCTATTATCCCTAGCGGGGACATAGGGCTTCAAGAATTTTCCTCCGATTTTGGCGGTCTTGAGTAACAGCGGGTAACTCCTCCCAGATTAGTCCCACACTATTTGCTTCTTGTAGCGTGGACCGGCGCCAGGTTGCCTTCGGGCGTCCCCTTTTGCGTCTTCCGGAGGGCTGCCACAACAGATTACCTTACTAAAAGGTTATAAAAAGGTGTCCTGAACTTACCCTCTGACCCATAGGGCTATAACAGACGAGCGACCCTGTGCCGTACGATCCATACAATTCGGGCCCCGCGGCTGCTGCGCGACAGCCGCGAGGCTCTTGGTGTATGGGTCGCGCGGTACAGGGTCACTCGTATGTTATAGCTAGGGTTCCCAAAACCGTAACAAGATTTGAAAACCGGTTTTCGGTTTAGCCCTTACGCTGCGTCGTGCGTGCTGAGCACGCCCGCATTTAGTCGAAACTCTGAAACCGCAAAAAAAAAATAACACAAAGGTAGCTTTGTTTGCATGAAGACGACGGACCTACAGCCAGAAATTACCCAACAACGCCAAGAATGGAGGAAGAGGACAAGGAGGGCGGACCCCAATAGAAATGGGTCATAGGCCTAGATGAAGAAGAAGATAGATAGCTTTGTATGCAAACGCACGCTTAGCTAGCGCGTTTTTTCGCCGACTGATTGTCTTGTTCGTTCATATGCGTTTCAAGTCCCGCGTTTAAACGCAGTGCGTGCTGAGCTTTACTTCGCACATTTTAAACGCGCGTTTTTAACCCGTCAAATGATGAGGACCTGATTATGGATGCTGCCGAAATGATCGTCATACTATGCAAATTTTCCCGATTTTCCATAGAAATATGTTCCTGGTACTTAGTAAATATAATAATATGTTATGTGTTATATACTAAAATGAGGGTAAATACATTCCCTTGCCGATACTTATAACTATTTTCGTGTCACTTACTTGTTTACTTCAATATAATTTTTCCTTTTACAAAAATAACGTTTTTCTTTTGTTTTTTTCCCGCCAGTCACATTTTCACACACTGATTTCACGAAATTTATAGCCACATACCACACTACACAACAATATATCGTAGGCTTGCAAGGTAAGGTTTCTATAATTAGTTTAGTTATTATCACAGAAACCCTATTTACTTCACAATAAATATTTATTTACGCGATCACCAAAAAAATGGCGGCCATCGACTTCGCTAGTCGCAAACTGCCGTGCCGGCCGGTACAGGTACAGTTAGCAAAAGAATTTGTATTATCATTATACAATATATTATAAATTACTTTTATAAACAATATTTTTTCAAAGTAAGGATTATGCTCGGATTATGGTACCTTTTTTATTTCTTATAATTATAATTAATTTTTTATTTGTATAATGTAATGGGTTCATATTAAATTTGATTATCAAATAAATAGGAACTCCTTTAGTAAAGAGAATTTGATGTTATTACGTTTATTCATTATATTCAAATAAATAGATTATATATATAGATGGATTCATGTATCTTTTTCTACTTTATATTATTTGCGTAACCAACCTTTTATTACTTGCATATTTTTTAAATAGGTACGTATTCAATATGACAGGGCTGCGAGTAAAATAGAAACGGTTTTTATATGTTTATAAACGCCACGAAGAAAACAAAAACGCTTACACTTAATTATGTATGTATAAGCGTTTTTGTTTTCTTCTCAGCCTTTTTGTATAAGTATACATAAAAATAAGAAAGATTAGAAGTTTAAGTATTTTCTTTTTTAATTATGCCGCGATGCAAAACGGAAATATAAATAAATAAATATACACATAATATAGATCGGCTATGGCCTTATTTAAAAAAGTTAAGCATTTGTTCAGTTCATAAATATTATCTATGCTTGTCATGTGTAAAATGAAATAGCAAGAAAGGATAAAATATGTATGTTACTAAGCAAGTGTTTTACTTTTTACCCGACTGAAAGAGGGTTAGGTAGGTACGTTTTATAAAGGCTTTGTCAATTAGACGGCGCTATAGTCGCGCTCTTTTATATCACTCACGCTCCTTTACGTTGCGTAGTGATACAAAGAGCGCGACGCTCTGGCGCCGCGTAGGGCTGGCGCTCTAGCGCCGTCTGTTTGACAAAGCCTTTAGTGGTAGTGGCTAACTACAGGCTTATTTTATCAATGCTTTCGTAGCCTTGCGGTAAACAAAAGCGCACGACCGTGTATTTATTATGTTATACTTCATATCTTGTAGAAAATACTTACCCTTACAATTACCTCATCCCGGGAGATACCAGCCTACCCGGACCGGAACACAAATGCCGAAACCACCTAATACCATTTTTACCAAATCCAACTAATACCGATTTTACCAGGGTAACAAATAACAATTTGATATAAGCATTGCTTTTTTTTCAATCATCCTGACAAAAAGCAGTTTTTTTTTTGCAAAGAGCCTAGTATAATTGAAAAATTTGGTGGCTAGATTATTTCTGGCTAGTTAACTCGTATTCTGATTGGTTCGTTAAAATACCTTTGACGCTACAGAGAACCAATCACAATAAGAGTTGCACGGTAAGCAATATAATCTAGCCAATCAGAGTTAAGAAAGGTATCAAATTTTTCAATTATACTAGGTTTTTTGCAAAATAACTGCTTTTTGTCAGTATGATTGGAAAAGGAGTGATGGTTATATCAAATTATCAGGGTTTTCGCAAAATCCCTAGTTTTTTTTGCAAAAAACCTAATTTTATCAGATCTTCCTACGTCATACACAAGCGTCGCAAATAAAACAAACATTTCGTAAACAATGTTTATATTATTAAAAAAAAAATATATATACGCAAAAAAGTCAAAAATCAACATGTATTTATAACAGAACACTGAAGATACTAGGTAGACAGCTGTAGTGTAGTATAGTCTAACAGTACTTCATCATAAGGAACAGCTTTGACACTTTCTAGCGACTGATATCTGAACATGCTCCAGATGCTCGTCACCCTCTTCCTGGTCCACGTCCATCTCCTCCGTTTGCTCCAAAGGTGCGACGCTATAAATAAAGATATTAGAAATTAATACATATAAAATTTGAAATTAAAGGCATACAATTGTCAACAATAGAAGTCAATCGGCTGTCATGATGATGAATGTCATACTTTTTCATAAGAAAATGTTTCTATAATGTACATAATTCAAAATAATAAAAATCTTTCAACTTACTGGATGGACTGCTGAGGCTTCTGAGCTGTGCGCACCGAAACCCCGGGGTCCCCCACGTACATTGAACCTCCCAGGGTCCGCTGCACCCACTCCGCTCGCATTGCTGGTACTGGTGGTCTAAAGAAAAAAATATATATATATATATTCGACTGATAAACCAGTGCTTCAAAAGAAAACAACCAGTATAACTGCTACATAAAAATGTATGTTTATAGGTTATGAGCAAAAAAATTTCTCATACAAAACAAAAAAATACAATTACAGTTTTCTCAAAAATTATACACTATAGAGAAAAAGGTATAGGCACTAAAAAAGTATGTTTATAGGTCCCCTACATAAATATATAAAAAAACATCCGTTACGAAACAAAAAATTTTGTCCATACAAAAGAAATAAAAAATAATATTATGGTTTATACAAATTCACGAAGCTAGTCTAATTATGTATTATTCATGCCATACATTGATTTTTTCATGTTAGTATAGCAAAATATATATTCATTTTACGTTTACTTTTTTGCCAACTGTACATTTTCGTAATTTTGTACCAAAACAAAACATAAACGGTTTTTTTACGAAAATTGTTGTGTTTCAGTTTCAAGCTAAACTGACTGAATGTATCGGTTTCTTACTGAATTTAGCACAAACTTATCTATTTCTAATAAGATTCTGATTGAATTTCTGTTACGATAACAAAAACAAAGCAGCAATGACGGGCATGCATTGTTGCATCATAAAAAGTCTCATCGTCTTTTTACTAATAAATTTTACTCTAATGCTAAAAACTACATACTGTACGTGTAGCCTACTCAATTACCTGTAATTTGAGGTATAATACATGTGATAAACACTTACCGTTTATAAAATACAGAAATATTTCTCTTAGAATCACAGGTCAAAGTTCACTCAATAAAAACCGTAATGGCCGCCTGTGACAGAGCGCGTGGATAGATTTCAACTTTTATTTTTTTTCACCTTGTAATTTGCACTTTAGTCTGGTCAAAATATTCTAACTTGTCTATTACAATACTCTGATTGGTTGGATATTTTTGTCAGGGGCACCAACAGCGAAATCAGTAGTACAAAAAAAAGTATTGCCAACCTAAAAGTCTACGCACAAGGTGTGTGCGTAGGACATTTGCCGTACCAAATTCCTACTCACAGGGTATGTGCGCACGACATTTCGGGGGTTAAGCAGCGCTTTTGTCTCCCATAGTAATAGTGTGGAGGTACTTAATAAAAATCAGCAAAACGCCAACCGCAATGCGTGTTCAATGCGGTTTGGCGTTTTCAGTTTTTTTAAAACTCTAGCGACGCAGTGCGTGCTCAGCCGATCTAAGATCGCGAGCACATTGAGCAACTATTCGCGGCCACTGGAAGTATTTTTTTCAATACTCAGACCCCCTAACTAGGGAGAACCTGTAATCTAGGGTGCCCGAAACATATACAGAAACGATTGCCGTTTCGACCGCGCAACCAAGATCTGAAATAAAAAAATGATTACTCTCAGATTGATATATCTGTCGATATTCGTCAAAACTGAATGGTGAAAAGCAGGAATTTGTCTAAATAAAAAAGTTAAGCAGGTTTGATGGTATCCGCGCGAACGAAACAAGGTGAATGGCGCGGACAGTGAGATCTAGACTACTTCAAGGTTTAGAGACCTGTTTCTTTTTTGTCAAAAAAGGTGCAATTTTTCAAAATATGTCGAAGTAAGAAAATTTTGACTAGCTCTATGCTTGACCAGATAATGGCCCTTCTGTCCCATGGCATTATTTACGAAGCTTTGCATCCAAAACAGCGAGAGTGGTGTTCAGAGCTTTATCTTAATTTGTCGAAGCCGAAAACCGCCGATGTCTGTTGTTAGTCACACAAAATCTCTGAAAAACTTAACCTTCCTTCCGCGCCAACGAAACGCTTCTTCATCAAAAGGCTGAATTCATAGGCTGATAACTCGTTAACTAAGCTAGACTAAGATATGTTTCGTATATCGCATTCTTTGACATTTAAGGCTCTTTTGAATTACACCTAGCTAGACCGCTAAAGCCTACTGCAGTGAGAGAAATTAAAAAAAAATTGCCCTACTCGAAAAACCCACCCTACTCAACAAATTTAGGAGAATACAGTTTTTTAAATTCATCATAACAATGGTCGCCCCGCCGGGAATAAAACCCAGTGGCCACACGCCTCAGTCCACGGCACTTCACTGCCAACTAAGCCACGGAGCAGTCAAAGAAACTGCGGACTGTCTGAAAGAAGTGTCTACAAACTGCGGACTAGTTTTTTCATATATTTTGTATAGCATCGGCGCAAAGCAAACGTTCGAGTGGCCGGGTTCTCGCCATAAGCTGCGGGCGCAGAAATATATACAGGGTGTTTCTGACAAGGCGGTAATAAATCAAAGGAGGGATTCAGCTCACCATACCTAACAACTTTCCTAAAGCAACATGGGTTAAAATCTCAAAACAAAAATCAGCTGTCCCGTACATTGACCCCGTCAGCTGATCGAACCAAATGTATGAAACCCCTTTTTTTTTTGAGACTTCGACCCATGTTGCTTTGGAAAAGTGTTTAGTTATGGTGAGCAGAATCCCTCCTTTGATTTATTACCGCCTTGTCAGAAACACCCAGTATATCGATCATGGAAATGCCAATTGTCGTAAGGGACAAAGCACGACTTTTCAGGAGAGCCAAAAAACGATTTTTTTTTTTACAAATCCTTTTGTAACTTTTGATTGCCTTGATTTACAGCGATCAATTAAAAGAAGACCAGTGCTAATTTTTGAAGATCTTTTCAATTATTTTAGTTTGGATACGCTACAACTAATGGTTTAGAAGATTTTGTCCCTTACGCCCTACCCATTTTAGCAACATTGTCCCTTACGCTGACCTTTTTTTCAACTTTTTCCCTTACGATCTATACAGTTTTTTTAACTTTATAAAATAATTGGTTGTAAGTCCCGTATGCGTTTTTCCAATGTAGTCGTATGTCTATTATAATATTTAATTTTAAAGTTACTATGTAAAATTTGAGGGGCGTAAGGGAATAAAAATACCAACAAGTGTGTTGTTATTAGTACTGATGAAACTAAAAAAAATATATTTAATTATGTCTATAGTGTTAAAATGTTATTGTTTGGTTACCCTTGTGAAACAAAATGATAAAATTTCTCAAATATGAAGTACAAAACATTAAAGTTTAAATATTAATTGTAAAAAAAAAATATATATTAAGTGCATAATTTTTATAAAATAGCAAATACCTAGGAACTCCAATAGCGCCCTCGTAAGATTTAAAAGAAAATAAATTATTTAATCTTCAATGTCTACAATAAAAATCAACACTTTAATGAAGATAGGTAGGTAGTAATTCGTTTATAGCCCAAGTTTAAAGTAATTTAGCTTTTAACATGGTGTATAGGAATAAATACTTCAGTAAGACCAATTAAAAAAAACTACAAGACTTACATTAAAAAGCTTTTTTGTTATGGTTGGTATGTAACGTACAGTATGAATAGGATACCTGCACCCCATCTTCCATGTATATGGCTAAGGTAAAAAATCGAAGCACGTAGCGTCAATCGATGATCCTACAACAGCTAAGTACAACAGCCATACTGCGATTCCCAACCTGCCTGCCAAGTGTGAAATTATGGCAAACCCACTCATATGATCATGGCTAAAATTAACGTTTTGGCCTAGTTTGCGCTTTGGTAGCGGTCAGGAAAAGGTGGGGCAGGGTGTGTGTACTAACTAACGTTGATCCCGAGCCAACGAAGCTTAAGCAGGAATTGAGTTCGTTATGGTAAAACATTATTGTTGAGGAGGGAGAACCACAATCCCAGGGAGGTTTCGGGTGCATAGTGAACACAAAGCGTTGTAAATACCGATATTATGACGGCAAGGGTAGCGTGTCCTGTACGTCTAGCATTTTTAGAATTTAGCATTATTTGTTAAAAGTTATACAAGTATGCGCTCCCACATCGATACAGTCCAACGAAAATGTGGAGATTATGTATCCCGTGATTATGCATTGCTCAAAAACTTGCGTCACAGTTGACATAGGGGATTTAAATGCGAAACGGTTCAATTCTGATATCAGCGATGGGATAGCGCCAGAAGCGTGCAACAGAAGTACTGTTCTTCAGAAAAGGCCATAAAACCAGCTGAAGAGCTTACATCTAAGCCACCTTTATAAATTGTTCTTGAGAGTCATCAAGAATCGTTTTGCGCGCAGGTTTGACGTCTTCGCCCTTCGAATTAGCTATTTCTCGTAAAGGCAAAGTACCATGGACCACATACATGCTTTAAGGCAGGTAATATAAAAGACGGAAAAGTATAATCTGCCTCTTTCTTTGCCTGGCATTTCTGAACTATGGGAAAGCCTTTGAAGCTGGGTAGTACTGCAATCTCTTCAGCGGTGCCTATTGGTATATGGAAGTGTTTGTAAAAAACGCCACTATGTCAGCTGGACTACAGGATCAGAGTTATATTAGATCCCTTAAACTGTTCACCGCAGCCGCTGTGCACTCAAGTAAGTCTTTTAGTCTCGGGACAGGAATGAACTAGGCATCAACAGAAATGGTAAGTTCGTCAGTTGTTATCTTTTACTATAGAGTCAAATTAAAACCCGCCGTTACGTTAAGATTAAGGAATACAATAAACTTTAAAGCTAGAAATCAATGCAAATTGACATTTGACGTCGTACCCACTCAGAGATAGTTATATTTTGATTGGCTGATTAAATAGATCAACGAATGGGTACTTTTAAAACAATATTTTTAAACAAATTTATATAAAATAATAATTAAAATCTGAGTTTTTAATAAACATAAGATTAAGTTACGACCCTTACGACCTTGAGCTTTAGATACTGCAACTTTTTTTTTACGTCGTAAAGGACATATTGACAAAACCGTATAAAAATCATCAATAATATTTTAATTTATTGGCCCTTACGCCAATGTGGAAAAATTAAATGTTCCATAAAGCTTTTTTTTTAATAAATTTCTGAGCTAGGCCCAAAAAAAGTCAGGTCGTAAGGGACATTTTTTGGAAGCTAGAGAGGTTTCAAATATACCATTCGATAGAGCGTGAAAAACTGAGTATAATGGCATCAAAAACGAAATTTCGAAAAATGTCCCTTACGACAATTGGCATTTCCATGATCGATATGCTGCGGGAGTCGGTCGTCCGAGGTCAACCAGTGGCTCGCGTCTAGTGGCTTGACTGAGCTACTACCGGCAGCGTTTAGTGGCAACGTCTAGTATTTCAATGTGCGCCCGCTAGGCCGCATTAACCTTTTCGGCGCCGCGAGAAATAAACGAAGGTTGCTCCCCCACGCCGAGGCATTTTACCTTCAAAAACATTAGTGATTGCAAAATTCAATCGACACACAAAGTCAATCAATTTTTTTATGTGAGATAAAATAATCAATGAAGTGATTAATATGCGAAAAGCTAAACATTTTCCCGTTTTTTTAACTTTTGTAATGCTAGAGACCCAATTAGAATTTGCTTTTATGGAGTTTTGTCTGATTACTTTCAACTGAATTATAAACCAAACTAAAGCGGTGGCACGTCACTAACTACTTCATATCAAGTACTCGGCGCTGGAGAGACACAAAAACTGCGAAGTTCGATCTCGTTAAAGGGTTGGTAATCACAGAGTCGATAGTTTTTTTGTACCATATTTTTTAATCTTATATTTAATCGTATTTAAATCTTTAAAATTATGCAACGGATTTGGATGCGGTTTTTTTTAATAGATAGAGTGATTCAAGAGGAAGGTTTATAAGTTTAATACGTGCACAAGATAGTTATAGGTTAGGCGGTGCGAAGTTCGCCGGGTGGACTAGTTTTTAATAAAACGATTTATGTACCAATCAAAATAATCTCACTCAAGTAACTTAATAATTTTAAGTTCATGAGTCACATGTGATGTAATGCATTTCTCGTTACAGTTTAAGGCACCATTTTTGTCATGAGCGTGGCGGGATATTTCATTGAATCATACCTTAACAACGGGCATGGAAACACACGTCAATGTATACTCCAAAAGCTATAGTTGTTAGTAAAAAAACGTATAGTAGTATTGTAAAGCTTATAATTTGAAAAAACCAATAGACGTTAAGCTTTATTAAATTGAGTTGTATTGGGAGTCCCAATAAATAAAATAGCAAATAGGGCTTGGACACCGGTTTTCGCAAATATTTGGCATTGGGACATGGAAGTTTTTGGGTAAATTTGTCTAACACTCGTAACAACATAAAAACTTTTTATCAAAAAATTAAACCGCCGAAAAAACTGAAAAGCATTAAATAATAGGGAAACATTTTCTATTAGGCCTTAATTTACTCACTTCTTAAAGTAAACGTGTGCCGCTGCGCATCCGCTTTACGTAAATAATGAATTTGCTTGTGTGGTGTGGCGCCGACTTAAAATTTCTAGGTAATCCAAAATTACTTTAAGAAGTGAGTAAATTAAGGCCTAATAGAAAATGTTTCCCTATTATTTAATGCTTTTCAGTTTTTTCGGCGGTTTAATTTTTTGATAAAAAGTTTTTATTTTTTGCTTTTCAGTTTTTTTTTGGCTAACTATTTTTGACCCTAGCTAATCACCACAACCTGGTGAAGGTTGAGGGACTAACAGGATGAGGTTCGATCACGACCGGTCGGTGAGGCAATTTTTGAGGGAGGTCTATGTCCAGCAGTGGACGTCTATCGGCTGAGATTATGATTATTAACATTCATATAAAAAAGACTCATAATTATACCTAGCAGTTTTCATGTAAATCACAACACGGCAATACAATCTGTGAGTGAACAATAAAGTCACCCCTATTTTTCCACCCTTAGGGTTGGAATTTTATTTCCAAATTTTTATGGGACCAACTTCAAGGTATACCCTGTCGATTAAAAAAATAATTATCAAAATCGGTCCACACAGTAAAAAGTTATGCGTGATCATACATAAAATCGGTCCTCATCGTGCCCCTCCAGAGGGATCTAGGCTTCGCACCGACCGAACGCGCGTTCTTTCTATCAATATATATATAAAACTCTTCCGTTACTGACTGACTGACTGACAGACAACGCAGAGCCGAAACTACTGGGCGTAGAAAGCTGAAAATTGGCACGTGGGTTCTTTGGGGGGTGTAAGTGAGCACTAAGAGGGATTTCCCGAAATTCCCACGGGAACGGGAAAAAACGGGATTTTTGTGTTTATGAGAAATCTGCGCGGGAAAAACCGCGGGGCAGCCTCTTGTTTTTGTATAAATACGTAAGTAATTAATTCTAGATAAAAAATATATAAAAGTACTTAGTTTTCTTTTGGCAAATTATATTTTTTTTTAATTATTCTCTTTCGTCCTCAAATAAAAATATGTACAAAATTAAAACTATACTTTCTATAAATTTAAAATCTAAAAATTAATATATTTTATTTTTGTAGCTAATCTTCCCTCGACCATTGCCATAAATCAATCATAGATAACATCGTATCCAAAACATCATTTATAAAGAACTATGTAAAATCAAATGTTGTTTTAATTTTGAGGACATAACTAAGATTTAAATTAAAAATTACAAATAATTGTAAAATACTATAAAGTCTCTTTTTACAACCTCTACACTTCATCAAAGAGATTTTTTAATTTCCTGAAGTATCTCATTTACATGACAACGTAAACAAATATATGTTGTAGAGTTTTTTTTAATGTACTTTTAACTAGTTCAAAAAAAATAAAAACAAATTATGAGCTAAGGTCCTAATGGTTCTCTGCAAATCTGTATTCCAGTAGTAGAAGCCGTGGGAAAGAATAATTTTTAAGGTAAACAAAGTCATAAATCACATTTTTGTAAAGGGTTTTTTGCGGAGTATTCTTACCTGGAATCGACGCTTTTGTTTTAGCATGAACGCATAGGCGGGGTACCTGCCTATCCAACATGCCTTACACACAAAGACAACATAATGCGGCAACTATTTGTCTCTGAGCACTGGTACCTAAAGCTTGAGCAAACAAATCAAACCCATTTATGGAATTAATTGCCAATTTTTTTTTTTTAAGTTATGCGGGGTATTTCTTACTGAGTACTAACTACATAAGAATTTTGGTGTATTTATGAAAAAAGTTACTTTGTGAATACCGTTTAATGTGTTGAAAGCTTTTTATAAAAGACGTGATTTTGTTCTATAGGCAAATATTCAATTCTATGGTGTCTATTTAAGCGTTTACCCAGCTATGTATGGATGTTTGTAAAAAATCTGTGATGACCATTTGTAGATCTAAGTGTACACGTTTCGAAGTAAACGTAGTATTAGTAGGTAGGTACCTTTACGACCAAATCCAAACTGACTTAATTCAATTCAACAGTATTTTATTAGTTTTTAATTAAAACCATTGGAAAATGCGCAGCGCAATTAATCTGTAGATGTACTTTCACTAATTTTTACGCTGAGCGTACCAACAGTCTAGACACAATGTACCAAAAAGTCCACTCTTTAGCACAGCACTAAAAAACTTGTCTTGCTTGTGTGACGTCACAGCAGCACTTCACCTCAAGTGCTTGGCGTACGATATATATCAAACAACTGATGAACGGGTTGCTTCGCTAGAGCCGCCCGCCTGCCTTATTAATTGTTGTCGACATTTTTAATGGCCAGGATTTGTTATGTCTACAATGGAGGAATCAATAGTAAATTCTAATAGAAATTATATTATTCTAGTCCGCACTATGCGTACACGTTATGAGATGGTTGAAAAAGTGTATAGTTATAATAATTTAAAAAATATATTTGTTAGGAATCATAGAAAATTCCGAGTAATGTCACAACACTAGGCCACTTCCAGTAAAGTACTTGGCGTGGGAGAGCACACTATTTTTCATTTGAAAGTTTCTTAAAGTTTATCGTCTTATTATTCTAAGTTTATTAACTTTTCACAACATCTGTTGATATGAATTCGTTCACAGAAGCTTCAAGAACAGTATCCAATTGGATTTTTCTCTTTAGAACATATTGTTGGGTCATAAAATGTAAAAATGAAAGCTACTTCCAGAGAAGTGCTTGGCGTGGTGAGAGAACTTTGTGACTACTTCATATCAAGTGGTTGGCGGTTAAAAGGTTAAGAATCACGCAGGGCGTCGTGCGGGGCGTGCTGCAATAAAATCAAACGTATAGCAATGTATGAGACCGTTTACGCGGAGACGCGTTGGCGGGCGCTGACGCGGGCGACGCCGCGGGCCCCGCGGCGGTGCTCGCATCATAACGTCAACATAGGCCTATGTTCGATATCGTATAAGGAAACGCGTCGGCTTCCGCCGCGGTGCCCGCAGCGTCGCCCGCGTTGTAGCCCGCACGACGCCCCGCACAACGCGCCGCGTCATCGCAAAGGAGGCCTTATACTTCTAATCAAGTAGGCATTTAGGACATCGGTGAATATTGTAGTTGTCTATATGTTCGCCTAATGAATCATGAATCCATCTTAGTGAATCTCTTCAGCGGCTTCGACTCGGCGATGCAATGGGAGTGGTGTAAGACAGGCTGATTTTCACAATCGAGTCGCAGCTCGAACTCGCAAAATCTTTCTAAACTACTACAGTGCAATCGTGCATCCTACACCCAGTCGTCTGAAGCCATATTACGGCTGCTTTTGCAATATTGCTGTGCGTCCTCTTTGCATTTTTTTTTGTATTTACTTTGATACTCTAGAGGACGAAAAGCAATGTTGCAAATTTGGCCGTAATAGTACCCCTGGCTACTTTACGGGACTCACTCACTAAAAGTAACACGGTACCCAAATTTCGAATCGATAGGACATATGGAAGATGTTAGATCCCCTCATCAACTAATAAAGAGCTAATGATGTTCAAACGGCTGAATAGATTTTTATGAAACATGACTAAAAACACTCGGAATAAAATTAATTAAGTAAGACACAAAAAAACGAATCCAAAATCGTTGCACCCGTTTCGGTGCTACGATGCCACAGACAGATACACACGTAAAATTTATAACACCATTCTCTTTTTTCTTCGGAGGTTAATAAAAAGGAGAAAGAATGTAAATTAAAGTTTGCTGCCCCTACGCTTTAAAACATTATTTACTTACGAAAGGTTAAATCATTTGACTGAGGTGAGGTTGTTTGGAAAAGTGGCGACTCCATCGTTGTCTTTGTGGATAGGATGCATGGGTCGTAACGGCAGCATTCCGCTGGAAGTAGCAGTCTGGCTCACGTCGCATGACAGCTATCCCCGTACAGTGCTCTGCGATTTGGCCTGTGCCACTAATATCTTTTAAACTTTTTATTACTATATTATTAATATTGGGTCAAGATTATCTTTTGATCCTATACAAATAGTATCGTCATTCTACTATTCCTACAGGATCAAAAGTTACGACACCCGAGAGTAGTAGTAGAATAGTAATAGAATAGAAGTATAATCGTAAGTTTTAAGAGCTTAGCGGCCCCTGGTCTGTGCTTCTTATCCGCTTTTTTAGAGCTGTATGGGGGAGGACCCTGAACCACCTTGCCTTATGCAAAATTGGATACTTGCTATGTTTTTATTTCATTAAAGTTGTTTTCATCGTAGTTATGCTATTTGATGCGTTGCTATACTGTCTCATTATTGAATTTCTTTTGCATTTTCTTATGGTTACGTCACTCTTTCGCGCTAAGAATAAGAACTGAACCGAATGGAATAAATTGAAATTTGGTTCACTAGTCTAGAGCCTGAGAATGAACATTAGGAGGCAACTTTTTTATCCCGAAAATTCCACGGGAACGGGAAATTGGAATTGCTGTTTCAAGGGAATTAGCGGGGCTCACACTATAGTAACAAAATAATTAAAAATTACGAAGACTGGTTTAACCTAAACAAATCAATAAATTACCTAAAAGCCATAGTTGTGTCTTATTCATTAGACACGAACATAGGACAGTATAAGTTTTAATGAAAAATAGGCTCGCAATGTCTTTCTTTTACTCATAGAGCTAAGTACTAAAATAAAAGGCACGAACCCGTCCAAAGGCCCAGCGCTCATGTGGCGAGGCGCAGCGACTAAACCTTGAGGATAACAATTTAAACTGAAGGCCTATTATGGCCGCATTTGCAATATTACTTGTCTTCCTCCAGTCAATACAAAAAAAAGGCAAAGAGGACGCAAAGCAATATTGCAAAAGCGGCGGTAATAGCCCCGCTGGTCTCTGTTTACATTCAATTCTATGGCACATCACATAGTGGAAAATAATTGTTTAAGGTGGTAACTCATGGTATGGCGCGAAATTCAAATTTTTTCATGTTTTTTAATTATTTTGGCGAAAGTATTCATCTCTAATAAAGTTTAAATGAATTCGCGTACGTAAAAACCAATCTCCCACATTGTGATATATCGTTTTTGAAAGACAGAGTTACCGATTTTGTGTATATTCAAGGAACTTGATTTTTGGCCTTTTACCCCTTAGACACAAAATCTGTAGGTCTGTCTTCCAAAAACGTTTTATTATAATGTTGAAGAAGGTTTTTTACATACGCGAATTCATTATAACTTTAATAAAAATGAATACTTTTGCCAGAATAAATAAAAAACGCGAAAATATTTGAATTTCGCGCCATACCGTGAGGGACCACCTTAATAGAAAATATTAGAGCTAAGTACGATAATAAACGGCACGCGTTTGCTTCTCAATCATGTGCCTTAAAAAGTTCAGACCAGTTAACAATTTTATTTTCTCCTCGGTTTCACCGCGCCTAGCCAGATGTGCGCGAGCCCTAAGTGTAAAAGGTAAAATAGCCACTTTAAGCATCCTTTAAAATTAATAGATTTTAGAAAACCTGCAAGAGCTCTATTATGAATGAAGTATCATTTTCAAATCTACTTACAAAAGACTAACTTCAAGGTAAAGCAAAAAATTATCTAAAGTTTATATCGCCATCAGCGCCAATACGCGTGTGGGATGGCTGAAGGATGCAGCGCTTCTCTCTCGTTCCCGTACATACCTACGTATCTGTATATATGATAAAGGATACGTAGCGTAGATAAGATACCTAAGTACCTACTTTACGATCATTATCACTTAGCTTTCTCTAAACACAGGCTGTTTCTGAAAATTCGTTAAGAGGCATAGCACAGCTAAAGTAGCGCCACCCGTGAAAGAAAATTATAGCTTCTAAACTAAGGCAAATATCAAAAATGTTAAACAGTATTCCACTAGCTAATACGGACTAGTATTTTTAGAGCACTCTGCTGTATAGCTTTTAGGTCAAAGATCAAAGAAAGCTACTGAATGTTGCCAAAAGTGGCCGTTTATAACAAAACTGTAGCTTTCTTTGTCTCTCACCAAATGCTATACAACAGTGCCCTATAAATACTACTAGGCTATTGTAAGACCACTTTGTTATTCTGTTAACTATGCCTTCCCTGGCTCACACGATTACACCAAGCGTCTTCCGTGCAGACCCACGTCCAGTCGCCACCCGCTTGTGTCTACCGAGTACTGACTGTCACTCCTTGACTGACACATCTCATCTCTGACTGACTGATTGACGTGCGGCCCCACAACTTGTGTACGTGAGACAAGGCATTGTATCTACTAAGTAAATACAAACACTACATCCCTTCCTTATTATTAAATGTTTTTAGATTCAAGATTTTATGAAAATCTCATATTATAATTATTTTGTTTGTGGAACCAATAAAAATATAATTTAATTATTTATATTTATTTGTGACCTTTAATTAGCCGCTACAACAAAACAATTATTTATAACATTATTTTTTCTAAACTTCTGTTTCTTCATCTTATGACTTGTCTTCTATTAATTTATCTCTTACAGATTCCCATTTTACCTCCACTCTCTTCAGGTGTATTACATTTCTCCGGACCTGCTGTCCTGTCTCCTCATTCCTTAATGTTATATCTCCGCCTACTAACTTCTCAACAGTGTGAGGAGTAGGATTGAAGTTAGTTGTTAGTTTATTTATTTTCTCCATTTCCTTCACATAAACTTTGTCTCCTTCAGTTATATTAGACTCCCCAGCCCTTCTTTTACGGTCTCCATATTCCTTCCCTTTCTCTTTTTGTATTTTGTCGTGGTCTCTCACCTCTGTATCATCTTCTCCACCATTTATGTCCCTTAACATCGGTATTTTATCCTTATTTTGACGCTTGAAAAAGAGTTCTGATGGTGACTTTCCTGTCACAGAGTGAGGAGTTGAGTTATACATCATGAGGTATTCGTATAAAGTCTCCTTAATATCTTTGCGCTCAGTTTGACTGATCTTGAGGCGCTTAAGTATATCACGATTCTGACGTTCCACTTCGCCATTCATCTGGGGCCAGTAGGGCACTGTATTAAACAGTTTAATGCCACATTCTGCACAAAAAGATTTGAACTCTTCGCTAACGAATTGGCGTCCATTGTCAGATGTGATAGAGACAGGGTATCCGAGACGACTAAAAATTTCCTTTAATATTTTGACCATTTGAGCACTTGTAATAGTTTTTGTCATCTTAATTTCTTTATAACGACTATAATAGTCAATGACTACTAAGAGGTAGTCATGGCTAGGCAATGGTCCCAGTAGATCAATCGCAATGTGTACCCAGGGCTCTGCGGGAAGCTCTCTACGTTTCATTGTGACTGGTGGATTCGGTAGAGATACAAGAGTGCATCCCTTGCAACTCTTTACCAAAGTCTCTACGTCTTTATCGATTCTTGGCCACCAAACCTTAGATCTAAGCCGTCCCTTCATGGCTACAATTCCAGGGTGCCCTTCATGAGCTGCGTCCAATACTTGTTTTCTCAACTTTTCCGGAATGACGATTCTATTCCCCCTGAGAAGAACATCTTCATAACAACACAGTTCACTCTCAAAGATTTTGTATCTCTTTACCGATTCATCCCACTGATTTGTATATATGCCCTTTTTAACATGTTTAATTTCACTGTCTTCTCTTGAATGTGTTTGTATGTCTCGTAACGCTAAAGCCTGGGGTTTTGCTGATTGCAATATTTGGTAAACGTAATCCCTCTCTTCTTTAATGTTATTGACGTCCTTGCACAGCCTTGACAGTGGGTCAGCGATGTTAGTTTTACCCGGCTTGTATTTAATGTTGTAGCGGTATGCTTGTAACCTTAAGACCCATCTTTCAACACGAGCGCAGGGTCTGGATCTTGGACTGAATAAAAACTCTAAAGGCTTGTGGTCTGTTATTAGGTCGAATTCTTTCCCAAATAGAAACGTATTGAAATGTTCTATAGCCCATACAAGCGCAAGGGCTTCTTTCTCGGTTTGACTATATTTACGTTCACAACTAGTCAGAGTTCGATTTCCATAAGCAATTATTCTTGGACCATTCTGGTCTGTCTGAACTAATACTGCCCCAAGACCCACAGGGCTAGCATCGGCTATTACCTGCGTCTTGTCCTTTACATCATAATAGCCCAAAGTTTCTATTCCCAACAATTTGTCCTTTAGCTTTTTAAACGCTTCCTCTTGTTCTGCCATCCAGTAATTTTTTATGCTAGCTTTCCTTCCTAACTTCAGTCTAAGCAGTTTCTTTAGAGGTTCTGTCATAGTAGCCAGATTTGGTATCCACTTATTAATGTAATTGACCAAACCGAGAAAACTTTGCAATTCCTCTATGGTATTTGGCACCCTAAACTCTGAAATGCTCTTCATGTACTTAGGGAGTGGCTTCACGCCTTCCGGTGTCAATTCATGTCCTAAGAAATTAACTTTTTGTACTTTGTAAATACATTTTCCGTCATTCAATAGGACATTATTTTCCTCTAGCGTCTCTAAAACTTTTGCAAGTCTAAGATCATGCTCTTCCTCACTACTTCCACAGATCAGGATATCATCGATAAAATTGGTGACCCCTTCACACTTTATCAACATTCTTTCCAAAATTTTTTGGAATAGCTCCGGGGCACACGTCACTCCAAACATGAGTCGTTTATATCTATAGAGACCGCTGGACGTGATGAAAGTAGTCAAGTATCTGGAGTTTGGATGGAGCTCGATTTGGTGGAACGCGTTTTTTATATCAAGTTTTGAAAAGTACTTTGCTTTTCTTATCTTGGGCAATAAATGCTCCATACAGGGCAACGGATGGTTTTCTTTAAGTATTGCTGCATTGGCCCTTCTCATATCCACGCATAAGCGGACCTCGCCATTGTCTTTAAGGATTGGAACGATTGGTGAAATCCAAGACGAAGGTTCGTGAACTTCCTCAATAATATCTTCATCGAGTAATTCTTTTATCTTGTTTTGTATTTCCTTCTCTATAGGTATAGGAATTCTCCGGTGAGGTTGGATAACCGGCTTGATTGACTTATCGATTGGAATCTCTACCATCATATCCTTGAACTTTGGAAATGGTTTGTGTTCATTAGCAATCTGATTTATATTCATCCCCAACTTTAATACTCCTAAAATCATAGCTGTGTCCTTGCCCAATAAGTTTCTTGTTCCGTTTTGAATCACGTAAATCGTGCAAATTTTGGAGCGTTTGCCAATCTTGATAACTGTCTCAAACGAGCCTTTAACCTTCAATGGTTCTGAACTGCCATAAGCTACCAAAGTCTTATTTGGCTCCTTTATTTGCTTTTGACAAGCCACGTTTTTGTTTTTTAAGTCTTCCCAAGTCTCGTCTGTTATTAAATTTAATTTGCATCCAGAATCGATCAACATTTCCAGTTTTACACCTCCTACTTCGCATTCTATTGTTGCATCCTGATTCATGTTAAAAATATATTGCACCTCTTCATCCTCTATGTCCTCTAATGAATTTATTTTGCTTTCCTTTCGCGATCTTTTTGAATTATACTTGTTTCCTGGTTGTGTCTGCTCGATTTTTCGTTTTAGTTGATTCATCTTGGTTTTGCAAAATCTTTGTAAGTGTCCCAATTTGTCGCAAGCGTAACACTTTTTTTGTTTTGCTGGACAACTCAAATTTTGAGAATTGTGTGTTGGATTTCCACATCTGCCACATTTTTGTTTCATATCACCTCCTTTGTCATTACTTCCCCATCTTGATCTTGTTTTCTGGCCCGTTATAGCGTTCACATTAACATCGTAATTTTTTACTTTGTTCTTTTCTTCGTAAATCGCTAGCTGATGATTAACAACTTCTAATGTATTTGCTTCGGTTATAACTTTTTCCAGAGTAACTCCTTCACCCATAGTCAAAATCCTTTTTCGTAATTCTGAAGACGTGCAGTGTTCTATTATTTGATCAATAATATTATCATCCGGATTGTCAAATTTGCATTTGTTTGCCTGTTCTCTTAGTTTAACGAGAAACTTTTCGAAGTTTTCACCATCATCTTGCTTTATACGTCGAAAAACGTGCCGTTCAAACGTTTTGTTTTGCTTTGGAATGAAGTAGTTGTCCAGTTTGTCAATAGCTAGTTGGAATACATCTGCATCCTTTGGTAGTTCTCCACTTGACTCTGGCAGGTTATAAAATATCTCTTGCAGTCCAATTCCCCCTAACAAAAGCAGCGTTGCTTTTCTTTTAATATTATTTTTGATTTCTGCCGCATCAAGATAAATTTTCAAAGATCGCTTCCATCTCTCCCAACGTAATCCTACAGAAGCGCTATCCCCTTCCAGTTCTAGCCTTTCCGGTGTTGGTAGCATATTAGCCATCGTTGGTAGTTTGGGGCGACCTGAAAATATTTATTTAATGGTACACTTGTGATGCCAATTTAATGGACTTAAATATTCTTGTACAACCAATTTAATGGTGCGCTTTAAATGCCAATTTAATGGACTTGAATATTATCGTGCAACCAATTTATTGGAACGCATTATATGCCAATTAAATGGACTTGAAATTTTCGTGCAACCAATTTATTGGTACGCTCATATGCCAATTTAATGGACTTTAGTATAATCGTGCAACCAATTGAATGGTACGAGTTATTGGCCAATTTAATGGACTAATTCTGTTCAGCCTTTTAAGTGGTACTATCATCATGCCAATTCAATGGACTCCTATGATGCCAATTTAATGGACTTTAATAAATGGAACAACAAAATTTTCTAATTTTTTTTTTTCAAAAATCATTCGTTACTTAATATACTTTATTATGAGACTTCTGAAATAATGGAAACCCAATGGTATAATAAATAGTAATAAGCGACCATAAATGAGTGTAACAATTTTTTTATCGAAACTGCTAAGTCTATGATGTCAAGTAACTGTTGGTCTCTACAACTATTTTTACTCTACATTGACGCCAGTAAAACTATTCATGTGACTATACTAATAACGCGACTCTACATGAATATTGTTGTGGCTCTACACGAATATTGTTGTGACTCTACACGAATATTGTTGTGGCTCTACACAAATGTTGTTGTGGCTCTACACGAATATTAGTGACTCTACATAATATATTGTTAACTACCTTCATATTGAGAGAAAAAAAAAAAAATTATTTTACGAAATGCTACAAAACGTATTTCACACAATGATTTGATGAATTCTTATTACATTCTAAATAAAAAAGCAGAACCATGAAAGCCCTTTGTTATGGCATTGAGAACCGTAATTTTTTCTGTCAGAATTTTTAGTTCTTAGCTACTTATGACATCATACTTTTTTATTTGTTTTATTTAACTTGTGTATTTTTCACTTACCTTTTTCCTCGTCGCCACTTGTAAGACCACTTTGTTATTCTGTTAACTATGCCTTCCCTGGCTCACACGATTACACCAAGCGTCTTCCGTGCAGACCCACGTCCAGTCGCCACCCGCTTGTGTCTACCGAGTACTGACTGTCACTCCTTGACTGACACATCTCTGACTGACTGATTGACGTGCGGCCCCACAACTTGTGTACGTGAGACAAGGCATTGTATCTACTAAGTAAATACAAACACTACAGCTATATTATCTAGTGGAAATCTGTTTCATATTTTTGATATTTGCCTTAGAATATATTGATTTTCTTCGCGGAAGGCGCTACTTTAGCTGTGCTATGCCTCTTAATAAATCCAATAAGGATGTCAGACCACCATACCTACAACTTACCCTAGAAAACATGGCTTAGAGTCTGCGCCAGCTAAGTCTGCGCGCGACTGGGGGCGCCACTGTATAGCTACTTACTTGACGTACTACACCCGCTATTAAAAAAATGCATTTGTCTGACAGATTGCTAATTGGTTTGTATTGAGACCGCGCGCACACTTAGCTTGCACGCACTCTACCTGTTTATTGACCCTCTGATAGAACAAATGCATAGAACACCTGATTTTTTTATATTTCGACCCATGTTACTTTGGGAAAATTGTAAGGTATGGTGAGTAAAATTTAAGAATTAGCCAGTCCAGTAAGTATTCATTATAGGTTTAGGGAAGCTAGCCTTGACACTGAACTTAGGTAGTAAACTAGATAAACATCGGTAGTCAGCACTTCTAGCTAATACTTACCTATTGTTTTGCAAAACAGTCTTTTTTTAACCAACTTCAATTTTTTTTTAAAATGGGAACCGCCTTTAAACACATATACATTATTTTCTCTTTTCCTAAGTCGGATAAATGGTATGTACTAAAACCTCCTGAATGTAACAAATACTTTTCCGAAAACCGCATCTAAATCGAATAAGCCAAACTCGAGATAATAGCGGGCTATTTTAACCGACTTCGCAAAAGAGGAACTTCTCAGTTTATGTACTTATTTGTCAGTTTATTGATGGCGTGTCCCTTTTTTAGGAAAAATAATAATTTATGCGTATCAAGGTGGGTTAGGCAGTGGTCCCATCTCCGGTGAGACGTCTTAACTATAATCTAGAAAGATAATTAATATTATCGGACACGACACGAAACGCACAAATAAATCAGTATAATAGAAAGAGTTGCATGTATAGATTATAGATAGTTCTACTCGTTTCTCGTTCATCGACGGCGGTGGAACTACTGCCTAACCTAAGGGAATAAGTACCCACCTTGGCCACTGTATCTGTCTTTAGATTGACAAGTAGTATCTGTCTTCAAATTTTTTTAATTTTGTATTAAAACATCATTTGTATGCACCTTGAGTTCGATTCCCGGCGGGGCGAACACTGTTATGAAGAATATCGATGTTTGTTTCCGGTCTGGGTGTAATGTTCTGTTGCTGGTGATATGTTTCGGGCATCCTAGTAGATGCAGGTTCTTCCTAGTTAGGGGCTCTTAGTATGATGTGTTATTATTATTATCCTTTACTAAGCTGCCCGATCACAACTACATACACACACCCAAACTATGCAAACGAACATCAATGTCCATAATAACAAGGTTAGCCCGCCGGGAATCGAACCCGTAATCCTAAGTCACATACAAAAATTAGTGCCATCTGAACTACGAAGGTGCTCATCTAATGTGATGGATGGAACACATCACAACGTAACCCAACACGTGTTTGTTACGAAACCCCCATTGAAATTTCCCATTGATGGAAATTGTTGGAATTATTGCCCCGAAATCCCCCACAAGCATTTTAGGTACCGATAGTTAGTACCTAGGTCATAAATTAAATAAAGATTTATAAGAACTTCCCTAATAAAACATGAACAAAATGGTAAAGTGTGAAATAAAAGTCGCTAACGCGGAAATTACTTACTAACCTAGGTAGGTTTAAAAAAAAAGTTATCTTAAGACGCTATATGAGTTTTTAAGGTTTTTTAAATCAAGTAATTCTCTTCAATACATAGTATAAAATGAAGTCGCTTCCCGCGTCTGTCCCTATGTATGCTTATATCTTTAAATATATGCAACGAATTTTGATGCGGTTTCTTTAAATAGATAGAGTGATTCAAGAGGAAGGTTTATAAGTATAATACATGCACAAAATAGTAATAGGTTAGGCGGTACGAAGTTCGCTGGGTCGACTAGTAATCTATAAGAGGTAAAGATCTGGAATTTTAACATAACGTTTTTGAGTATATAAAAATTTTTTTATAATTTTAAAACACTTGTGGAATCAAAAAACCTCGATACATTATTTCGTCAAAGATAACCATTCCAAAAAACGGGAATAGCTAGTTCTTCGAAATTACTAACTAGTTTTTGTTGAAACTACATAGGAATAATGATAATAAAGTAAATTAAATTCTGGTGATTTGAATTTGATTTAAAAGTCATAATTAAAAAGATATTTAATATTTATTACTCTTTCGAATAAAAAGTAGTAACCGATGTGGGCGACTGACATACGACTGTCCTTTTCCCTCAGTATGTTTGAGGGAAAAGGACAACCTTTGATCCTCGGTCGTTTGATTTATTTCGCGTATATCGTCTTAACATAGCCACTGTCAAATATTTAAATAAGTACATCTTTAATGAAGTAGGTAGGAGGAACCTAAAGTTCAATACTGCGCCATAAACAAAGTTATGTCGACAGAGAAAAATAATTATGCACTTAGGTATCCAAAAAAAAAGTATGGCGAAGCAAAACCTGAATGCCAGCTCCATTGTTACAGTACGGACGAGGACGCGCGCCAAGCGATGATGCTCGACGGAGGTAAGATGAAGGAGATCCAGGTGAAGCTGCTGCTGAGCTCCCGCTCCGAGATGCACAAGGTCATCGAGACTGCGCGGCAGAGCGTACCCATCCTCGCTCTGACCGCGCCGGCCCCCGCCCCGGTCGTTGTGCCCACTCCGGCACCGGGTCTTACTCCATTCGCAGCGGTTTTAGGTAGTGCGGCGTTAGGTATCCCTGGGATAGGTAACCCGTTAGAGATGCCCCAGCCGGCCGTGATAGAGCCCCCGGCACCTCCCGCACCCTCCCCGCCGACTATCGTAACTCCTGCTGATCCCATTCCTGATATTGATACGAGAGATAATAAGAAACGCAGTTCAGATAAACGTACGAGGTCTAGATCTAGGTCCAGATCCAGCTCACGCTCCCGGTCGCGTGACACCAAGGGTCGTAGGAGGCGCAGGTCAAGGTCCCGCGACCGTCGGCGCAGGAACAGAAGTCGGTCCAGAGATAGGAAGGACCGTCGCCGAGACAGGCGGGACAAAAGCCGATCCCGCGAACGCGTCTCCCCGTGGAGACAGGGCGAAGGACCCCGCAAGACTTCTCCTAAGCTGGACGTGCAGGCGAACAGGCTCAACAATACTGGGTTTGGTAGCTTTGGGTCTGGTGGTATGATGGGCAATGGCAACGGGAACGGGCCAGGATTCATCCCGCGCGGTGTCGATTCCCCAGCCATGGAAACATTCGATGCTGCCCTCTCGCGGCTCCAAGAACTTGGCAAAAAACGTAACCCTGATGCCTTTCAGGTTCCCGCTGATGATATGATGAACGGAGCACGTGGCTTCAACGGTGGTAACAACAACCAAGCAACCAATAACACACGGAGCGACGCTCCACGACGCACTCGCTTTGAGCCCGAAGAGGGCAGCTGCGTAGCCATCCGGGGAGTCCCCACTCACACCAGCTACGGCGATTTACGGCGCTTCTTCCCCTTCATGATCGACAAACACGGTATTAAGATGATCAACGACAACTTGGGCCGCCGTACCGGCAATGTCTATGTTCGCTTTTGCGAAGCACGATCCAAAAGTCTAGCTCTGCAAAGGCGGAACAATGAGCT